>JAKWJA010002496.1:2629776-3151623 GCA_027704765.1 Solanum habrochaites
AGAAAATATATCGAGTAATTCACAGCATAACATTTTCTGGAATTGTGTTTTTACTAAAAAGAAACATAGCAAGTTCACAAAGTTCATCTAAAAGTGCAGAATAAGAGCATCGACAAGATCAATTTCTGCCGAATTTGACACATAAATCAAAAGCAATCTCTAGATTCTGCTAAATTAAGGACACCATACCCTTGCCATTCTTGGATTTGTCTTTCCTTCAACTTTTTCCCAAAAGACACCATTTTTTATCTGCATTCAGCCACAAAAAAAAGAAAAAGGAATGAGATAAACAGCAATGACACATTTCTAGTGATGAGAAATTGATTTCCATAGAGAATACAACAAGTATTTGGGTGCCGGACACTGAAAGAGAAGTTATACCAAACATAGTTTCATATAAGCTACCTTTTCACAAACAATTATTTTCATGCAATACAAAAGAGCCCCACGAGACACAGAAGAACCTTGAAAGACCCTGAGTAGTTCAAATGACTTGGTCTCTAATCACTCAAAGTACAAATTTAAACATACACACAACATGTTCACCTCCCACTAGCGGCAGGTGCTAGGTAACAGTGTTCACAAAGGCTAGAACAAATGAGAAGAATCACCAAGCGTTTTTGTCTAGGCTGGGATTTGAATCTTGTTGGTGTGACATTTCAATATTAATAAAAATATCTTACATACCACATTATATATCTATGTTATGTCTATTGGTGGACATCACATTTGTGCATCTTTACTCTCATCAATTGCGGAAGAAAGTGGCCATTAGCTGTTAGCAACTTATGTAACTACCAACTTTTCATTTCGCTCATTAATCTATCTTTATGTCTTGTAACTTATGTAACATTTGAGCCATTCACTTGGCAAATTTACTATCCACTATCTTCATATTCGTTCAAGGAAGAATTCATCACCTATAAATAGTGTGGTCTTCCTTTGTGTTGATAACAATAAGAAAACAACAAGAGATATCTGAAAGAGCGGAAGAAAGATAAGGATATGAAACAATATTATAGTGTGTAGTAGTGAAAGAGAGAGTTGAGACAAGAAAAATATTTTAAGTCTTTGAAAGAGAGAGTTGAGACAAGAAAAATATTTTAAGTCTTTGAACTATATTCAATCCACTAATACCAAAGAAGAAATACTATTATGTTTTTAAGAAAGGTGTTCCCTGTTGTGGAGCTTTGAAAACTCCTTCAACTAATGGTGCTTGAGTTGTAGTACTACGATGTTGGGGGGTTTGTTGTCATCCTGCAGAGGACAAGTCAAGAATGGATAATGCTGATCATGTATTTTATGCCGCAGTGGCTTGAAATCTTCTTAACAAAAGAGCGGAGATATCCTTGCTCAAAAGCCTAAAGATTTGTTTATTCATTTTTTGTCGTTTAAAAATTTCACTGTAATTTATCTGTATTTATTCTCACCAACAGCTTATAGGAACTCATTGTTATAAATTACAGTTTGAGAAAGTGTGGATATCAAAAAAGGAATCTCAACATAATTTCACTCAACGTTGCTCTCTTCAAGAGATGAAAGAGAAGAGGTGTATTAATTGTGATAAAATTTGTGATAGTCTTGCAGATTTGATAAACTAAATGCCTTAGCAAGATAAAGAGCCTGAAGCACATCGAGGGGATGTAATTGTTGATAAGAAAATTTTGAGTCATATTTTAGGAAACCCAATCTGGGGACTAGAGATCTTATAATCAGGCCCAATGGGAAGAAGAATCATATAATGACTTGTTCTGAAATGCACTAATATTAAATTTATTTAATCCCTATGATGTAAGGGCATTTATCCTATAATGAGTTATAATGGTTAAGTCTTTGAACTCTTAGAAGTCTGTATCTCGAATGAGTGGAGTGTCAAATTATAGGATCACCATTGACGGATTTCACCTATGCGAGTGTGAAAGTAGGTAGCTTTCTATGAGAATGGACTGGTTCTAAAAACACTCGTGGAAATTGTGATAGCACAAGGCCGTAATGTGCTGGCTAAATAAAATTATGCCAACACCTTGATTATTGTATTCAAACCATACTATAACTTATATTTTTTTCCCTTGGAAGCAAAAGCCAAGTCTAGTTTCAAGTCTGAGACACTTACTCCTCTGTGAGTAAATGTTATTGTGTTTTAATAAGTGAACGTTTGCAATGTGATTACAATACCACCTTCATCATGCATGATATTCTATCTCCTACCTTCAATTAGTTGTGAGGGACACTCTTTTATCTTATTTATAAAATGAGTTGGGGGATTTCGGTGGTGACATTCAATATAATAAATATATTATATTGTCACTTATGTATCATGTTATGTCTATTTGGTATGACCACATTTATGCATCACTACTCTCATCAACTGTGAAAGAAAATTGGTCATTAAGTTTTGGTATACTTATGTTAAACCACCAACTCTTTTATTTTCAAACACCCATTCATTTCTATCTTTATGTTTTTAACTTCATGTAGCCTTTTTTTTGAAGCATTCATTGTTTTTCATTTCGACAAAATAGCTATCCCCTATGTTCATTAATAATTGCAAAAAGCCATTACATCATCACACCTAAAATAAGACAACAACAAGAGATATGTGAAAGAGGCGGAATAAAATCAAGAATTAATGAAATAATAATTGTAGTGTAAGTTATGTAAAGGAGAGTTGAGACCAGAAAAATTTTTCCCAATCTTTGAACGATATTCACTATAAAAAAGAAGCGTAATCATATGTGGAAGGAAAGGTGTTCTTTTGTGAAGTTTTTTGGACTTCTTGACTAATCCCGAAGTTGCTGAGTTGTACTACATTGCGTAAAAAACTGTTGTATCTTGTAATGAGAAGAAGTCAAGAAAGGCATAACTACTTCTCGGATTCGGTGTAGATTATCTGCGCAGTGCACTTGAATCTTCTAAAGAGAGCGCGATAATTCACGAGCCTCATCCAAGCCTAAATTTATATATTCCATTTTTTTTGTCATTTTAATATTCACTGTGTAATTTATTGTATTTGTGGTATATTACTTCAACAAATCTCAACTCACTTTCATTGACCACTAACGTTTAGTGCCAACATGTTCACCTATATGGCTACATAAACACAAACGAAGCCTATTGTCTATTGGTTCAATTGAACCTAGTAATTTCAACATGTAACATAATTATACATGTGAAAAATCATTTAAATTTTGTCGAATATTAAATCTGAACTCATAATAAAAGAAGGGCTTAAGTCATCGATAGTCACTTAAAGTTGTCCGCAAATTTCACTTAAAAAAAAAAACAAAAAAAAAAAAAACACCCTCTTCCCTTTCTCAACCCTCTTCTTAGGCTTGCTCCAATGAAACCTCCCGTACTAATAAAAGAAATTTTTTACCTATCAACACTTTATAGACAATCAGCTGAAATAAAGAGTGTGTGTTTACACTTGCTGGTGATATGGGGCATAGTAACTAATCTAATTAAAAAAAGAACACGTGGTAGAACCTAGAATAACTAAAAAAATAATAAGGAAAAATTAATATATTTTTTTTTTTTTAAAAAAAAGAAAAAAAAAATCACCATTACCCTTCTCCCTCTTTCTCCATAACCTTCCCCCCAAATCCAACATAGACTACTATTTTTATAAAAATCTTTACTACTCCTTATCCTCAACTTCATTTAGATTTATTGATGTTCTTTTTCTTCTCGTGTTGTCAATAATAATAATTCCTCTTTAAAATTTGTAAATAAATTAACAAAATTTCAAAGAATAATTTTTCAAATTCATATTTTCTTCTTCCTATTAGCCTCTTTCTTATTCTTTTTGTGCCCCACAAAAAAATGAGTTTTGCCGGAAACAATGACACTAAAGTAAAAGTAAAAAATAGGATGGATCCTAATTTCTTTTCTCGTTATTTTTTTTTTTAAAATCTTTATTAAATAAATTTTTTACCTTAACATTCACACCTTTTCAAAGGAAAAAAAAAACCAAAAAAAAGGATCTCTGTTTCATATTCAATCTTCTTTCTTTCCTTTTTTTTGTTTTTCTTTTTTTTAAAAAAGCGATTTTTTATTTAATTTATGTTTTGGGTTTAATTTTTGACAAAATTAGATGAACACGGTTTATGATACTTTTGATGGCACAGCAGAACAAAACCATTTTTTTTTTTTAACGGGCTGCAAAACTGACGATGGGTAATTTGAATGTGTAGTTGGTTGTTTTAAAGTCTAAAGGTTTTGTTTGACAATGGTAGACCTTGTGGATGATAGCACCGATTTAATAATAAACGGTGTATGGGAGAAAGAGAATGGCGAAAAAAACCCCGAAAACAAGAATGAGTAGAAAGAATTCTTGAGTGGTTGATGTTCAAAGAATTATGACGGTGGATGGTTGCAAGCTTGCCATGGAAAAATGTGTGATGAGCTTTCCTCAAAGAGAAAGAATGATTATAAAATCTTTTTTTTTTAACCTGAAAAGTTATGGTTTTCCCAAACGCTTCCTTTCTTGTGGGTACTACAAACGCTTACCATAATCAGCAAAAGGATTTAATAGAATAAAAAATTTTGTTGTGTCTAGGTGTTCAATTGGAACAAGCCTAAGAAGAGGTGTCTAAGTGAAATTTGCGAACAACTTTAAGTGGTTATCGATGACTTAAGCCTAAAAGAAGCATTAGTATTAGTATATACATACATTTCACTCACATTACTATCCATTTTCACATCAAAACCACTAATGTACGGCAATAATTTTAGCTTCATATAAAAGAAAAAACATAGCTGAAAAGAATCAATTGAGTTGATAGAATCTCCAATCGATTTTTTTTAATAATTCGCAAAAGGCACTGTTTTAATATCCCACACATAAAGCGCGCGGAACGAAACTGTATTCAAACTTTACGACGTGTTTTGGCAGAAATAAAAATTCAATTTTGAAATCCACTGGCTTCCGTTGATTATATTTATTTATATATATATATATATATATAATATATAATATTATATAACAAACGAAGAGTTGGACCAAAAATTGGTTATATATATACATATACTTATAACACTGAGCTCTGTTTTTTCTGTAATAAACAGAGAAAAATTTGCAGATTCACAAAATTTAAAGGAAAAAATAACAGAGCACTCGTAGCTGTATAAAAATGGCGGATAACACGCAAAACTCCGATCTTACTACACAAAAATTCTCTCCAAATTCACAAATTCTGTAGTAATTTGTTCGTAGATTTCGAAACAATTACCTGTACGTATCCACAACGGCAGCAATTTGATGAAGAACTTTTAGATGAACATCAACAATCACTGAACTCTGTACAAATTTTCAGATTTACAGAACACAAAGCACTCTGAGCTCGATAAAAAATAAAATTCGAAAAAAAAAACAAAAAAACTCGTGATCTCTCAGATTTCTGAACAATAATTTGAGATTTTGTTTGTTCTTTTACAAATGCAAAATTACAATAAATTTTGAATTTCAAATTTCATGTGTAAGAAATTCACCATGAATAGTGTGAGAAATGGAGGAGGAGTTTATATATAGTTAGGGAAATTCGGCCCTTATTCAGCTTTTTTGTTAGTTTGCATAATATTAGTTTTGTAGCACGTGTAAAATTCTTGAATTTTTTTTACTTTAATTATTTATTTAGCTATTTAAATTATTATTCTGTATTTCTAGAGTGGATAATAAAAAAAAATCCTTAAAAATTATTTGGATTTTTTGAATTTGACATATTTAAAATATTTTGAATTTCATATTTAATGAATATTGCACCTGACACAATCAATTTAATTTAAAATTCGAGGTTAATAGAAGCTAATTATAACTCGAACTATTAATTATTCCTCTTTTTTTTACACCTATACATAGTGGTACTTCAAGTAGAAAATTAATATATTATAATTTTTGAATTCAAACTATGAAATACTCACAAAGTTTAATTTGATATCCTAACTCTAATCATAGTGTATTTGATAGGAGGTAGTTGCGTATCCATCATAATTACAAATTTAATAAATCAAATGTTTTTGCTATTAATTTAATTGTGCATGTCCTTTGTCGATAATTTTCTTTCCTTTTCTTTTTCTTCCAACGAATTTTATCGATATTATCTAATAATAATTATTCATTAATGATTTGATATATATTTTAAGAAAAAATAAATATTATCTTTTAAATTTATTAAATTTAGCTCATTGAAAAATATACTAGATATTAAATATCTAATATCAATAGTCAAATAGATATATGAGGAAAACTTTTGATTTTTTAAATTGAACAAGTATTATTAGATAACTATTTTTAATGTAATAGAAAAGTAAAGATGAATCGAAGAATTTTATAAAAAGGGACCACGTAACATTTCATGCTATGAAGTAATTATAATAACCATATATTAAAAAATTCGAGTTAATTAAGGAATAATATCAAATGTGTGAGAAAATTGACCTTTATTATAAATTATAATTAATCTTTAGTCGTGTCCTAGTAGTTGAATAAGTAGTTGTAAACTTTTTTATTTTCTATTTAATTATTCTAGCACGCAATTATGTGATTTTTTTTTAATTTTGTTCATTCTTAAAACATTAACTTATAGCTGTTTCATCATTAGCAGCCATTTTTATTTTAAAAAACACTGTTTAGAAATGATTTGATGTTTCCCTCTCACCGTTTTAATCCTTTTTTCTTTCTTTGAAAAAAAAAATCTTTATATAATTATATTATCTAATTAAAAGTACTAATTTCAATTAGCTTAGATTTGCGCTGAAAAATAAGATAACAAAAAGCTTCATTTAACGTTTAAAAAAGAATCAAATATTCATGTCAAAGCATTCACTTCATGGTGATATTTTGAAGAATTGAATAGTATAATACGTCCATGATTCAAAATTCGAGAATGACCTTGAATTAAGAATGAATAAGTGCTTATCTCTAATTTTTCACACATTATCTTAGATTTAACTTTTTAATTGTTTTATTTTTTAAATTTAATTCTTATAATTTTAATTAAAACATATGCATGTTTGGTAGAAGGGAATTTCATTTTGTTTTTATTGTGCATGTGTCTAGTGAATCTCTACCAAACTGATTGATAACTCAATGATAAAGGAAGAAAAAGAAAATAAAGAACCCCCAAACTCAGGAATGTTGATTCCCTCTTCTTTTCTTTTTCTTCTTTCTTTCTTTCTGTTCTTTTTCTCTCTTCTTTCTTTCTTTCTGTCTTCTTTCTTTTTTTTCTTGCCCCCCCTGACGCCCTCGGCTCCTACACAGTGTCACCCTTTGGCTATTCCACCCTCAACTACACACACACATTCCCATTATAAGTATAATAGCATGAGTATATGTTTTTCCCTCTCTCACTCCCCTCTAGACAGAACATAAAACACAATATATACACTCGTTTGTATAAAAACTAGAGAAAATTGTATTTCACTGCAATGGTATAATTCCGCCAATTCATAATTGTGTTGAGACCTTTTTTCTTCTCTGCAATATTTGAAGTAAAAATGTTTTAAATTGTATAATTAAGTGTATAAAACACGAAGATATATATTGTTTTTGCATCTGTAATATCAAATTTTCCTCTTCGCTTTACATAATTACAAAAAACTAAATAGAAGGACAAATTACCTAAATCCTAATATACATTTTAAAAAATAATTACTGATTTAGCGATAACTTTTTTATTTATTTACCTTTATAGCATCAACTGTGATAATCGAATAATATGTTAAGTAAAAGTGAATTATTTAATGCAATAATTATTTGAATTATATTGTTTTTGAATATATGTGTTTGTTTGTAAAAAATGGTCCACAGAAATTGTATTCATACGTGTATTAAAACATAATGTGTAAATGTATTATCCATCATTAGAACTTTATTATATTAAGAATAATAACTTGTTCTTGTAATCTGTTATTTAAAAAATGGTCATTTAATGAATTAAAATTAAAAATCGATCCAGTGAAAAAAATATTGTTGTTTGCTATCAATGGTTAAATATTTTATATTATAGCACATTATGTAGGTTTTTCCCGGAATAAGAATTTATACACTTTTTGTGTATATAAAAGCGAGAGCGTCGAGCGATAATGGAGAGTGGCGAGCGAGATTTTTTGGAGAGAGGACGCCTGAAAAAAGTTTTAGCCAAACGTTTGCTATGGAGCACATTAATCAAAACCTAGCTAGTCCATTTATTTTAGATTATTAGTTTGCTATTATATACAATTTTCCAATTGTCTACATTAGCTCAACTTTCTTCATTACGGCCCAGTAAAACAGCCCAAATATAAATACTGAAGATTTCCAATTACAAAGGAGGAGGAAAACGATTGGAGAATGGCGAGTACGGTGGATGCTGCAGGGAATCCAAATCCCGACGTCGACGGTGTTGATGCCGGAGCGAAAATACGGCGTTTCTCCGGTGCAATAATTTGGATCTGAATCCGGAAAAATGCATCGACAAAGGCCGTGAAGTCGATCGCTGTGTACCTGTAAGTTGAAAATTTGCACATTAACTTGAAAATTTACTCGATTTTCTAGCAGTTAAGTTATAGTTAGCTCCCGTTGGATAATAGATGTCGAAGTTGAAATTTGAAAATTTGAGTTTTTGAAGTTGTGTTTGGACCTGCATTTTGTGTGTGGAAGTGAAAGTTCGTCTATAAACTGAAGATATTTGAAGAGATTTATCAAATTTCATGGCCAAATAGAGATATGTAGAGCATAAATCTTCAAAATCTATGGTCAATTGCTAGCTTAGAATGAAATTTGTACTCCTTTTATCAAGAGTTCAAATCCTTGCTAGTGAATCAAATCTAATTTAATTATCGACAAATTTTTAGTAGTTTAGTTATAGTTAGCTCCTGTTTGGCTGTAGATTTTGAAGTTGAAATTTGAGTTTTTGAAGTTTTGTTCGGACATGCGAAGTTTCGTGAGTTGGAAGTGGAGTATCTCCTAATAACTGAAAATATTTGAAGAACAGATTTATTTCATTTACAGTGAAATTTGTGTTCTTTTTATAGTCTCTTATCACGATTTCATATCCCGGCTAGTGAATCAAATCTAATTTGGTTATGACTTGATTCAAAAATCTACTTGATTTTGTAGCAGTTCAGTTGTAGTCACAGTGAAGTTTGTACTCCAATTTTAGGTCTTTGATCGCGAGTTCAAATCCTGTTTAGTGAACCATAGAGGATCAGTTTGATCATACGTGCCAAGATGAAGCTTGAAATAGTGGATTTAGTTTTATTTGAGAGAAATGGAAGTTTAGAGCTTTCTGTTGTAAGTGAAGATTCGCCCTGAAAAGACGAAATTACTTCATAATTATGAAGGATAGAGATAGCTGGGATTATTCATCAAGTTTAAAGCTTGAATAGCGGATTTCTCCTCTTTTCTCTCGAAAAGAACTCTCATTTCTTGGTTGGAGAGAATGAGAATGAAGGTTCGCGGTGTTTCATGTGTATTATAGAGCCTTTGATTTAGGAGTGGAATTTTATGATTTTAATCTACACGCCACGCGCTTGCACTCTAACCACTAAGAAAGCTAAGTAATACTTTTCACTCACAATGAACAACTAATATGTAATATTTTGTTACCAATTCTGCTTTTAAAAATCTAATACATGCATTAGATTATGTGTAGGCTGAAGGATCTCAATTAGAAGTGTACAAAAGAGATGGATGCTTATGCTGGATGCATGTACTACAACACAAATGAATTCAATATGTGTCGAAAAGAACAAAAGGAATTCGAAGAGGCATGTCCTTGTTGATTGGTCCCCATAAAGGTAAAGATAAGGTCTGCTTACATCCTACCTACCCACACCCCACTTGTGAGATTATAGTGGGTATGTTATTGTCGTATGTCCTTATTGTTTGGTATCGCAGATTATGGTTCTCAACTATTCCTCTTTCTTTTCTTTTTGTAAAATGCTACTCCTGGCTTGTAACTAACTGGCTACTTAGTATCAATTACTATAACTCCACAGAGACACCTCCACGTCGCTTTCTACATCATCCCAACTGAAACAACTAGCTAAACGCGGAGTTGGTGAAAACAAAAGCCCCTTTGCCATCTTTTCTTGCCATCCTTCCATCTCCAACATGTCGTTATCTTCTCCCCAGTTACAACATAAAATGTTCTCCATATCTATACACAATTCCTTTGCGCCAAAATCACTACTACTCCCATCATTAGCCCTCGCAATATCAATCTCTTGATACTTTATTTCATCAATGGTATTGGAATTAACTTCCTCATTCATATAGTCAACTCCAACTAATTCAGTATCCTGAGAAAAAGCTTGTGCAGCCATAACTGCTGCCTGTCGTATGTCCTTGGGGTCCTTTGATGCCGGCACTGGCAATCCCCATCGAGAGTCAGCAAAGTTCAGAGTGGCTAGATTGCCTCTAAGAGCTAATGCAGCAACATCATGAGCTCGAGCCGCCATTTCAGGAGTAGAGTAAGTCCCTAGCCATATTCTTTTCTGTTGACTAGGCTCACGTAGCTCACAAACCCACTTGTTATTATTCCTCCTCCTCACTCCCCTATAAACCGGGTGGCGAGTTTCCTTGAACTTCTTCCTCCCTGCACGTTTCTTGGGTTGGCTCGATGCTAATAATAGTATTCCTTCCTCATTGGAAGAAGTTGTTGCACTTAATGGGTTGATATCTGACGAGTACAAACTCGAGTTGTTATTCATTTTAGACACGTGTCAGTCTATAACAAGCTACTGATTTTCTTAGAGTTCGAAGTGTGTTGTGATATTGGCTAGAAGTAAGTTTGTTTAGAATATTGGTTAAGTTTGACAGTGGTTTATATAGATTTTGGATACACTTTTGGATTATGAATTATAAAAGAAAGTGAAAGCACGTGCCTACGACATAGACACGCAAAATCATTTTTCTTAAAAGAATTGTGAGAAGTAACAACTTTTCTTTTTCTTCGTGGGGTCAATCACTAGTTACAACTCAAGAGTTTGTTATCTTTAATATAATTTTTAAATATTTTAACTTATTAATTATTATAATAATCTTTTGATGTAATTTATTAACTTCTGTCTCATATTATGTGTCACATGTGAAATATTGAGAGTTAATTAATGTTTTAGTATAATTTTTTAAAAAGTATTAAGTTGTTAATTGTTGATACTTGATATTCTAAAAGAGAAGGTAAGACAAATAAATTAAAATCAAAAAAATACTAATTATAAACAGAAAAAGTCGAAAAAGAAAATAGAAGGATACATTGATTGATTCATTGACTGACCCCTAAGCTGCTAACATTCTCCTTTTACATATATAAAAGAATTTACCTACTTCAGAAAGTTAAAAAAATATTTCAAATTTTGTTATCTTAAATTAAAGATATATAAAATATAGAATGTCTTAAATTTTATTGTCTCAACTATGTCACCTTAAAAGTTGGAAGTAAATAGTTACTAAAAGGGGAAGGTGGCGTTTTTGTTATCAGATGAATTTAAAAAAAAAAAGTAAGACTCCAAATTAACAGATACAGATGAAGTATTACATGCTTAGTATTATAACAAACAATAAAAATCTAGTGTAATTGTAAAAGTAAAATCTCAATATCTATATATATGTATATTTTCAATTGATCATTGATAATTCAACTCTTTTATCTAAGTTTGAAATTGATAATATGAACAAGTTTACAAAATCAAGTTACATTATTTTAGGGAAAAATGTACAAGTAGCCCCTCAATCTATGCCCGAAATCTCAGAGACACATTTATACTATACTAAGGTTTTATTACCCTCCTGAATTTATTTTATAAGTAATTTTCTATCCCTTTTTGGCTTGCGTGGCACTAGCTTAAAAAAAATCAATCAGTATTGGGCCCACAAGATAGTGTCACGTAGGCCGAAAAGAGGTAGAAAATTATTAATAAAATATGTTCAAAGAGATAATAAGATCTTAGTATAGTATAAATGTATCTCTAAAATTTTGAACATGGATTGAGGGAGTACTTGTGCATTATTCCTTTTATTTATGAATAGAACTGAAGAAGAATATACTAGTATTTTTATTGGTTGAAGACTTGAAGTAGTGAGTTGGCAAAGTTTTGGAGATAGATTTAAAAATTGGGTTCTTGTATTTTTCCATAAAAAATGTGGGGTATGGGAGTTGGGTGTGGGGTGGATGGAACTTCCCTTTCCAATTTTGGGTCAATGGGACATAAACACAGTGTTCACAGGAAAAAGAGCACACGGGTGCCACACATTTGGTGGGAACTGATTACACTCATCTTATTCCATTAAAATAGGTTTATTTAAATTTAAATATAACGATAATATGTGAAAGTTAATAAGGATGAAAGTTTAACATGAATATTGAAGCGGAATACAATGTCAATTTAATTTAACTCTTGAAATTTGATTGTCACGTGTACAGTTTTTAAAGTGTTACAATTGATTCAAAAGAAAAATTAATAGTCTCAAATGACAATATTTCCAGAATAGAACAAGATCACAAATAAGTGTAAGAAGATCCGTTGAGATGACAAACAACTACCTCACAAATCTTCACACGAAGTCTAAGAAAAAAGGAGAATAGAAAGTATCATGAAAATCTGGACTTGTAACCGACAAAAAATTAGAAGCAAAGGGTGAGTATCAAACTACAGGATACTTTGCAAGTAAACTTCTAAACACAAGGTAAGGGAATAGATTACGGGTACTCCTTACATCCAACCGAACCTCCACAACTAACTTGCATAAAAATCCTTCCCAACCTAGCAATTATTATTACATATATCACATCTCAACAACAACACTCTTAACAATTTTATATCCTCAACAACAAGCTCAATATTCATCAATCACAAGTTCCACATAAAGGAACTCACAAGATCAAAACACACAATATCAAGTTCACCAATTATAAAGATATGCAATGCAATGTCAAGTATTGTAATGCATGTCTGACGAAATGATCTACATTCGTTGTCTCTTAGTTCGGGACACATGGGGACATATTTGTTCATGCATCCGTCGCAGCGTGTGATACAACACTCGATAATAATTTCGTTGCGACATGTCCCTCAATAATAGTATCGGTCACGGCGTGCGATACGTCCCTCGAATTGCAATATCTATCGCGGCATGCAACATGTCCTTCAAAATGGTGCATCCTCTTTAATTTCTTATTTTCCCTTAATTCACATAACATCTATCATAATCATGTCTCAAAAATATTGCAGGTGACACGTTCACAAATAATGAAGAGATGGTCATTTTCATAACAATGCACAATTCACAACGATACAATCGTGATATAACATCAGCAATTAATCAATAACCTTTCAAGCTAGCCTCACACATCAATCACACAGGAAAATACACAATTCTATGCATTTAAGGGTCTAGAAATCTGCTCAAATAATCGAGCAATCACTTCGGGACTTGAGTGTTCCTCTTTCATAAAATTTCAAAGTGCTTCCAATCTATCAAATATATGATCCTCATAAGAATAAAAATATAATGATACTCATATTACTATATTTAGTTTCAGCTCGAAAATCAAATAAGGTCATCCCGAGTCATCAAATTCGAAGTTGAAATTTTCTTTTAGATCATGTTTACCCATGATAAAATAAACTGCAATGCAAACATGCATCAAAACGATCGTATTAAAAAGAATATAAAATATTAAATCGCTGTCTATGCAGCGATTTATAAAAAAATAAAAAAATTATTTAAAATTTCCATAAAAAAAGTTTTTACAATTTTTTTTTTCAAACAATCGTTATTATTTAAAAAGGGACATATATCTATTAATTATGGGAGCTTAGCAGTCAGACTAGCTAGCTTGAAGAGCTATCTTCAAAGACAACGTGAACAGGAGAGACAAGACCAAAACTTCTTCACGAAATCTAAATAAGAAATCTTAAATTGCTGCCTAGGCAGCTAATTTTATTAAATTTTTTTTTTAAAAAATATGGAGTAAGCGATTTCACATTTTTTTAAAAAAAATTCACATTTTCTAAATCGCTGCATGGAAGCGATTGTTTGTTTTCCGGTGAAGTAATCGCTGTCCCGATTTTGGTGTCGTTTTGGTTAAATATAAAATATATAACCACATTTAAAATTTACTTAATTTTTGTAACTCTTTAGACTCTGACTTTCATTTACTATTGATCAACTCGAAATTACCGGTGAATTTTATTGCTTATTTTCTTGTAATGGTATTTTCTTAGTAATTTTCTTTGAAACATTAGAAATGAAAGAACAAGAAAAAAGAAGATGACATATGCAATACCTACGTAAGGCATCTTTATGTCATGAATTTATATATTATAAGCTTTTAATAGTTGACTCATCTCTACCACGAGTTTTACTGTTACAAATATAAATATATAATAATTAGAACAAAATGGTTTTTGTTAGTATTACCTATTGCAAGGGAAACTTTGTTTTTAGATACTTTTATCGATCATATTGCTTATTTCATTTTTTATTTTTTATTTCATATCAAATACTATAATTTGTAACTATGTAGCTAGTTAGTATCAAATACTATAACTCCATAAAAACACCTCAAGGTCACTTTCTACATCATTTCTTGAGCCGATTCGATGCTAATAATAGTATTCTTTCTTCATCGGAAGGTGTTATTGCACTTAATGAATTGATATCTGAATAGTATAAATTCAAATTGTTATTTATTATAAACACGTGTCAGTATATAATAATATACTTATTTTCTTAGAGTTTGAAGTGTTTTTTTATAGAATATGTGAAAGTTTGAAAGTGATTTTTATAGAACTTTGATAGATTATAAATTAAGAAAGAAAAAATGAAGACACATGTCTACGATATATACACGAACACGTATGGAAAGTCAATTTGAAATGGGGATTCGAAGTACAACTTTTCTTTTTCTTAGTGGGGTATGCTTCTATCTATAATAATATAAATAAATAAGAAAAAAATAAGTACTACTACATGCCACCTATGAATAAAAAAATGTTAATATGGACGTAGATTGTGATGAGGTGGTTCGAGAAGACGAGAGTTGTTTACTTTAATAAAAAAATTTCTAGATCATTATAAAAATGAAGTTTTTTAGAGATTACTTGGAAGTATCTCCTTGGTAAGAAACATTAAAAACATTTCACCAAATATCGAATTTATATTAAACTAGCATTTAAATATAAATTTTATGTCAGATTTTAAACATTTATCTATAAATATCTATTCGATCATAAAATTTCTTTAAATTTGAACTTGAAGTTCTCAGAAATTGACTTTAGATCAATTTTTGAGTCTATGAGACCACTACTTTTAATACTTCCCAAAAGACAAAAGAAAAAAGACGATACAAGACCTATGCAATGCATCTTATGTCATGAATCATTATATATAAATTAGATGGAGAATATAATATATAGTCGACTCATAAATAAGTCACATCTTCCACGAGCTTTAATGTTACAAATATAAATCGGGGGGGGGGGGGGTGTGTATCCTTATAGAGGAGTCCCACAGTCTGATGAAAAATGTTAATAAAATTTTTAAAATGATATATAAAAATTTTTTTTAATCAAAACGGTAAAATCGCTCATGAGGTAGCGATTTTGTCCGCTTGAAAAAGTAAAATCGCTGCAATAGTAGCAATTTGTTAAATTTAATTTTTTTAAAAAAAGAAAATTAAACAAAATCGCTTCTAAAGGAGCGATTTCCAAACTAAAATTTTCTTTTTTTAATATTTTGCTGCTGAGGCAGCGACTGTACGTTTAATTTTTTCTTTACATAATTTTTTACTTGTTTTTTTTTAAGTTTAAAAATATTTTTTTTAAAAAAAATCAATCGGCAACGTTTTTTAATTAAATTTTTTTTCTTTTTTAAACAAAAACAAAATCCAATCCTAAAAAGATTTTGATTAAAAGATTTTGGCACATTTGTTTTAAAAAATAAATAAAACAATATTAAAAACCGCTGCAGTTTTGATTTTTTTTTTTTAAAAATATTTAACCTTAAAAAAATACATAATTTTAAAAAAAATTGAACTCAAGTCGCTGCCTCAGCAGCGACATAAACAAAATATAATAAAAATAATATTTGTTTTGAAATTGGCTCCTGTCGGGAGCGATTTTGTTTAAAATTTTCTTTTTTTAAAAAAAAATCAAATTTAACAAATCGCTATTATAGCAGCGATTTTACTTTTTTCAACGGTGAGTGATTTTGCCGTTTTAGTTTTAAAAAAGATTATATACCGTTTTGAAATTTTTGTTAATATTTTTCAACGTTTAGGCTGCGAACTCAGTTATAAGGGATTGTAATATATAGATTATTTATATCATTATATAAGGATTAATCATATAATGGCAAATTTTTTTATTAGATGGTAATTAATTAGTATACAAATTATTTTGTAGGGATTATCTATTGTAATAAGGTCATTTTTGTTTTAAGATATTGTTATTCAGCACGTCTTAGGTTAGTTGAGTATTTAATTTGATTGTGTAGATTTAACTTTAATTATACTATATTACACGAGATATATATCTTATAAGCAATATATTAGTATATAAAAGATTTACATTTTATTAATTTTAGCTTAATAACTTTAATCAATCAAAATTCAAACTTTATATATCATAAAATACATTCATTAATCATATCGAAACACACGTCATCCACATGACTAGGATCCATACCTCGAATCCTTTTAAGTTATGTGATTAAGAATTCAACCTATATATCATTATACACTCATAAAGTACTTGTATCAATTACTCATGTTCGACTCGGAACAATGTAATTATATACTTATATCAATTACTCATGTTCACTATGAACAATGTAATTACACATTTGTATCAATTATTCATGCTCGAATCTGAAGAACGGAATTACATGTTATAGCTCCACAAAGACACTTCCCCATCACTTTCCACATCATCCCAACTAAAACAACTATCATAATGGGGAGTTGGTGAAAACAAATGCCCCTCACTCATCTTCTCTTGCCATGATGACCCCTCAATTTCCAACATTTCATTATTGTCTCCGCAATTATTATAACATGAAATATTACCCATCTCCATATTTTGTATGTTGGTATTATTCACTTCATTACCCACCAAATTACTATTGTCACTTCCATTGGCCCCACCAATAGCATATTTTCTTCAATATATTTGATTTCCTCATTCATATAACCGACTCCAACTAATTCTTCGGCTGCTTGCATGGCAGCCTTACGTAATTCTTCAGGATCCTTTGATATCGGCACACTCAACCGCCAACTAGAATCGGCGAAATTTAAAGTAGCTAGATTACCTCTAAGTGCTAATGCAGCTACATCATGAGCTCGAGCCGCCATTTCAGGAGTCGGGTAAGTGCCTAGCCATATTCTTTTTTGCTCACTAGGCTCACGCACCTCGCAAACCCACTTGTTATTATCTCTCCTCCTCACCCCCCTATAAACTGGATGACGAGTTTCCTTGAACTTCTTTCTTCCCGCTCGTTTCTTAGGTTGACTCGAAGCTAGTAGAAATACTCCTTCATCTTGAACTCTAAAGTTATCACTATTCATCTCGAGGAAATCACTTATTTCTTTTAAAATAGTCGCGACTATTATAATAGTCAAAACTTAGTATCAAGTGAAGTGAGTGTCTTTTGTTGAATTTGTGGTTTTGGATGTTTTAAGAATTATGTGAAAGTATGAAAGTAGCTTTTATAGAAAAAGGATAACACATGACTACGATATAGACACGGACACGTAATTCTATTTAATTGCTTAAAGTTTTATTGGTCAATATAAACATGGAGAAAAGAGACTGATAAAAAGTTGTGAGTTACGTTGGCTGACTTTAAAAAAATATATTTTGTTTATTTTTATTTATCACGTTTTATCCTTTTTAAGTCAAATTATTTTTATTTTTATTTATATTTTTAAATATTTTTTTCGTGAAAAAAGATATTAATTTATAGGATTTTTTTATGAAAAATTATTTAAATACATATTTTATTTTATTATGATTTCTAAAATTTTATTCGATTTAAAAAGTTTACGAAAATTTCTCTCGAATATATCTCTATCCTCAGGGGCGGACCCACATGGTGTCCGCCGGGTGCTCGAGCACCCATTCACTTTCGTTACGAAATACTTATCTAGGTAGAAATTGATAGGTATTTGTATAAATTAACTATAGCCCCCAAGGATAAATCCTATAGTTGCCAATGATTCTAGAATGAGTATTAAGACTCACTTTTAATGTGTTGTACCATGGTTTGAATCTCAACCGTTAACACATATTTTTTTATATTTCCCTTTGAGCCCCAGCTTTAAAATTCTAGATCCGCGCCACTGTCTATTCTCTCTCGGATACATCCATTGAGCTATGTATAGGTAGGCTTTTTTGGATAGTAATGTATCGCGACTTAGCTATCCGAATGTCTGTTGATGTATATGAAATTCTTTAATTTTTTAAATTTTTTTATGTAGAATAAAATATAATTAAATTTTAACATTAAAAAATTTGTGCAATTTTTACTCTTTTTTAAAAAAAAAATTATAATATTACATAGTATATTGAGTTTAATTTTATAAATATATTTGAAAAAGATTACTTATAAAGTTTACACATCCTTATTTCAACCTTACTATATAAAGACATTATTATTTTAAATAAGCCAATAACTTTTAGTACGATCTTGGAATATTTAAATTTTAAATAATAACTTAATTTAATTAAGTTATCTTTAATTGTGTACTTCCTTCTTTAGGTTTGAGTCAATGAGACAGAAAATATGTTGTTTAAGGAAACACAAATTTATTACACGTATACTACACACTTTCAGTCACTTTATTACAGATTTGACACCATCACACTTTCTTTTTTTAAAAAAATAATTTTTATATTTGTATATTCGATAGGAGCCTAATAAAATTTAGATTACTGTCGAAAAGTTTGATATTTTAACAAGTAGGTAAAAAGTTTCCTAACAATTGTGACTTCATATAAATGAGAGTTCAAACAACTAACGTTTTCAATTAAGCACATAAAGCGATACTATCATGGCAGGATCTTTGATTTTCGTTCAGAGAGTTCGAAAAATAAAAATATAAACGTGTAAATAAGCTAACAAATCAAAATTTTAAGAAAGTAGTACTATAGGGGTGTACCTGGAATTCTTTGTAAATTTAACACCATATTTTAACATGTTTATATATATAAAAAAAAAAGAGGTGCTACAACATAAACTAAAACTATAACTAAAAAATGAAACTACAACAAAGTAAAAATAAAAACATAAATTACAGGATTCGAACCCTCAAAACGTCACACTTAATTTTGATGAATTTACCCACGAGTTATACAGGTCGTTGAGGGGGTTCCAAATAAATAAAAAAAATTTTATATATATATCTATATATATATATATATATTAATATTATTAGTTTTTTTATATATATAATTTGACATTTTTTATCGAGAGGGATTTCGTGTGAACCCCCCAAAAAACATGTGGATCCACCTTATACTTACCACTTTCTCACTCCCGTTACAGTCCATATTGATAACTCCCGCAATTATAGATCAATTTTCTTCATCTCGTCATATTTATATATTAAAATGTAGGATAATGCCGCAAGTACCGAACAGTAACAAGCATCATCTCTGTAAGGCCGTTGGAAGAAACTACGATTCGCATAAGGTGGGTCTTTTTTTTGGGTTAACGTAAGTGGATCAGTGTGGGCGGATCTTCTAAGGTGTTGCAGTTTGCGCGGGTGGGGTGTTGTCGCAGGGTGGAATCGAGGTTGCGGTTTTGTGGGTGCGGTGGTAGGTGGTTGAGTCGGGTTATGTTTCTCTTCTTCCGCCCTTCCCCCTTCCCCCTCTTTCTCCCTCCAGAGACACACTTATACTATATTAAGGTCTATACACCCTGAACTTATTTTATTAATAATTTATTATCCCTTTTCGACCTACGTGCACTATCTGGTGGACCCAACGATGGTTTGACTTTTTTTTTCAAACGAGTGCCACGACAGGTCTAAAAAGGGTACAAATTACTTATAAATAAGTTCAGGGGGGTAATAGGACCTTAGTATAGTATAAGGTGTGTCCTCTGGGATTTCGTGCAGACGTTGATGGGGTACTATGTGCATTATCCCTAAATGTATGATAATTTCCGTTAAAATTCAAACCGTTCAAAGTGATAGGCTATTCTCGGGATTAAAAAAAAAGTGAAAAGTAAAAAAAGTATACAAAGAAAATGTTTACAACATGGCCATAATATATAGTCAACCATTTTGGAGCTTAAAATAGTCGACTCATATCTTGAATTAACCCTACAATGGTTCTATCCCATTGACTCTTAAAAATGGAAAACAAAACAAAAATTCTTGTTCCAATAAACCCAAAATGGAAACTAGAAGAATAAAATAACAACCATATGAGTACCTTTTTCCATGTCATTACTTAATTCAACTATGTGCTAGAAATAAAAATTCCTTTAGTCTTTTTGTCCATTTTTCTATTCATATTAGGGATAGGTTTGGTTTGACATATTAGTTATACAAAGATTTTAATATATTACTTCTTTAGTGAATCAATAATATTATAATTATTTTATTACATATTTCATATATTTTTATAAATGCGATATCAAATGTGAGTGTGTTTTTATCTTTTTGAGGTGTAGAAAACATTATAACCTGTTTGGCTCAGCTTTAAAGCGGGTCAAACTGACTTATAGCTGAATTTTTGACTTATTTAGATTCTTTGACAATACTCAAAATAACTTATTTTAAGTCAAAAAAAACTTATTTTTAAGTCAAAATTAAAAGACGGGTGGAGGTGTTTTTTTTAGCTTATAAGTTGTTTTAAGTTTGACAACATTTTTTAGCTTTTTGTCCCTTAATATTTTTTAACAATCTCCAATTACCCACACATAACCCTAACATCTCTTTCTTCCATTTTTTTTCCCTTTTCACACGTTTGGCATAGCAACTTCAGCACGTTTATCCAAACCATAACTGCTTATTTTAAAATAATTTCCTCAGCTACTTGCAAAGTCTTTTTTAAAGCATGCTTTTTATTAAGCCCATCCAACGGGCCCTAAATCATGATTATTTTTAAATCGTAAAATTATTTCGCGAATTGTTTTTTTCGAAAAATAAATACCATAAGAACTGTTTATATGAAATAACACTTTCAATCAATCGACTCCTTATCTATATATATATATATATATAATTATATATATATTATATATATATATAATATATATATTGGACCCCGCAGGAAAGAAAAAAATAATAATAATCCGTGTTAGCGTGTCAATATCGTAGCCACATGCTCCTCCTTTTTCTTACTTTACTTAATTCATAATCCATTTCAACTAACATACTTCTAGAAATAGCATTTCCCTCACTACAAAGTTTGAATATTATATTATTGACTATTATAAAAGTCGCGATTATTTTAAAGAAAATAGTAATATCCTTGAAATGTGTAATAACTTGATTTCAGTTGGGATGACATAAAAACTAGTGATATCGAGGTGTCTTTGTGAAATTATAGCATTTGATACAAAATAAAGGATTAAGTCGTGCAAGTAAAATATCTGATATATGATTTTTGATTGAAAAATGTGAAGGTTCAAGGAAACTTGATATCTGATTTATAGGGAATGTGAAAAGGATGAATAATAATAAGTGGATTTGCGAGGAACGTGGGTCTACGCTAGTAAATTACCTAGTATATAGGATAATTGGATTTTGTTTCACTATCCGATTAGTTATAAATAGCTCGGAGTTGCATTTTAAGAAAGAAAAAGATACTTAACGAGATTGATGTTGAAGTGTTCACAATTAGCTGTTGAAGAAACTATACCATGACTAAGTAAATTAGACAAATTTCTAATCGTCTCCATTTTCTTAAATTTCGTATCAAATCTAAATCAGGCAAACAAAATTAATATGGAGAAAATATTAGTTTTTCCCTACTTTATTTCTTCACCTCTTCTTTGGGCCATTAATTACTCCACCATGACTACTTCTTCGGGCTTTAAAGTAGCCTATATGGGTCAGCCCAACTCAACATATTGAAAACGTAATAAAAATGAACTATATTAGTAAAAAATTTAGGAAAATTACGCGGTTAAGCAAACTTATACTAGTTAATTATTCATTATAATTATAGTTTTCTATAACTAACATTCGCGAATACCATTGTACATTAATTATGTGAGCTGACTTCGAGTTTGTATATGTATAATTCGCCAGAATATACAAATATATATGTATAATATACTATTATCTAATTAATATACATATAAGATTCACCTATCTCCCACACTCCTTTGTCTCTTGCTCGCCTCTCTCCTCCCTCTCTCAATCTCACTTGCCTATCTCCTCCCACTACCAATCTCGCTTGCCATATATACAAATGCATATGTATAATTTGCAATTATCTTACCAATATACATATATATAATTCACCTCTCTCTCACTCTCTGCCCTATCTCGCTTGCCTCTCTTCCCCCCTCTCCCAATATCGGTTGTCTCTCTCCTCCTATCCCAATCTATCTCGCTCTCCCGGTCTCGTTCGCCTCTCTCTTTCCTATAATATATAGCTATGAATTGTAATTATCAAACTATTGCTATGGAAAGTACGTAATTACGCTATTTTTGAATTGCTATATGTGAAAGTTCCTCAAAATTTTATACGGTGATTATTTTCCGTATGCCAATATATTTTAACAACTAAATTTACTTAAATATAGTTGTGTAAGTTTTTTCTACGCCTGAACACCATAATATCGATCAGGGAATAAATGGAGTGAAACAAATTTTAGGTCCATAAATTCAACCAATCTAATCATTGGACCTGACATTAATGGATATTAACTCATGAGAGACCTATCAAAATATTTTTTCGTTTGGTATGCATTGTATTTAACCATAATAAATAATTTCTTAATTATAAACTTAGATAAATTATAAGAAAATAAAGAAAAGAACAAAAACTTAATAAAAAGTGGGTTAGTTGGGTCACGACCTACTTTTTCGATTCATTTTGATCCATTTAAATTGAAACTAGTCTGTTCATTTGACATCGCCTTAATTCTTATAAATGGATGAGTTTGGATTGGCCTTAAAAAATAGTTGGGCCTTTCGGGTGTGAGAAAACCCATCAATTTGTTTGGGCTATATAGTTATAAGCATACTTCATTATAAAATTCATTTTTTTTTACATAAACGGAGTTAGCATAAAATAAACATTAACGTATCAACTCGATTGATTTTTACTAAACTTGGTTCAACCACAATTAGATTTGTATTTATTTGACTTATAGGTCACATGTTTAATTAAAATAAGTCATTTATTAAAATCAATTCATCAAAACAATACGTTTTTTCTTTTTGAAATTTCACAAAATTAGTAAAAATATATTTCCCAAAAATCTTTCAGACTATTTCTTTCAGAAAAAATTTAATGACAAAAGTCTGATACTATAATATTATACGTTACTGTATGACACGTTTTACAACTAAAACATGAGTCCACACTAAGCGTATGTGAGAAAATATATTGCCAGCATGAAAATGAAATACACATTAGATAACAGCTATTATATAAATATAAATTCTTTTCCAAATACGTGTGCAATTTTCTCACATCAAAATAACTAGGAGTAATTTACACCACGAATTGCCCACGCTTTCACTTTTTTTTTTTTTTTACGCAAACATATACATCACATTACACCACCCATAAGTATAGAAAGTGCATAAATACACGCACCGATGCGTATATAAGAGTTTAACTGTAATATCTGACGGAGCAAAATTAATATAAACAAAAAATAATTATTATTTTTTATATTTATGAATTTTAATATATATTTTTTTTATTTAATTTTCACTTATACATTTTTATTACTCTCCTCTCTAACCCTTGTCTATCTTCTTGATACTACCCTTGCTTCTTTTGTTCTCTTCTTCCTTAATTTTCTTTCCTCTGTTCCTCCTTTCTCTTCTCCACTCCTTTGTTTCCTTCTCTTCTCTTATCTTCTTCTCTCTCTCTATTTTATTTTTTCTTCTTTTTTTCTCTCCTCTGTCCGCACCGTCTCCCCATTCTCCCTCTCGCTCTCTCCCCCCCTCCTCTCCCCCCTTGTCCTCCCGCCCCCGTCTCGTCCCTTTTCCTCTTCTCCGCCTTTCCCCCCTCAATTTCTCTGTTGTCCCCCCCCTCCCCTTCTTTCTGTTCCTCTGGTTCCTCTTTCTTCCTTCCTCCCTTTTCCCTCCTGTTCGTTTTTTCTCCTCCTCTTCCCCCGCTCTTGCGTTCCTCCTCCCCCTTTTCCCCTTCTCCTCTTTCCTCTCCTCTCGCTTCTTTTTACTTCCCTTCCCCTCCCCTTGTCCCCCATATACGTAAGAGTTTCACTTTCAATGTACTACTCAAGTACGGACATACCGTACGTCATCATATATATAATATATAATATATCATATATAGATATACTAGATATATATATATATATATGACCGATTTGGCCACACACTTATATATGCCAACCCTTCAACATACTAGTTTGGTCAACTAGTAACCAAACCCTTAAGTTGACAACCTAAAAATTGCAAGAACAAATGTGAACTCCTATATATCTGTTATAACGAATTATAGTGAAGAAATGGGTGTGTAAACTTAGAGAGCCAGTAAGACCACAAGAATATGTTGGCGGTTACATACCCTACAACACAATGGCTCTCCTGCCCTATGATGTTTGCTAGCTTAGCGCTTAAGCTCTACTCAAAAATGTGGGTCCTACAATTTTTCTACTCTATTGATTATATCCAAGCCCCTCCTTCTCCATCTCCGGCCGATATACAAACGGTCCGCGGCCACCGCAGCAACGATGATTGCCTTGAAGGGCGATGAGATTATCGGTCACGTCGGAATAGAGACTATATGTGTCCAAGGGGGTTTTCTATCTGAAATATCTTCTTCAATTTGGAAACAAATTAATTATGTAGCGATCGTAAACCTTCATTTTATTATGTCTATGAGTATGTCCGTAGTTTAAGCTCTCGTTTACCATAGATTTTGAGGTTGAACTCTGAAAATTCGAGTTTTTGAAATTATGTTTGAACATGCATTACACTTTAGAAAAAAATTAAAATTTTCTGAGTGGAAGTATAATTTTTTTATTTTAAAAAAGAAGGATCAAAATTTCATGATTAAAGATATTTTCGAAAATAAAATTCTGAAATCTACTATATTAAAATTATCTATGACTAACCTAGCTAAACTAACAAGAAAAAACACTTTTCTAATTTACATAGATTAATCTACTATGCTGCAGGTTTGCGATGATTTTTGGCCCGTTTCCTGGCTAAACTCTCTCAAATCGGCTTTTATTGTTGCAGATTCTGTGAAAATAAGCGGTTTCATTGTCCCTGGTTCCGACATTTCTAACAACTATAAAACATGTCATTAAAGGTAAATGTAATTCTCAAATACATAAGGTATTATATTGTATTCAAGATATATAGTATATATATATCCTATATATATCATTATATGATATATATATTATATAGTATATCTATACACGAATAGATCATTCACCAAGATACTTTGATATGAAAATCTTTGGAGTTACTAATTATACGCAAGCGATATTTAAACATTTAATTAAACAATTTTTTCATAAAAAAAAAGCATTTGATTTTGTTATATTAACGTACTAGAGTGATCAGTGTAACGTACCTACAAAAAAGAGTACTATTATTGAAATAGTTTAGTAGTACAAAGTCTAATTTGACTTTATTAATGTGGAGATGTCTATGCTTAGATTACCATTTTTGTGTACCATGTGTTTTTTTTGGAATGGGAAAAGGTCTCGAAAATTATTTTGAACTATATGAAATAGATATCTGTTCTTTCATTATAGTTTGAGTCAATAAAATATCATTGTCTTATCTCAACATCACAAATACACTCCATATCATCAACAACTGATTTATTAGTTGCATTTAATTCTTAATGCAGCCGCTAAATATGTATTTTTAGCGACAATCGGTCGTTCCTTTGTTATGTCTCTAAATCTTCAGCGCCCTTGGTTCTAAATGACTGACGAATTTTCCATAAAAGATTTTTATCCCTTCATTTTATTAGTATCATATTCTAATGCTGCTAAAAGTTATTTTTGTTGTAGTGAATGTAACCACCAAAATTTTTTAGTAACATGTAAATCACATGCGACTGTAATCCTCACCTAATCATTGGCAGCGTGATTTACTTTTTTTTAAAAAAAGAAAAGACCTTTAGCGGGTGACAAAAGTCGCCGCAAATTCTAAAATATTGTCACTTAAGATTTTGAGCAATAGTCATTAACTAGTAAAATTTTTTTTTTTTAAAAAAAATACGATACCTAATTTTTAGTTGAAACCCAACTTTTCAAAATAATAACATTTTACTAATTTTTTTTAAAATCCAATTTCATTGTAAGAAATATCAAAATTACTTCTCGACTCAAATCTCCTACTAGACAATGCATTATTTTACATTTTATGCATCAACATATGACATAAAAAAAATAGCGTCTTGAAACTCTTTTTTATTGATATCATATGTGAGTTCTTTACTTAAACACAAAATTATAATTAATGCTAGAAATCAATAAAAATCTTTAGTAGCGATTATTATATTTATTTAATTAAGGGAGAATGCACAAATATTTTCCCAATCTATGCCTGAAATCTGAGAGACACACTTATACTATATTAACGTTCTATTACCCTCCTGAACTTATTTTATACATAATTTTCGAATCCGGCTCCTCTTCATTTCTCTTCTCTCTATTTTTCCGAAGTTCCTATTTGGATTAATGACACTTGTATAATTAAAATAAATGGTTAAGATTAGTTTTAATAAGTTAACCTCTAAGCATGATTTTAGTTAATAAGTCCCATTATATATCAAGTATTAAAATTATTAATAACCTCACAATCGTAGCACATTATCTGTCGCATAAAATCGAAAAGAAAAGTTTTCTTTCTTTTTTTACGTAGTATCTTTTTTTTTCATTTATATAATATTCTTTAATTTGTATCCTTTTGTGTTAAAAGCATTTGATCCGTGGTTAATAAATTAACTAGGATAATCAAACTATTTTAACAAGAACTAATGTTCAATTTCATAATAAAATTACGAATACAGTGATACAACGGTACAATAACGATATTAACATATATAGTTTCCTATACTTCTATCATTAATTGAGATAATGATTTAAAAGAAAATTTAAAAAAATCTTACGTAGAAAAGAAGTGCAGAAGAGAATTCCCCCTTCTATTTTATGGACAAGATAATATGTTGCTAATATAGTTATAATTTACTAATAATTTTTAATACTTAATAGATAATGTATTTATTATTAACTACAGGTTAGAGATTTATTTTTTGAAAATTAAAATCTTAACAATTTATTTAACGCTCATGCCCATCGTTTCAGCTACTTCCAAATAGGAACTTGGAGTAAAATGGAGGAAAAGAAATGGAGAGGTTGATCCATAAATTTTTTCCTCCTCTTGTTTTCAGCCTACGTGACACTAGCTGATGGTACCAGCACGTGTTGATATGTTTTTCACAGCCTAGTGTTACGTAGGCCGAAAAAGGTATAAAATTTTGAAAAAATAAAGTTTAGGGAGGTAATAGGGACCTTATGAAATAGTATATAATATGTCCTTTTGAGGATAGGGTTGGACATACTTATGTATTTTCCTTTAATTACCCATAAAATTTTAAGGTTTACAACAATTAGGAGGGTAGAGATTATTAAATTTGTTTACTTCAAATGTTCCTTGGTCACATTTCATTGAAAAGTATATGGAGAACCGACTATATTTAATATTTCGTTGTCGTGGACCATGGAAGAAAAATGTCTGACTAAAAAACATGTTCTGGTATTGGATAGAAGTTGTGATGTTCACAATTTATATTTGCAAAAAATTACTTATATATACTAATAAAAGAATTCTTTATTGGAATATATAGCGAAAATATTGACTCATCCATAATTATATTTATTACCGAATAGTCTCACACAAGAGAACCTTTTCTATCTTTTTTGATGACTTCATGAGAATTCCTATTATCTTTTTTGAGCAATGTACTCAATATGATAAGCTCCAGATTAATCTTTATAATAGTGGCTATAAAGAGTATAAAATATGCATAATATTATTTTTATTTTAGGGTAAGGGAACATTTTTTAAAAAATTTCTCCAACTCCAAGAAATGTAATCAAAACAAAGGCTAAAAGGAAAATAGTGGAGCGCTAGACTTTTTTTTTTTTATTTTAATCAGAGTCCTTCTATTTTGAAATCTCGATGAAGTTGTCGCTTTTGTTATTGACCATTTTACCCCTCTCAATGATGTGGGCTTTCTAGGCAAAAACAAAATTAACTCAAAATTTAATTGAGCCTCCAACATAGAATCCTTACTCTTTAATCGGAAAAATTAATCTAACTTTTAATATATATTCCAGATAGTCGAATGAAAAACACAAAAAAGATAGCCGTTTATGGATAGCAGGCCGTGTTGTTTTATTCATGCCCATGTTAAATGCCTCAGTGATGTTTTAAATGTTGGTACAGGATGTTTTCAACCTTGGTAAATTTACTTATTTTCTACCTGAAAGAAGACCTTGATATTCTTTCCTTTTTAATATCAAGACATAACTGGAAAAATTAAATTGTCGAAATTATTTATATTTTTTGTATAAATAAAAAACTATAGTAAAGAAGTTATTTTATCCAAAAAAAAATAATATTTGGTGCATTAAATTTACGTTCTATTTTCACAAGAAATATTTTCATAGTTTGAAATTACGTCATTTTAACACTCCTGATCCAATGAAATCCATTATAAAATACCGTTGTGTCAAAACTTGTTGGATTATCTCCGTTGAGAACTATAGAAATTGCATAAGTTGTTAAAATGATAAAACTTACTTCAAGTTTTTATTCGATATTTTAGATTACTGATCGAGCCTTTTACGTTATTAATTCTCTTTGACATAGTAACTCACTAAAGCATTCTTTTGGTGACTCTCAAACTTACAAGTTACAATTTTTGAATTCAAAGTAACTATTTTTTACCATCCGAACAATTTTCTCTTATCTTCACTTCTGCTATTGTAGCTCTCATCCTAATTACCTCACACTACTACTTTCATTTCTATTTCTCACAATATTTGATATATATTATAAATAAATAAAATAATATTATTTATTTACCTTCAAAAATGAAAAAAATATATATATGTTAATCTAGTTTTTGGAAAACATTTCACATCCTATCAAACATACCCTAAATAGTATGTTCTTATGTCGACTCATTTGACAAACCTATTTTTTTTTATTAATGAAATAATTAAAAAGACAATGATATGTCTTTTCTTATAGCTGTACAATTTTTGTTTATTAAATATATTTCACTTTCAAAAAAAAATAAAAGAAAAAATTGACAAGCCGCAATTTTATATTTGTTGAATTATCTAAAATAAAAGTTTGACTTTAATTTTAGTAATAAAAAATAATATGGCCGACTTCCTTTCCTTTTCTAATGTCCTTTTCTATATTGTCCATTTTTTTCCTTTTGTTCTCACTATAGTAAGATACTCACGTGACCAAATTAAAATTTTGAGTTTAAAAAAAAAAAAGAGAAAAAAAAAGTTATTTGTATATTAATTAAGTGGATTAATTAATTAGTAAGTCATTAAAATCGTAATCAACTAGTTTTACTCTTGTAATATGTTAATACTTTTGTAACATAGAGAATAATCATAACCATTTGAGTATTAGTGAGATTTCTATCAAGTACATTTATACGTTATTTTTATTTAAAAATGAATAAATATTTATTATATTATTACGAGTTATTTAATGATAATAATGATTTTGTGGAGCTGTACTAAATTTGAATTTTGATGATTATTATCAAATAATACACGATGGAATAGAATTAATTCTCTTAGAGGAAGTTGGTTTATTTATCTATTTTAACATAATCGTTGGTCAATTAATTTATAAAATTTGAGTTCAAACTGAGTCGGTTATACAATTTAGATAATTTATGAATTAATATACGCGAAAAAATTTCAAACATTACGAACTCGTGGAGAATCAAATGTTAAATTTAGACATTATCCTAATTATATATCATGATTAGCTATTTATTGGATAAAAACTGATCTTTTATCATGATTGCTTAATTAATAAGTTTGGATGTTACTTATGAAACCACTTTTAATCACTAGAGTTCATTTAGGGAGAATTAATATATTTTTAGGTTATCTATAAAAAAAGATTAAATTTTATATATAAAAGAAAATCTTCATATTGTTTTTTAAAAAGATAAAACAATATCATATTTTTTTTTTCTATTCATTTTGTAAGTGCATATCGAGAAATCTTAATTCCTCATTTTTTCATTACTTTACGGAATTTTTTTTCATACAAGACATGCAATGCCTTTAATAATCTTCATATTCCAGAATTTGAACATAAAAACTTTAATTAAAAATTAAATAAATCATCAAACTCATTTTATCACAACTCGTATTATATGGATAAAGTAGGTTCTTGTCATTTAACTTCAACAAGTAGACCGACAAAGCCACTACACCACTTAGGTTTAACCACTTTTTATTATAAAAATCAAAAAATCAACACCTTTATGTTATTGATGGCCCTTTTATGTACAACCTCACCAATTAATGTGTCTTGTCACCTATAGATTAATTCTTGAATAATATTAGAAGATGATTTTATTATTTTTAAGTTATTACTACTTTTACTTATAGTAACTTATTACTAGGATATCAATAAAGGGAGATTCATATAGAATGTGTATATAGTTTTATTTTTATTTAGAAGTTAGAAATATTATTCTCGATAAATTTTCAGGTTTAATTATTACTGGTAATTATTCTTTACGTTATTAATTTCACAGGGTAAACTTTCTTTTCTCTTTGATACAAATACAATGATAATCACATTAATCTCCTCTGGTACCTATTCGTATGTCAGGATCCAATTGGTTTAGACAAGCTTGACATATATTTAGGAGCTGTCACTAAATTTAAATAATCTTTAGCAGTAAATAATTAATGACAATAGTTAAATTGCCACTAAATGTGTTTTTAGTCAATTCACACTCTTTTGTAAATGTCTCAATATCCTATGATGATATTGAATTCAATTGCAATTGGTTATATAATATCAGTCAAAGATTTAAATTTTGGCACTCTTTATTAATATATATTTTTTAATTGTTAAAAATTATCTTTATTGTAGTACGTGTGATATTTTCTATGAAATTAAATTGAACACATTAATTTGTATACAAACTTCCTCTTGAATTACTTTTTTTTTATACATATACATTACTAGCTAACTTGTGCCTACAAACAAAATTAGGTTTTTTGAGTTTTGAATTCATTTAACTCTAAATTCTAAATTCGTCTCTGATCATCGATAGTCGTTAATAGCTCCAAAGACTTTCAACATCAAAATCCCCCGATGAATAATCTTCCGATGGAAACGAGTTTATTCTAGGGGGACTTAGCATCATTGCTTCCGCCATATTCACAACCAAATTTGGAAATTCAAACAATGCTTCCTCATCAACATATTCCTCCTCACCCATCGTCGTTTGCATATTCCCTGCAGTGACGTAGTCAGAAATTTTAATATAAAATTTTAAATATAGATGAAAGAATGTAACACATGAATAGTTGAAATGCATGGTAAAATATCGCGATATATATATATAAAAAAAAGGGTGTATATATTTTTATCTTTGTACTTACCTATTTGCATATCATAATTTCCTGATGACGAAGGATATTCAGTTGAACCCCTTTCGTTACATATAGCTCCATCTCTCCTATCCAACGACCGATCGTCATCGTAGCCTAGTGAGGCCATTGCCTCAGCGGCGGTGGCCGCGGCACGTTGTATATCGGCCGGAGATGGAGAGGGAGGGAGCTTTGGATATGAATCAACAAGATGAGGAAAATTGAGTACAACATTTTGAGTAGCCTTAAGAGCTAAGGCAGCAACATCATAGGCAGCAGCAGCCATTTCTGGTGTAGGGTATGTACCTAACCATATTCTTTTTGTCTTACGTGGCTCTCTAATTTCACACACCCATTTCCCACTTCTGCATCGTATACCACGATATATAGGATGTTTCGTATTTGTTCTTGACTTTGTAGTATTTGAAAGGTCAGCCATATATACAAAATTTAAACTTATATATACTGATATCCGTAATGTACGTACTCTATCACGTGTGTATTAGTGATAGTTGGTATTGAATTGGTTTAGAGGTAGACGTACAATATATAATATATGGATTTTGTAGAATTCTGTAACTTTGATTCAGATTTTGTATATGTGTTGAACTTTGTAGCTTGAATAAATGGATTGTAGGTTTGGTATTGACGAATAAAGATCACGAATACTTATCAAATTCAAATACTGAATCTGCTTTTGATTATTGACTGGACATTATTAGGTGAAGGATCGAATATGCATATGTATGTGTGGATATGTCGATATATAGAACTGTAACGTATATATACTGACAATATATTGATATGATTTTGTGTGAATAATTGTATGTGTTATGTGTTAAGTTTGATTCTTACTTACTTATATATTAAGTGTATATATACTTATATGTTTTTTGCTAAAAGAAAGTGAAAGCGTGGGCATTTCGTGGGTGGGTTGCTATAAAGGTTTTATTAGTTTTGTTTTTATGTATTAAGTGGCATGATATTTTATTATTAGACATATATATATATGTGTGTGTGTGTGAGACATAAATTGCACACGTATATAGGTGAAAATTTAACTTTATAATAGTTGTTATCTATGTCTTATATGTCTAATTAATTTCCATGCTGGCAGCATTTTTCTCTCACAATTTAGTGTGCAAGTGTGTGAATATTGTATAAAAGAAAAAGATGGCATGTAGGGTACCCATGTGATCTGATGGTATATATATACATTATCTTGTTTTGCTATATATTTTGGTAGATATTGAAATTTTGTGAAATTCCATAAGACGTGTTTACTTTTAGTTGAATTTTATAAAACGTATTTGATTTCAATTAAGATTCTTGGAAGCTGCTTTACCCTAACCCCTAACTTATGCTTATATAAGGGGTATTATATTTTTTTTAAAGAGGCATCTCGAATATTTCATACGTTCATAGAATATTCACAAAGAGATCAAGATATGACCTTCTACGTTCGAGAAATAACCGATGAACAGACTTCGAATTATAGGGATCAGGTTCAAATCATCCTAGTTAGAGAAGTACGTTACTAACGACCCTTAAATTATAAAAAATTGAGAAAATTAAGGAAAGAATAAAGTTATTTTATACACATTATTTTAATAGAATTATATTTCTTCAAATTTTATTTATGGTTACAATTTATTTTCACCATTTTAATTTGCACGTATTAAAAAGCTTGGGAGCAACTGCTTTCACTGTAATAAATAATAATAATAATAATAATAATATATTTTCGTTCTTAATAATTTTAATAAATTAAAATTTAAATAAGGTAGAATGTAAGACCTTTCCTTTTTATGAGATCTTAAGTTATTAATAATAGAAGAAAAAAATAATAATTATTATGCTATATAGTCTATTTGCAGCTACCAAAAACACAAAAACACGGAACTTGGCTGCAACGTATTGGCTGGGTGGTGTTGGGGGTCTATGGGCTCCATTTTTATTTTTTGATACTAATAGATCACCTTAGATTTTTGTTTTATAAAAAAGCTATGGTAATAATTACGTTTGTTTTTTTTGTTTCTAATATTTCTATGGATGAGAAAATTAAACCAACAAGACCTTATAGTTTCCAATAAGAATAATACTATTGTATGGCTACAAGTATCCAATGTTGCTTTACCTTTTAAAACATTGTTATGACAAATTCAATGATAGTCTAAGTCACTTCAATTGTGCCAATAGACCTTAAAAACGTTTATACAAATTCATGACGAAAGAATTACGTAAATACGTAATTTTAAAATATTTAATTCAAAAAAAAAATTAAAAAAAATTAAATATAATATATCTATTATAGATATATACATCTAATATAATTTTCTTCCCTACACGGATACATTCTTCTGATAGAATCTCCTCCCTTCGTACCCATTTTTTATGTGAGATCACATTTTCTTTTTGGTCAGTCAAAAAGCATGTCTCAATTTTCTTATATGGTAATTATTTAAAGGTATAATTTCTCTTTTACCCTAATTCGTCCCATTTAATTTTCTAATAAATTTATGAGGAGAGAGAAAAATGAGTTACTTTTTTGAAGGGCAATTCGGTAAACATTTCAAAGTTTTAATCATTTCTTAAACTCCATGTCAGGTCAAATTCTGCCACATAAAATGGGACGGAGGGAGTATCTTGGGAAAAATGATGGATTTATCCTCAAACTTTAATAAATGGTACGTATTGCCCCTCCATTAATTAATACTTTGCGTCCATATAAGTCCTTGTCATTCAATTATGGTCCATACTCTACCCTTCGTTCTAACTGACTCCTTACTTTTTTACACTTGTCTTAATCCTATTGAAATCTACTTGTTTGCTCCTTTTTTTTTATTCATAACCCAACGTCCGCCGACTACCCAATACCCCACCTAATTTTCTTCTATAAGAAATTCAAATTAGAAAATTCAAATTTTTGTACCTGAAAAATTATTGGATATAATATACTTAGCACAAATGTATGATTAAAGGATTAGCGCCCCTTTTAATAGTTAAAAGATACATTTTTTTTAATCGATTGTATGCAATCATCTTTTCAATTTTCAATACGATAAACTCATTCTACATTTGATCAAGACGAATAAATTGTCTTGTCTATTAATTCCTTCACATCCATTTGCAATTTTCCAATATGAAATGTCTTCTATTATTTGTAATAAAATTAAAATATTTACAAATTCCATAAAATAAAATATTAATATAATTTCAATAATTTAACAATTAAAGATATTTGAGAAGCTTATGAAACTTTTTAAATAAAAAATAATTTTGATTTTCGAATTCTAATAATACCACGTAATTAAATTGGTTCAAGGAAAGTACACTATGTATATGAAAGGCATTTAAATCAAACGTTGTATATTATCTCTGTGGTCCTCTTATTGACTTTATTTTAATTTTGTGGTCTGCTGTCAATGTATTGGAATTGGATTGAGACACTATTAATTTAAAAAAAGGAAAAAAAAAGTTACGTAGTTAAGTAAATGTATACTAGTTAATTAGTAATCATAGTTGTATTTTCGTTAATAACTATTCGTGACCGATACTAATATCAGCGTGGGTTGGGGTTTTGAATTTGTATAATTCGTGTGTTCGTATAGTTCAGAATTTGTATAATATAATTGGTATAATTGTTTAAGCTTTTAAGACATTTGGCTTTTCTAAGGGAAAATTACAGAAATGTCATACTTGTAAGGTAAAATTACAATCTATTCCTTAAAAGTTTATAATTACAAAAATCCCTCAAAACGGATACAATAATGCAACCGATGATACATTAATTTAATGCGCGGGATACATTAATTTGATGCGCAAGATACACTAATTTGATGCATGAGATACACTAATCTGGTGCGCGAGGTACATTTTATACATGATTACCAAGATGAATGCCGCGAGATACTTAATTTTGTACTACGCGAGAATCCTAATCCTGATGCACGGTACACTAATCTGATTGCGAAGTTACATTTATACCTGATTCCCTAATCTGATCGCGCGATACATTAATTTATAGTGCATAGATACATATTGATTCGCGAAAATGAGGATTTGAAAATTTAGAAACTTAAGGGGATAATTGTAATAAATTAATCTCAACAACTTGGAACTTTCCGTAGTTAATAAATCCAAAATACTTGGCAACTTTCACATATAGCAAACAAAAATTCATATTTTGTATAACTATGCAAACTTTTGCATACTTGCGCTCCATAGCAAACATAAAACGGTATAATTTGGCTATACATATACAATCGTAATAATTCGCTGCCTAATTGTATAATTCTCTGGCCTAAATTGTTAATTTGCTGGCCTATTTCGCTGCAATTGGGTATATTTTTTGTTTTGATACGTTGGGAATCGCATCTAAAAATGTATGTAGAAATCTAATTAATAGTGTATAGCAGAAGAGTATGTTTTTTCCCCTCAGCTTTATTACAAAACAACACAATATATACACTTCGTTGTATAAATCTAGAGAAAATTGTATTTACCAAACTGCATTGTATAAATTCGCAATTGTATAATTCGTTGCCTTTTTTCTCCTCTCTGCAAATTTTAAGTAAAATGTTTGTAAATATTTTGTATAATTAAGTGTTAACACACAGATATACATTTTTTGCATGTGTATATACAATTTCTCTCTCACTTTATACAAAACCAGAAAACAGAATTATCCACTCTGTCTAAAGCTAGAGAGGCTAGCGAGAATGAGAGTGGGCGAGCGAGAATTTTTGGGAGAGAGACGCTGAAGTTTTTTAGCTATTGTTGCTAGGAGAACATTAAATCAAACCCTAGATATTTTCCATTAATTTAGAAATTCGTTTTGCTATTAATACATTTTCCCAATAAAAAAATAGAGGTTCTAAATCTTGCAATGCCCCTATAGCCCATATAAATCTATAGCCCAAACAAATATGTGGGCTCACTCACTTCATAATGGCCCGGCTTTTGTGATTATTTCCACTCTCATCCCATAAACTTAATACATATAGATTTAAAATATACTTTATAATAACTCATTTAGTGAAACAATAGCTTAAATATCCGTCCGATTTCTTATCGATTCCCAACTTACTTTGATGAAAAACGACTCACAACGATATTTTTGTGGGAGGAAACCAAAAACAAGTTTTATTAGTTGTATACCACTATTATTGTTTTCTAGTCTTGCCACCAAACACTACCCCACTCTCAGAGTTTCAATGTATTCATATTTTTCTTCGTACCAAACATTCTTGATAAAGTGATTTGATCATTATAGTCCGAATCAAGTCAAACAATATATACATATTACGTGTGGTATTAAAACTTGAAAAATGTCTATATATTACACTGAAAAAAAATAGTTAATTATTATAAAAGTGTGAAGCACGTTTAATTTTAATTTGAAAAGGTGTCAACTAGTAGTTTGATACGAGGTTGTTTAGTCGATTAAATCAGTTTAATTATAAACATTTTTTGTGTAATTATATGTGTGCGTTTGATAATTAATCAAACACTAATAATATTCAAAATTAATGAAAAAAATCATGGCTTTTCAACTTATAGCTAGTTTTTTTGTTCGTAAGTTCTCATTCTATTTCAACGTATATGTTGAGTTGACATATAATTTAATAACGAGAAAAAAACATTCTTGATTTAAATGAGCTAAAAAAATAAAAACAAGTAAAAATGAAAGGACTGTATTTTTTATTTGATTTCAAATTTTTTCCGATGAAACGGTTAGAAGAAAAGGATCAATCTAGTATGACAGATCATCTAAAAGAACTAGTTAAGCATCATTGGCTTGATTAAAATGTGATGCATAATTTTCCAATATTATGATGAATTTTCAAAATTAATTTCTTGGAGAAATTGATTAATTCAAGTCTTCCAAATGCAAAATAAATAATTAAAATTTCAAACATATGTACTATTACGGTCTATTTACGTTAGAAAATTAAAACTTTTTATGACCATAGAAATTTCCACAACATAGATATATAGATATATTTAATGCATAAGAAAGCTTCATTTTTTTCTCTAGAAGGAAGTATTTAATGTCTATTAAAATTCAATGTGTAAAAATAGTGACAAATAATTTTTTCTAATAAAACTACCCAAGTCGAGGGGAATGTATATTTGAAATTTACACGCAATGACTTTATTACTGTCCTATAGAAGAAGAAAGATTGTTTTTGAAAGATTTTCGATTCGAATAAGTCAGATCAAAGAGCGATTAAAAACAATTTGAATAGATAAAAATGAGTTGTAATTAAACACATTAATTTCTTTGTTTATTTTCTTGTTTACCTAATCTATTGATTTATTTTCTCTATCAAATTTTCGAAAAAATTAAAATACTTTTGATTTATTTTTTCATAATTTAAATGAACTAAATTGAACGTGTGAATTGCATTATACTCATAAGCATTGGGAAAATAAATTCTTTCATACATAGCAAAATATTGTACTAACAGTAACATAAAGTTTTTTTTCTGAATTCAAATGCACTGTACGTAAAAAATTTCTATGATATGATGGGCACAATAAAAAGTTTTTGAAGTAATAATTAAAGACATTTTCTTAAAACAATTTTAATGCATAGTGTTCACACTTTTAAATAGTAGTAAAGTTTTACTTTCCCAAATTTTCTTCTAACTACATATTCTTTAAAAAAATTTACATCTTATACGTATTCATTCTTATAATTAAACAAATTATAGCAAAAAAAAATAATTAAAATTTGATTAGGGTTGAAAGGGTTGAGTTAGATCTATGCTTAACCCAAACATTAATGAGAATGTAATACTAAGAAAATTAGTTTAAGTGTCTCCGACCTTAACGCTCTTATTTTTTTTATATTATAACTCTCGATTCTATACTCATTAGTTCTTATCAAAACAAATTTCATTTCAACTATATAAATCACTTATTTTACTTGCGTTTTTACTCTCAACTCAATTAATTTAAACTTATGTTATATCTTTTTTATAAAAATAATCATCAAGAATTTCTGAATATTCGCTGAGTCTTATAAACATATGTAAGTTTATTGTACTTTGACTTTCATCCCTATAAATTATTCAACCATATTTGACTAATTTGAGAAATCATATAGCCTCATTGGCCTATACACTAAAAGAGTAATGAAGTAAATAATTAAATATGAATATAATTAAGTGGAATTAGTTAGGTATCTCTCCATTTCAACTTTCTTAGTTAGCCATTTTAAATTGGACAAAGAAGATAAATTTTTATTTATTGTTAAATATACTTAACTAATGTTCCATAGAAATAAGTAAATTATCCTTTACCTTTTACTTTCCTTTAATGAAACCGATTAAAATAATATTAAGACATTTCATATTTCCTTTCTATCACCCCAAATGTGTCCAATACTTATCTTATACGAATATTCTAATTATATGATTAATTATTTAAAAGAAAATGATATTTCACAAAATTAAGGAAAAGGATGTCTATTACTTTTGTAATTTTTAATTATGTCTTCTTCAAATAATTATGAGAAACCGACACACATATATATTATATATATATTATATACTAAGTTATATATTTACGCTTCACGCGGACATAAATAATTTTTTTAAGCTTTTAAACAATCTGTCTAATAATAAATTGTTATAAAAGAAAAGAAGTAAAATTTAATAGATTTTTTTAGAACATTTTTAACAGAAATTAAATAATTTGACATTATAACATATTTTAAGAATTGTAAATATAAAAAATGATAAAAAATATCTTGATATCTAATCATTTTTATGTTTTATATAATTTATCATGATATATGTTTCATAATATAATTGTCTTTTTAAAATCAAGTGACGTTTTTATATAGAGATTAAACATCACTTTTTCTATTTTTTTTTTATACATGAAGAATATAGAATGGTTAGAATAACTCTTTATGAAAAAAAAATTATGTGAAAATTTTCGATAATCAATATTATTTATGAATAAGTTAAGACCGTTAAAGATGTAAATTTTTCTAGAAACAATCTACTATTTAAGGTCAAACGTTTCATCACTTTTCGTTATTGTTACTTTGTTAGTATCACAAAATTTATAGAAAGAGAAAAATAAATTTAAAACGATAATAAAAATAATATCGTTGACCCTTTTGAAAATTTATTCTTCATTAAACTGCTGCTCCGAAGGCCCTTCCAGATGCTTGATCAATGCATATTTAGGAGAGTCGAATGAGAAGGAAAAAAAAATTAAAAGGACGAAAGTTTTGTCCAAGTGAAATCATATACATATCAAACGAAAAATAATCAACACAATCTTAAGGAGATCACAAAACAGCGAGAAAAAACATATGTTAAAGGAAGTAAACTATGAGATATCCAATATTGATGATAACAAATCATTCTAACCAGAAAGGTTCCTATTTTTTGAAATAACATACCGCAGAAAATTGATTAACACTTCAATCAACATTCAATTCTTAAAGTACTCATAATATCTACTGATAAAATTTAGTAAAAATATATAATCACAACATAAAAATAAAAAAATATGGAGATGCAAAGTATTAACTTTCAGAGGATTTTCTAAAGAACACAAAATCTCATCTTTGTATGTGAAGGAATGACATTGATGAAGAAACTAGATATTTGTGAGGTTTTTTTTTATTGTACCTAATTTAATAGTTTCAGTAGAGAAATTTGCTTGAATACTCAGTCGATCTGTTCTAACAAATACTTATAACTATAATTTTGCATAAACATAAACAACAAAATCTAAATCATGTACCAAAAAATAACAATAACTATCAATAATATAAACACAAATTAATGACGGTAAGAAATATACAAGGATCTATAACAATAGAATGAACCCGAATGAAAAAACAAAACAATGGTGTTAATAAGTCATTTAACAGGAGTAAAGTACACAATTATTTAATTGTCCTTAAGAAGAAGAAGTTTAATATTTTAAAATGAGAGAAAATTTTTTCTATTTATAAACAACAAAACATAGTGTAAACAAATGCTTATTATATCTTATCAAAAATATCACAACTCTTTAAAAAATATATAATTATTCAAAAAAATCACAACTTATAATAAAGAATATATATACTAGCTCCGTCCCCGTAATTATTGGTGTTGTGCCGAAAGATATTGTTTAATAGTTTGAATTAAATAGATGGGGCTGCTATAATTTGATCAATAAAAGAAATATAAAGTGTGTAAGATATATAAATAGTGCTAACAAATATTTTATTGTTTATTTTTTTTAAAAAAAAGTACACAAGAAAAACTCAAGAGAATAGATGCTAAAATATTTTTTTATTTGATATTATATAGTATACGTATATAAGTTAAAATCTACAAAACTATATAGCATTTGTTTATGTTAAGGTTTTTAAGAAGCCAATGAACAAACGAAACCTGTCATGAGTCAAAGTGCATATTGTGATACACATGGTACAACCACCATAAGCACATACAACAATATATATCAATAATTTATGTTTGATCATATTGTTTAAGATATAAAAGTATATTAAATCTTATAAAGTTTATTTTTCATTTCGTGACTAATATGAACTTGAAACTTCCTAGGTAGATATCTATCGTAACTTCTTTTATGATAGTCAGTTTTTTTACGGAACTTTAAAATAATCGTTAATTATCTATATTTTATTCATGTTTTAATTTTATTAATTTACAATCAATTTATCAATTGCTAATTTTGAAATATGAGCCGAATAGATTGACTAAATAAAGTCGTGATCAAAGCAAATATGTCCTAATAACCATCGGAAGAATGAGGTCAGGATATCATTCTTTATACGTTTTACCTCCGAAAGTAGAAGGAATTCATTTTATTATCCTACGTAATTTAAGATGTGAATTCGACAAAATACACTCCCTATCTACGATTTCATCATCGATTCAGTGACGCATCGATCACGTCTCTGAAATTAAATGAATCATTTTTTATTTCTTTTCTATATATGGAAAGTTCAAAATAAAGTTCCTATGAACCTGAGGATTAATTTATGTGATGAGTTTTGCTATATTTTCATGTTTCTTTTATACACAATTTACTATGCTCAATTTATATTTTTTTAAGTTAGATTGATTTTTAATGAGATTCAACCGATCATTTGACATAAATCGTTTTTAGTTTGTCTTTTTTTATATATATATAAAATATTCAGAAAAAATCTCCTATATAAATGAAGAATTAATTTCTATTATGAGTTAGTATACTTTCATTTTGCATGTAATAACTTAATTTCATTTTGCTTTTATATATACATAATTTTATTATACTCATCTACAAACTCTATATATCAATTAATTATTTTTTTTTAAAAAAACTCTATATATATCAATTTTCTATGTGAATCCAACAATTCATTTTCTCATCTACAAACTCTATATGAATCCAATGACACAAAAATTATGTTTCTTCATTTTTAACATGAATATATCATCTTTAGTCTATTTCTTTCCATATATGGAAATTTTAAAAAAATATATGAATGAATAATTAATTTCTATCACGAGTGAAATATATGATTCATTCCCCCAAATTATAAAAAAAAAAAAAAAAAAACTCCTCAACTATCATTTCAACCCCACAATCATTAATGCTCCCAACAACAAAAACAATAGATTTAAAAAACTATTTGTGTTGATATATATAGTGTTTGTCTTTTTTGTTGTCTTTTACTCAACCTAGGTTAAGAGAGGACAAATTATATACAAAAAATAATAATTATTTCCTTGTTTCCTCTTTCCACTAAGATTATTTTCTCAATTTCAATTTATTTGATGTTTTTCACTTATCAAGATAATTTAATCAAAGTTCAAAAAGTTCAATTATAGAGATGATAGTACTACTTTTGGTCCCTCATGTTTATTAATAAAAAAAAAGTTTAATTTTAATTTTATTTTTTGTGATATTTGGGTATAAAGCAAATTTAATGTGTCTTAATTAATAATATATTCGTCCAATTTTATATGTCACCTTTCGGATTTCAAGAGTCAAATAAATTTATCTTTGACAGTAAACTTTTTATAGATCTTATAAACATTTGGAATTATCAATTATTGTTATTCATAGTACTTTTTACGTAGTTTACAAATATATAAATTTCATTTCAAAAAAATTAAAGATTTCATGCGCAAATTTTTGGTGAAATTTAAACTGTTTGACTTTCAAAACATAAAATGTATCATATAAATTGGGACATAGAGAGTATAAATTTGTGAAATCGCATAGGAAAAAAATTGATTGAGATTAATGAAGGTTATATGGAATTAATCATATATTACGAAGATCAAAATTATAATTTATTAATAATTAAAAAATCAAAATGATAATAATTTATTTTTGAGATTAGATTAGATTAGATTATTATTAGTTAATTAGAAAGAAAAGATGGAGATCCTATAAGTTGGGATTTTTTTTTAAAAAAGGTTCACTTGGTTTAGCTTTACAAAAGCAAAAAGTGATAAATATTTTATAGTGAAATAGTCAAAGGATTACTTATTTAGACAAAATTGGCTATTATATAATATGGGTTAGTGATGGATTAGAGACTTATTGCCTAAAAAAGTAGAGCTAAAAACAAACATTTAGTTCATTAATTAACAATTAAGATAACATTTTTATTTAATTTGAAGTTTGGTTGATAATTTCTTTAGGGATATATCTATTATATATATAAAAAAATTCTTTTTCATTCTTTTCTCATACGATAAACTTATTTTTAAAATGCATAGTAAAAGAATAAAGAAGAAAAATTAATAGTCGGTAAAATCGACATAAGAGCGAAGTCATTGTCAACAAGTGTCATGTTCAAAATGACTTCGACTCGAACTATCTCTATAAATTCAACATTGCTATAAGTCAGATATTTATATTATTCTTTAAAGATATAACCCTCTCCCTCTCGATATCTATCATAGCTCACTCGTAGCGTACTGTTATTTTAAAATGAAATCACAAATCTTAACTATTTATTTACATTACTTATTCAAATCAACTAAATGTAATTTAAAAACCCTATCTTAACTCAAGAAAAATTAAATTCCTAAAAAAATCGTTAATTTAAAATTTATAAGGCAAGATGTTTTTTAATTTAATTTTATTCAAAATATCATCATGTTCACATTTTGAAGCAAAGGCAACTAGTTGCCTATCCATTTTATCATTAAAAAACTTGCATACCATGAATATGTTTCGGTAGTATGGTTGGGGCCATATTCACTACATGAACTTAGGAGACTAAATACCAGATTTTCGAGATTAATTTTTTTTTTAATTATACTATGACCTATCCCTCGACATTTTCATTTTTTATTTTTTTACAAAACCTAACAACATATTTAACATCCTCCCATTATATTTATATAGTTAACAATTCTCTCTAAATCTTATAATTTCGAATGATAATTAAATAATTAAAATATTGTAAAAATGTTTTAAAACCACTCTCAAGTATGTAACAGATAAGAACATTTATTTGGGATGAATCAGGCTTGAAATTGAAATGTCTTTTCACAATCAAATCCATTAGAGAATTTTCATCTAATTAGTCACTAATTAACCGCCCAACATTTTTTAATTTAAGTAAATCCACTTTAATTTGGCTTTTTACCTCAAAAAAACATTATCCATGCTTCCATAATACATAATTTATTTAGTTAGAAATATAAAGTCTAAACATTACTTATCCCTCGAGATTATAAAATTAATTAATTAATTAACATCCACTAAGAGATTAAAAAGTCAATTAAAATCCACTACAATCTCAAGGGCAAAAACATTAAGATTCTTCTCTAGTTGAATTCACACTTTTTTTTGAGGTCTAAGTTATAAATAGATCTAAAATTTTAATTTAATCTGATTTGACTTCGTCAATGTTATCATTAAATCTATTTTAGTTTTTGAAAATGTGGGTTTTACGTTTATTTCATATTAAAATTTTATTAATTTCGACATAAATTTATGTACTTTATATTGAAATTATTAAATTCTATCGAAATTCAAAATAAAAATATTATATTTATTTGTGGTAAGGCGGAAAATCGTGAAGATGGCCTCGTTATCTATACCTCCGGTCGGATGCAAGCATGTAACTAGCTAACATAGAGATTATTCCATTAAATCTCGATAGAGTATTAAAAGATATAATTATGTTAAAATAAAACGCGCTTCATCCCACTAATCTAAGGAACTTAAGTCAAAACTAAATGTTTTTAAGTTTCAACTTTTAGTATAGTTATAGTAGTAATTTCAAATTAGTGCACGTCAATGAAAAACTCACACATATGTGATGTCATATATTTTCAACCCCTTTTGATATCTCGATCTGAATCCTAAATATTATATTATTTTTTATAAAAAAATTATATTTTTTAAAATAAAATTTATCAACGTAAATCTGAATTAATCGATCGATATCATTTTTCACCTTCTCATTTCCAAAGTTTTGCTCTTTATGCGAGTCATATTAATTGGCCAAATAGTGACCTATAGAAGGTCGGTTATGAAAACGACATTTTATAGGGAAAGCACCAAAACTTAGAAATTGTATTATTATTATTATTTAAATTTCAATTAATTTATATTTTCATTCCAAAACTATTAACGGAGTAAACTTACACAATGGTTCGAATAAGTTATTATTAGAGATAAAGTCGAAATTTGATTTTTATGAATACGAATATATAACGTTGATAATATTAAATAACTTGGTTTAAATTTAAAATGTGTATGGATTAAATAGAGCACAATTACAAAATGAAGCACTAACTAAAGATGAAATTATCTATCCCACCACCTTGTGTTTCTTCAAGGTCGATCTATATATAATGAATAAAAAAAAATTAAGCTACTTGCAATTTTCGAACCCCAATTAATTCAAATTCATGTTAATACAAATTACAATGCTTCGTAAAAGAGAAAGAAAAAACATTCTTTACCAAAGAACTTTTAATTTTATTTTCATGGTTTGAGCATTAAAACCTCTAATTAAGTATGTACAAATCTTATCCATCCCATAACAGAAAAAATTCAAAATATAAAAATATAATTACACGATATCTGAATAATTTTCTAACGGAAAAATATCAATTGACTCCTCTCAAACAAAGATAACTCCGCCCCAGATCATTATTAAAACTTCTTTCTTACAACCCCACCTTTAAAATAAAAATAAAAAAAATAATTCACTATATGACAAAAATATTAAAAAAATAATTTTTTTCAATATTCCCCGCCCTTATAAAACCCATACCAAACCGTTACTCCTAAAACCCTCTCTCTATCTTTCTTTGCCCACAACTTTCTGTTACAAAAATTTTCAGCTCAAAACCAAAATTTGATTTAATTTTTGTTCCTTTCACCAATTGAAATTACAAATAATCCAAAAAAAAAATGTTGAAAAATCGATTAGTTTGCGAAGGAAAACAGAGCAAAAAAACAGAGGAAAATCCCCTGTTTTTCGTTTATTGTGAAGCAAAATCAATAGGTAAGATATCATTTCCTATGATATTTAGCGGATTACTCCTTTATTCTCGATCGATGATCTCGATGCTCTTCTTAGGAAGATTGGGTGAGATGTCATTAGCCGGTGGTTCATTGGCTATAGGTTTTGCTAATATTACTGGTTATTCGATCCTTTCGGGTTTATCAATGGGTATGGAACCAATATGTGTACAAGCATTTGGTGCTAAGAGATATAAGATACTTGGGATTAGTCTGCAAAGGACAATTCTACTCCTTCTATTGATTTCGATTCCGATATCATCATTATGGTGTAACATGGAAAAAATATTGGTATTTTGTGGACAAGATCATGATATAGCAATCGAAGCACAAAACTACATCTTATATTCATTACCTGACCTAATTACACTCTCGTTTCTTCATCCGTTGAGAATTTATCTACGTTCTCAATCCATAATCATGCCATTAACATATTGTGCTGCACTTGCTAGTCTTGTTCATATTCCTATTAATTATTTTCTTGTTATAGTACTTAATCTTGGGATTAAAGGGGTTGCATTGAGTGGGGTTTGGACTAATTTCAATCTTGTTGGATCATTAATAGCCTACATTGTTGTATCAAAGGTGTATATCAATACTTGGAGTTCAATTTCATTCGATTGTTTTAAAGGATGGAAGTCATTGTTGGATTTGGCAATTCCAAGTTGTGTTAGTGTTTGTTTGGAATGGTGGTGGTATGAGATTATGATTTTGTTATGTGGATTGTTGGTTAACCCTAAAGCTACCGTTGCATCGATGGGGATTTTGATCCAAACAACGTCGTTGATATACATTTTTCCATCTTCGTTGAGTTTTGGATTGTCAACGCGTGTTGGAAATGAGCTCGGGGCTAATAGGCCTAACGTGGCTAGATTGACAGCGCTCGTGGGGCTATCGTGTAGTTTTGTTTTAGGGCTAATGGCTCTAGCATTCGCGGTGTTAGTGAGGGATGTCTGGGCAAGTATGTTTACTCAGGATAGAGAAATCATTGCCCTGACATCCCTCATTTTGCCCATAATCGGACTCTGTGAGCTAGGGAATTGCCCACAGACGACCGGTTGTGGGATACTAAGAGGTACAGCTAGGCCAAAATTGGGTGCCAACATCAACTTAGGATGTTTTTACCTTGTTGGAATGCCAGTAGCTGTGTATCTAGGGTTTTTTCGAGGCTACGATTTTACGGGGCTATGGATTGGATTGTTAGCTGCACAAGCTTCATGTGCAGTGACAATGTTGTTGGTGATTTTATCAAGAACAAATTGGGAAGATCAAGCTAAAAGAGCAAAAGAGTTAACTTCAACTATTGAATTTGAATATGAAGATGAAGAGAAGTTAATTATTACTGATGAAGAAATCCCTCAAAGTTCTATTGATAATTCATATTATCATAAGATTGATGGAAGTTCAAATGTTTAATTTCTTGGACTATTCTTTTTCTTTTTTTTTTTTGGATTTTGGATTGATTATTTTTCTTGAAATCTATGTTTGCTCGAACTTTTTTAAAATGTTGTCGTCAGAGGTGTGTTGGATCGTTCAGAAGTAGTATACTTTTTTATGATCTGATACGGACGCGACAACATTTATTGGAGAATGATAGTAAACATAGCTTGAAATAGGCTCACATATAGAGAGATTTTTTTCTTGATGTAATTACATATTTTTTTTTCTATTTGTAAATCAAGATTTTTATTGATTTTGTTGTATTTTTGTGATATATTTTATTTATGGATGAAGTTATCTTTTATGCAAAAAAAAAAATTCTTAATGTTTATGTTATTTGTATTAAAAAAATTGATCAGCATGCTCTCTATAAAAGTTCTTTTATTTTTATTGCTCGAAATCTAAGACTTTTGATTAAGAATGAAGCGATCAAAACAGTATTACAAAATCCTTCAACGTTAAGACTTATACTTATATTTAAGATAAAAAAAACAAAAAACAAAAGAAAAGCCAATATAAAATACAATAAAAAAATAACAGAAAAAAAAAACAAACAAGAAAAAACTAACCAAACCATAAACTTAAACTCAAAATAAGTATCCCAGAAAAACCAGGTAAAAAAAAAACACAAGAAAAACAAAATCCCCTACAACCGTATCCACTACCAACTTCCAATACGCCACTAATTAACAACAAAAAAAAATACAAAAAGAAATAATATAAAATATAAATAGAAACAAAAAAACAAAAAAATACGAAAACTATAATCCTAACAAAACAAATAAAAAAAACAAAAAAAACATTAACAACCTATCAGTTGTAAGGAAGCCTAATAAATTTTTCGTTAATATCTGTATGTAAAACAAAAAAAAACACAATTATTATTGCGTAATAAATTGATGTTATTATAGTAATCGATAGACTTTAAATTCTTGATTTATTTATTAGAAGTTTATTTTTCTAATAAAAATTGTTTTGACTCTAGAAAAGTCAATTGTTTACTATACTTGAACAAGGTGGAAACCACTTAATCACATTAGATTGAGTCTTTAACAATGACTTATTAAGCTAATGGATTTTGAATTTTTTTTTAATTATATATAAATTAAAACAAGAGAAATTCAATAGTATAAAATATCTATTTTTAATTTGTCAACCAATTGATTTCTTTAAAAAAAGAAGAGACATATACAACAACAATAACAATAACATATTTAGTATAATTTTATGTGAGAGATTTAAAAAAATAGATCATGCGTAAGTCTTACTTTTATTTCATATAAGTAAAAAAACATGCTTATAAACGATTCTCGATTAAAATAATACTGAGAATGAGACGTATCGAAATTGAAATTTGAAAAAAAAAAAAAAGATTGTTCAACCTTTGCTAACTACCAGCTACGTAACCAAGTAAACGTCCATATTGTTGTGTTCTTAAATAAATTGTCTAAATTAAAAGTATTTAGATTTGTTTTTCTTCTTTTTTGAATAGTCTTAAGTTATGGCCAATTGGCTCTAAGATTATTTGTATTTTTTTTGTCATCTTTAGTTTACCTGAATTTGTCATTTTATACAAACTCCCATAATTTGAAAAGAGTTATGGTCCCTCACCAAACCAACACCATTACATAGATATATCAAATAAATAAATAAATAAAAGAGAGAGAGAAATAACTGCGTATAGAGGTGGATGTCATGTGTTTGCTATAAGTTTAATATCGAACGTAACTCAACATTTTTGATGATTTGGAATATATATATTCAGGGCGGAGATAGAAGTTTAGATACAGATTTGACTGAATCCAGTATAAGCTATATATTAGCTCAAATAATGTATTTGTGTTAAGAATTTAATTTCAAATTCAATTATCAACACTTCAAGTCATCGTTTCTAAAATTCAAAAACCTTAAAGTTAAAATTCTGACTCCATTCTAATATATGATTGGGTTAATTAAAATTTTAATCCCTTAGTTTTCGATATGTATGGAATCATATATACAAAGATCAAAATCATAATTTAACTAAGAAATTAAATGTATTATTCCCCCTATATTAATATTACATAATAATTATAAAAAAATTAATTAAATTTACCCCATAATTCCAAAAGGCCAATAGATTCAAAGGTAAAATTAATTTTAAAATTGGTCCCTATCACAAGTAAACTTTTTTCCATTTTTCATTTCAAATGTTTCACACTTGAGTACACATTGTGAATATTCATTCTAACATATCTAAAATTTTAAGTTTGAAATATATATCATATTGTATTTTGAATTATATTAATCAATTAATTGATTTTGATATAATTAAAATCGATTATATAAATATTATAAGAGAGGAACAATTATATTGCTGGATTATAAGGGATTAGAATCGACTATATAAACATTATCCAATAATTCCAAAATGGCAATAGAACAATTATATTCTATAAGGAATATTTTTAAGAAAATAATAAAAATGATCCTAATATTGTGGTAAGTCTAAAATAGTCACTCAAATATATTTATGAGCAATTTTGATTTTTTAAATTTGTTAATAATAAATAATTTTTATTTCTATCAAATATTTAACATGCTATGATTGTTGGATTTAACAAGGACAATAGAAAAATAATTGACTTAAAAATCCAAAAAAAAAAAAATCCTGTCAAATTACAAAAATTGCTCTATACACTAATATTTGACCAAAAATAAAAGATCTTACAAAATATGCACCTCCAAATTTGTGTAGAGATAATTGATGTGAATATAGAATTTTAAGTTGTAGAAATGAATATCACCAAATTAGATACTTTTTTTGTAATTGTGGGTGTTTAGTAAGTCTAATTATATTTCTATATATGGCTTTATGACAATAAATATATAGATAATATCTTAAATATGAATTAGAAATGGAATTAGAAAGTTTTGTAAAATTAATCAAAGTTGGAATCATTATAGTGAAAGGTAAAATCAATTTTTTATTTAAGACTGTTATAGCCAGATGCGTACGTTACCTTCTGATTACAAATTCTTCTAAATCAACAGATCATATATATATATATATATATATATAACTCAAATAAAAAAAAACAACAATGAGTAATAGATATGAACACATGATAAATTTTAGAATATAATGTCCCACACTTGCATAGAGATTGTAAATACTTTTTGAATAAATTTAGAATTTTAAGTATATTCGATACATTTTCGTGACAATAGATGTTGATTGCATATTATTATATCAATTGATTAATTAAGTGCTTCTTAATTTTAAAATAACTAGCTAAAATCGACTATATAATCTTCTATTTTTTCAATATTACTTGATTATTTTTATATTGATCATTCTTGTAATTTAACCTTCTATTATATTTTCGAATTTTCAAAAGTGATGTGCACATCGTTGGAATTGGTAAATAAAAATAATTTAAAATTATTTTTCTAGAAAACATAAACTATTTGTAGGCTATATACAACGTCAAAATAATTATTAATAAAAGTAAAACCTAGGATATACAATTAAATACAAATCATGCTTCTTTTTTTTTTTTTTATGTCAACAATTAGATTAGTATGATGAGAAATGAGAATATACCAATCAATTAATTATTTAAAAATGGAGTTTATGAACTTAATAAACCGACCAAGACTAAGCATTAGCTTCATTTTATAGATGGGTTGAAATTAATTTTTCTTAAAAAATATATTGATGAATAATATTTCACTGATTGGACAGGGACAAGATTTGAATTTACGATTTACAGATAAATATTTATATCGATAATACACATAATTTTGTGTATAATATTTTAGATCGACAAATGGTATAATTATAACAATATACATGTTGTGCAATATGTGAACTTATGGTAGCCATGTTGCACGTTGTTCTTTTTTTGCATGAAAAATTATATAATTAATTAATTAAGTGGATGTGGCTACTTAAAAATTAAGTATGACACTTGTTAGAATCTATGTAATAGGTGCATGTATAAATTATATAATCCTAATTATAATGGTGAGCATTATATAGTTAATGACTTGTAAAATTGATCTATTAAGGGATTAATTAATAATTAATTTAGTTGACAATGAGTAGAAAGTCAAAAGTCTTAATTAATTAACAAATGTCAAAACTCAAAAGTCTTAATTAAGTTTGTGTTGGAACATATTCATTAGTGTTTTAATTAGTCATTGATAGCTTTAGAATTAATAACATTTTTAATGTGGATTTATACTTGATTTAAACTAATTAAAATCACAGACGGCTTATGAGGAAATTCGAATGATGAAACATTGACCAGGTGATGAATATAATATTATTTGATAAGAATATACATTTATTCGTTAAAATAAAAATGGTAATCTGAGTACGAAGTATCTCGCGTGATATGTTAGATCACACTTAAAAGAATGTATTTTTTCTGTATCATTGAATCAAAGTGATAATTCGGCTAGAATTAAGAACTCTTTCACGCCTCATTCTCTAATTCAAGTGTCAATGACTTCTTTCACGATTTAAATTCATGAGTTATATTTACTGAATTAGCAATGTATAACATATTTGTACAATTACGAATAAACCTCTTGATAAATATCAGTTGTCGATCTAACAAGTAACCTAGCTACTATTATGGATCAATAGCTAATAGAAATCAATTAATTTTTTATCGATATTTTCCTTGAAAATTCGACAAAAACCCTAAGTTTCCTTGTAATGGATTAAAAATACATTATTGCGAAGGATAAAATTACATTATCAGTATAAATAAAAATAAAAAAATGGTGAGCAATGAGGCAAAATAAGTAAAAATAAGAAGGCATGTTGCATGCACATCTCTCTCTCTCTCTCCCTCTCTCTCTTATATATATATATATATCTATCTATATATATATATATATATAGATATATATATTAGAATGATAGATGAATGATACGATAGATAATGCTGCGAACATGTTTATGAGAAACAAAAAATAACCCAAATATTCTCTATGTTAATCTAAATCATAATAATTTATTATAATTAATTAAGTGATATAACAAGCAAGAGAATCTAACTAAAAGAAATTGTATAGAAAGGATATGTATTATTAGGTCGGTCTAGTCTAATCCCTTATTTGATAGGGTTGAATTACGATTTTTGAAGCCCATATATGAAAAATATATTTTAGTCCGACCTAAATAAGTATGTTAATTTATGGGGCTTGAGAAAGGTTGATCCGTGGCCAAATAAAAGTTAATTAAAAAATAAAAAAGAGTACTAAAAATAATAAGAGTGTAAAATCAAAATCAATTTAAAGTTTGAAATATTACAATAAAAATACAAATTATATTTATAAAATATGTATTACATAAAATAATTTTTTTCTAAATTTTTTAGGAATCAATACATATGTTGTAGCCTATATATGAAATATTGTGATAGTTTTTTGTGTTTTATTATGATCGTTGAAAACAATTAAGTTATTATTTTTATTTAGCTATTTATATTTTTACTTGACATCAAACTTAATACATATTATAAAGATAATTTTATTTGTGGATTCATTAACAAGTAGTAATACTAACACCATGAAATACTATCTTATCCATATTTTTAATTTAAAAAATTATAAAAACTTATATTTTACGAAAAGAGGGTTGACCCGATAAGTCCGTAGCCCATGTACTTGTAGATTGGGCCGACCATCTTCTGGCTCACACAAAAAATGGCACATTTCAAACACCTATATGGATTATCCCGGATGGAATGAACCATCTCATATTGATAACTCTATGCATTATGTATTTATTAATTATATACTTAGAGAATATTTACGTATTTATCCTCATTAATTTATAATAAAAATTGATATACGAATTTAAATTACCTAAATTGCTCCACTAGGCATTAATTGCAGAAAAGGTCTTAAATTAAATATTAAATTATTTCATATACATAATAAAATAAATTATTTTAAAATAACTAATTCTCGATCGATAACTTATTTTTCTACTGGCTAAAAGCATGCATGAATTCTGACATTTAGTCAATTAGCCGCCCATGTTATAGTAAAAAAAATTAAAAACTTATGCACCAAATCAATAATGATTAATCCTTATCATATACTTACACCGTTTACTTCATATTTGTATTAAAAAATGTGTAACTTTAGCCTTCTATTTTTATTTAATATTTTTTTTAATTAATTATTTTAATAAATGACAAAAATCAAAAATATAATAGGCAAATATAATAATTTTATGTATAAATTTTATATAATAATAAATATTATAATTCAGTTATTTATAGAAAGAAATGACATATAAAATGAAATAGAAGGAGTAATAAATTATAGACATGCAGTTGCATTAATGCTATTTTTGTTGTCCTTTTTATGTTTAGATAAGTTAATAAAATACACACTTCACTCCGTTCCGTATTGTTTGTCTTGATTTTTTTTAGAGTCAAATTATAAAATTTTGATTAATATTTTAAAATATACTTTTTTATCAATATTAATATGCAAAATATTGTAATTTATAATATTTTTCATATAGTTTTAGAATTTCTAATTTTTTTTGTTTAAAATATCGAATTAATGTGATCTGATTTTACGTTTGAAAATTAATTAAATTGACTTTCGATAAGCGAAACATGACAAACAATTTCGGACGGGGAGAATCTTTATATACTCGAAGGAATCTTACTAAATTATCATTAATAATAATAGTAGTTAATTAATTAGCTCAAAGATAGGGGGAAATAGATATAAATAAAGAATTTATACTATTAGATCACTTTAAAGTTAATTATAAATAACTTTTTATAACGATTATATATGAATTAGTGTATGTATGTTTCCTTCGTCCCATTTTAACGGTATAAAAAGTATTATAAATTAAAATTTTTTGTATATCAGATAAAAAATATATTTTAAAATTTTAGTCAAAAATCAAAATCTGACTCTATAAATAAAAATTATAATTAACAATAATGGACGGAGAAAAGTAATACATAAGGATAACTTCATAAACTATGTTTGTTCTTATATTTTTTAGTAAGCGTAAAAAAAGAAGAAGCTAAAACGACATTTAAAATGAGATGTAATGAGTAATTCTTAATGTGTTTGTTTTGTCCTTTTATTGTTTAGATAAGTTTTTAAACAAAAAAAGAACTGAATTAAAGTACGAGTTTGGGCTTCATTATATTATCTAATATACTATATATATATCATTCTTTATCTATTCCTATTCTCTATATCTCCCTCTATATCTATCTAGATCGTGGTAAATAAAAAATCTTAGTGGTCTCTATTAATTTCAGGTAGAAGGAATAATTTTATTAAATTATCAATAACAGTACTAGTAAATTGTTGAATTTCCCAAAAAGAAGATGAACAAAAATTGGATAGATTCAATGTTTATTTATGATTAAAGATTCAAAAAAGATTCTTCTAAGTGAAATTTGAATTAAAGAAATTGAGAAATCCACAGTGTAATTAAAAAAAATTAAATAACTTTGATATTTAAAATTTATTGATTCAACTAATTCAAAATCGCACTATTCTCACTATTTCAAATTAATTGAATTGTTGAGATATTTTTTTATTTTTTAAATTAAATTAATTGATCAATTTTCAAGACTATTTTTAGAGTCTGTTTGGATGGGCTTAAAAATTGGTCAATCGGACTTAAAAGTCAGTTTTAGACTTATTAGCGTGTTTGACAAATACCAAAGTCAAAATGACTTATTTTAAGCCAAAAACTAAAAACTAGGTGAGTGTTTTTTTTTTCAATTTAAAAGTCATTTTATGTTGACCGTGTATATTACATTTTTACCCTTAATTCTTTTATTTTTATTCTTATTCTTATTCTTATCATTATTATTATACATTATTATTATTTATTATTATTATTATTATACATTATTATTATTATTTATTTTATTGTTCTTTACTATTATTATTATTATTATTATTATTATATATCATTATTATTAATAATAATATTTTATTACTTTTATTATTATTATTATTTATTTTTTATTCTTTCATTTATAATTCTTATATATTATATATTATTAATATTATTATAATTATATTTTAATTAGTTTTTATTTAATTATGATATATTATTATTATAATTTATTTATTCTTACTTTCTTTATAATTATTATAATTATTATAATTTAATATATTGTAAATGTTAATATATTATTATATTAAGTTATTGTTTAGTATTATACATATTTATTATTATTCATTATTATTATTAAATTAATCACTTTATCATGTTCACATCTTTTTAAGGGTCTTTCAGACATTTTGATTAAAAAAAGTGTTTACCAGCACTTATTTGCCAAACACATCAACAACTTTTTTTAAAAAACTTCAGCACTTTTATCCAGACACATAAGTACTTATTTTAAAAATAAGTTCTAACACTTTCAAAAGTATTTTCTTAAAAACTACTTTTTTAAGACCATCCAAACGGGCTCTTAGAATGTTCTTCCAATTTTACCAATCACTACACCCTTGATTAGGATGAACATGATAAAGATAATAAAAACTTTTGGCTCGATAATTTCAATTTTTAAAATTTTATACCACATATCAAATTAATTTGGTATGATTTGGTATTTTTAAATTTTGGTTTGATATTTTGGATGTACAGTAAAGAGGCCTTGTATATGTAGAAATATTGAAAAGAAAATTTAAGTACTTTCTTTCGTTAAATTAATCACATAAATAACATTTCAATCAAAATAGAGTAGGCAAAGTTCAATGTCCATACGGTTAGCATTGTACTAAAACTAATATTTATGTTTATTAGTATAATAACAATTATAATATACATAAATTGTATAGTAAAATTATATACTTTAATAAGGTATTCAGTATTTTAACATTAGACATTTTTTCAAAAATAAAAACAAAAATCTCCCAACACTTGTATTGTCTCACACAAGGATGGATATCTATACTAACTTTTTACAAATATTGACATTTCAAATTGATATAACAATCGTCAATCGTAATGAATCTCGTCGTTACTAACCGTCAAATAACTAGTAAGTGAATCAAACGATCCCTAAGAAACGAAAAAAGTTTTATTTTGAAATAAGTTACTCAACACCAATGTATATAATATGATACATACTTTCATGCACCTCGATTATTTAACACAAATGACCAGATAATTTAATCTACCAAGACTTTGACATACAGAAAGAAATCACCTAGCATTTTTTTGTCTCGATAAACAACTATGATTCAACTATCAAAGTGCAAGGTAGTTGTAAAAGTAAAAAAACTAAATAAATACTTCTTTTTTGCCAAGATGCTACATGACTTTTGGAAGCCAGTTAATTGGAAGGAAACAATGCTAAAAGGCCCCTATTTGTGCTCAAAACAAATTTGCTTTGTTTTATGTCTATAAAACACAAGTTCTAGAGACATATAACAAACTACCAAGAAGCAAAGCTCTAGTATTTTCACCAATAAATAACTAAACAACCATATCGAAGAGGACGGTATGACTCACTCTTCTTTCCTAGCTTTAGATCTTGCAGGTCTTGGTGGCTTGATCACTTTACCGAGCAGGATTAGTACAATCGGTATAACGGTTCCAATATAGTATACACTTCCATAAGAAGTGAGTGTTTCGTGCAGACTTAATACCTGTATCGCATGAGCAAGAAAACCAATTGTCAGATTACATCGAAAAATCTGGACTCGAGCTAAGGTTTTCTTCTGAGAAATAGACTACTAACCATGAAGCCAACGGCAGAGTAGTTTAGAATCAATAGTGTGTATGCGAAGCTTATTAACGTTAGTATCTTCTCAAACAGAGTACCTTTTGTAGCTTGCTGCCATCTGTAGATGACTGAGGAAAGACAAGACATGATTAGAAGAAAAGTAAATCAAAGTTAAGTTTAGCTTGATCTAGGTAGAATTGCCAGATATATATACATATATACCTCTTGATCCAGCAATCATCAAAGCCGACTGAACAAAGAAAATAATGTACCCCGGATATAGTCCCTGTGATGTCACACGATGAGAGTTGTTATCATTAATTCAACTATCATGTTGCCACAATTACAACAACATACACATTGAAATCCCACAAATAGGATCTAGGGAGGGTAGAGTGTACCTCCCTACCTCGGGGAGGTAGAGAGGCTGCTTTTCTGAAGGGTCCTTGGCTCAAGTACAACAATCAAAGTAGTTATGAAAAGGAAAAACAACAGTGAAGAAAACATAGCAACTAATAAGATTAGCAGTGCAGAGCATTCAGAAAAGGAACGGTAACAACAACAAAATAGTGGGATAACCTAAACACAATAAACAACATATGATGGCAGATATTAAAAGCAAGAAACTACAAGGGTAAGGCTAATACCTACGACATACACCAGCAAGCTGACAATTACAAGTAAAAGATAATAAGTATAGGTTTGAAGGGACGGTAGTACACTTAAAGAAAGCAGTGCAACTTATTCCAAATTAAAGCCAGACAATCTCATCAATAAATTCACATGAAAGAACAAACTATAGTTTATTAAGCATCAAGTGTAAGAGAAATAGGAACCACAACTTTCAAATTTCTTAGGTGAGATACCGTTAGTTTTGGATCAAAAAATGTGAGACTTTAGATTTTATAATTAGACAATAGCTGGAAAAGGTCCTCATATCAAAAAGCTTTTTTTTCTTCCCTAAGATCAGTAAGAAGATTGGTCCTTTTTTTCCTCCCTAAGATCAATACGAGGATGTTTGACACATGCAAGAAAGTTACAGTTTCTGACACTCTACGACAAGGATACTTTGTATCTAAGAGGGTGGATCATAATGACCCAAATTCTATGTCAAATATTTTTCTTTTTGTAACACAACACTTGCTGGAGAAACAATAAGGACAAAGGAATAAGATGTTCCCTTATATTCTGTAAGATCTCCCAAATATCTTCAAAATGATATAAAAGATGGCTTAAAGAAAAAAAACATGTCAGAAAACTTACACCATCTTGATGTAACATTAATGATACTCTTTTTTATTTAGAGCTAAAAGGTCAACAAACACATAAACTATCACTGCCTTTGTATATTTACCTACCTATACTATCACCTTGTACATAACTCCTTTGGTCACAAATCCTTTATTTACTCATAAAAATAAAATTGACAGAAAGAAGACCTTAAAGTGTACTACAACTTGAAGTTCAAAATGATGCAGATAAGATGTTTGTGAAGTTCAAGGACTGTCATACAGTTAAGAGGAATCGTGTTTGAAGTTCATATTGTCTTCAAGAAGGATTCTGCAATCAAATTCATTTCTTTTCCAAGTGTGTTTGCATTTACGCCGTTAGCAATATTTGGGTCAATCTATCTCTTAATGTTTTTTTTTTGAATCCCCATGGAAACCTACAACAACTACCCTTTGGGTGCGCACTGGGTAAATCCGTGCTTGTGCAATAGCTCGCAAACCACAGGATATGTGAACTACAGTAGGCAAGCCTAGTGCGACAAGCTGACTAAAGGTGTTGGCAGGGGGAATCAATCCCCTGGCCTTCCTTATGGAATACCACCTGTTGCACCAACTCAGCCACCCTTCTGGGTTCTATCTCTTAAGGTTCTAGTACGTGTTAGGTATCCTTCAGTTTTTTCCCAATTTACTGTAGTATGCTTGGACAGAAAACAACAGTCAAGGATACAGAAAACAATCATCCAAAGTATGGTCAACAAGTAACTGAAAGCTGTCAAACTTACTCCAATATCAAGCAGTAATTTCTGATATTCAAAACTAGGCAGCTAAACACTACTAGTTTAGGGAGGTTATGAAGTAATTTGACCTCTACTATGTCCTTTGCACATTTTCCACATAAAAGCATATTCTTCTTCATGTGCTTGGAGCAGACTGGAAAAAAGAAATTTTTAGAAGTATCCAGCTAAGCGTGCAAGACCATCGAAGCAAAGTACTATTTGTCAAAGAAGAAAGCCAAGACAAGCTCAAGCCATCCGGATATGAGAAGGTCCTATCCTAATAAGCCGGGATACGACTCGTCAAATAAGCAGTAATTCATCTTCGCATAAATGATCTGATTTAATTACTTGAAGCCAGCTCATCTCTCCCTTTTTTCCTCTCCTTTTCTTCCTTTTTCTGTCCTATCTTAGTCCTGATATTCTCCGTTTATCTCCTCACTATTTATGCATCTTCTCCATTTCGGTTCAGCCCCTAAAACAGCCTTAAGCACCACTATTCCCTTGCATATCAACCTCCTTAGTCCCACTCTCGTGTCATAAGTTTTTCCACAGAAGATATTCTCATAAGTTAAATCTTCTTTTCTTTAGAGTATTTGATGCTATAGTTTAAAGATTTTGCATCATAAAGGTATCACAAATGCTAGATCGAGATGTCATAATAATTTCTTCCCCAAAATTTTTGAAAGAAGTCATAATAATAAATTTGATTAAACTCTCCAATGCGCCATCAGAAATCAGACGAGCACATGAATAAGACATGCAAGATTGTCTGTACGCCACTTTCCAGTAACACAGGCAATCAAGAACAGGATTACCGCAAACAAAGGAGCAATGATTAAATTTTGCTACGGAAAAATGTCCAGCGAACATTAGTTCACAAGACAAAAGCCAAAACGCCTGGAAAAACTATGTAAAGCTCATCTCTACCAAAATTCTCACACGACTATCAACAAGATAAACCACAAATGCATGAGACCAAGTTTACAACAACACCATTGTAAATCCACAAGTGGAGTTTGGGTAGAGTGGTGTGTGCGCAACCTTGCCCTACCTTGTGAAGGTAGAGAGGCTGTTTCTGATAGACCATCAGCTAAAGCATGACACCATGTTAACACATGTCAAATGTAGTTCATGTAACTATGTCCATCGAAGTTGTGTATATTATGTATCAATGTTCAAAAGTTATTAAATGACCTTGCATAAGAATGGTGCTAAAAGATCCACTTACATGCCATACAGCACTAATAGTCTGTGTAGCCAGCAACTGGAAGAAACCAGCCTTCTTTCCCTTCTGTACGAGCCTCTCATATACATCTGTATAACATAAATATAAAGCGAAAATATAAATACTTATTGTACCTGTGTAACAAAGTTATAAATGACAGGATAAAGAAATCTAAAAACCTCAACCATTTTTCTGCTTATGACAGTTTCGCTTCATAGAATAATTGATAAAGCAGGTAAAACCAAGCCCTCAATATTGGTTTTTTATGTGAACACAAAGAAGCTATGAGCTCAACCTTTTTTATTCTACTATGAACTTAAAATAATATGTCTACAACCCTCTTTTTATGTTCGAGAAATCCATTTGGATCCAACCTTTGGGCCACGCATAGCCTTCAAAATTCAGGAGCAATGGCCCCACCCCTCTACCTTTCTCCACTTATATACTCAACTTAGTTTGTTTGGGCGCAGGGCTCAAACTTATGACCTAAGATGCACATCCCTCAACCTTTGCCAAACGAGCTAATTCCTGGGGCATAAATATGTGTACAACCTTATATGCCACAATAAGAGTAGCATTGGAATATTTGACATAAACTGACAATGGTTTGTCTTTGGGTCTACCTTACAAAGAAAAAAAAAAGGTCCCGAACTGTTCATTATGGTTAACTTTCATGCACACAAAACACAATATCATCTGCTAGGTAGCTATGACGTTTGTACGTACTCCAATGAACAGCTTGTCAGCAAATAAAATAAATGAGTGGAATCTAACAATTAACATTCAGCCGACAAAATTTCATATTTTTTACCTGCAACAAAAATGGTTCAGCTAGAAGTTGAAAGTGTTAAATGATCAGAAGATAAATTTACTTACAGTGTCGCAGCCAGGTGCTGACTTGAATGTTCCATACAAGGGGTAACTGAACTGAACTTTTTGCCAGCTCAACACCCAAAACATCAACATTTTTCGCACGATCCCAGCGTGGTTTCGGTGGCGAAGAGTCTGTCCAACCACTGAACCCCAAGCCAGAAATAATGACAGCAGATTCTGAGATCGACCAGATGAGGTCAGAGAACCTGGAAAGCGGGTAAAAAGGCACAAGATAGAGATACAACCCCATACAAATAGCTGCTTGAAGAAGAGATCTCAAAGTTGCCCCAAGAGGTGATGGGTGTCCTTTCTCGGAAGATTTCCATATCTGAAAAGGAAGAAGGATGTGCACGAAGTGAGTAGTAGCGAACGAATTCGAAGTGAAGAACTCTATATAGTTAGTCATAATAAATAAGCAGTCAAATTTGGCCTCAACTAGCAAGTACGCACTCCAACTTTGAGAGTGCACATCTAGACACCTCAACTTGGCGTCTAGATGTGCATACACAAAGTTGGAGCGCTTACTTGCCAGCAGACACCAAGTTTGAGTGTCAGTTTATAAATTATGCCATGTTAATTATGATACTACATACGCCATTTCTCTCTGTCCAGTCAAGGTAATCCTTCATTTCATAAACTGGACCAGCAAAATGACTTCCGCAACAGAGACAATAACCGAAGTACTCGAGTAATGATGGCAACTTGAGCAAACGATTTTTCTTCTGAGCCTCACGCAAATCCTCCTCCTTCAACAACCCATCTTGGTAATTGATTGCAGATGAAATTATTTTCAGTGTTACCACCATTAAAGCTCCTGAAAGAGAACAAAATTAATTTTGGATCAGGCGATTATCTTCTATCAACATGATAACAGAACTATGTAACTGGAAAAAGTTTTTTTACAAGTCTCTGTAGAGTATCCATAGGGGTACATAAAAACACTACCATCAGTATACGATCTAGAAATAACATGTGATTTTAAAAGATAATTATAATAATGAGTACTTCTTGGTCCATAAAAGATTACTACTAATATAACAATATCACACTTTTTTCACCGAATCAATCTGCTGCAAACCCTTAACTGTCTTTTGTTTCAACATCTGGTCACTAAATAACAGGTATTGATTCAAGCTGGAGTACAACATAAATCCTGACTATCAGAATAAAAATAATTTGTGTAAATTATTTACGTTCAAAATATGAGATAACTGAGATCAAATACAGGACAAAGATAGAAGAAATGCTTACCTGTTGCGTCAATACCTCCTTCCTTCCATGCATCCCCACTCATGTAGTACACATGGCTGCACAAATATAGTTATAGCTAAGAATTTTGAGTGTTTCTATAAAATCTGAAAGTTTTATCATTCACCATTTTCAGAAACTGTGGATATATTATCTACCAAGGAGTGTTCCTTTTTTTTTCCTTTTAGGGAGGGGGGATGGCAAATAGTTTGTATTGCAAGAATGAATTCCAAATAATTAAAAAGGAACTAATAGCAAGGACTCATTATGGTTAGCTTCGAAATGCCTATGACCAAACCACCATGTTAATATAATTGAAGTTCAGACATTTTTGCTATTACGTATAAATTTATGTTATACACGAACTTCAAATAATTTGGATATAAAATATATTTTTGAAGTTTCATACGACTAAAGTTTAGACATTTTCGATAAAAAGTGAATTGAACTTTTTATGTAACACTTACTTGTACTTAGTGACAAAGCAATGGAGAAACACAGCCATTTGCACCTTAGCAAAGTCTGCTCCAATACAATATCTTATGCCACCACCAAATGCCATAAAATTTCTAGTTGCTCCATTTAGCTCTATTCCCTATTAGCAATTTCAACAAATTTGAGGGAAAAAAAAATGAAATTATAATATAATTTTTCGACGAAGGACTCACCTCCCATCTCCATGGATTGAATTGAAGTGGATGTTCATATTTGGCAGGATTTAAGTGTACAGCTTGAGAATACACCATAATTGCCCAACCAGCTGGAATGGTATATCCTGAATCACAGTTATTTTTTTTATATATAAATACATAATAAAGAAAAATTACTGACACAATACATAAATATATCCTTTAACTTAACCTCATCTTATATATATGTCATCCAACTTTGAGTGTGCATAAACAGACACTTAAACTTGTTAAAGTTGAATAAATAGACACACGAGTCTTATGTGTCATAATATACGTAGGACACAAATTTCCATGTAGGATGCCATGTAGGACGTATGTGACTATTTGTTCAATTTTATACAAGTTTAAGTGTCTACTTGTGCTGCACACCCAAAGTTGAATGACACAAAAATAAAATGAGGTTAAGTTAAAAGACATATTTATGTATTATGCCAAAATAACTTTATCAAATAATTATAAGAAAATAAAGAATAAAATATAAATAAAAAAGTATGAAGCATAATTTATGAAATATTATGATACGAAAATACCTTTGAAATTGATTTCTTTGAGTGTTTTCCTGAAAATTGCAGGAGCAATATTTGCTAGTCTGACTGTTTCATTGATAAACTGCATTTTCAAGTATATATTTAAATAAAATATAAATAAATAAAAAATATTTACAATAATAGATTAAATATACCTGAAATGTGAACTTCATTGATTTATATTCTTGCCATGTAAGTCCATAAGATGCATTTTCCCTTCTTCTTATTATTGCCTCATGTTCCTCCTAAATGTATTTAGATATATTGTGGTATTTAATTTGGAGTAATTAATCTCAGAATAATTTTTTTATAAAATAATACAATATTTGATTGGCCGCATAAGAAAAAAATAATGCTTCATAGGCAGATAAATATTATCTTTGTCCCACTTTATATGACATGATTCTGACTAAGAGTGTGAGCGTTAACTGATTTAAATTTTTGTTTGAATTCACACATAGAATCTTTTTAAAAAATAGGAAAAATGCATAAGTACCGCTCCAATCTATATCCGAAATTTCAGATATACACTTATACTATACTAAAGTCCTATTATCCCCTGAACTTATTTTATAAATAGTTTTGTACCCCTTTTCTACTTACGTGACACTATCAACTTGGCCGTTTGAAAGTTTGTCAGCACGCGCTAGGCCCAAAAGATAGTGTCAAAGTTAAGAGGGTAATAGAATCTTAGTATAGTATAAATGTGTCTTTAAAATTTCGGACATAGATTGAAAATACACATATATGTTTTTCAATTAATCAAGAAGATGAGTTTCACTTACTTTTAATTCTTTGAAAGCTTGAGGATGTTGATGAAGAAATTTAATAGCCAAAGTTATAGCCCAAGAGGTTGTCTCAAAGCTAACAAAGAGCAACACAAACATCAAATCCAAAGCTATTGCCTCAGTGAGAATTGTGTCTTTACTTTGAAGTTCTTCTAATACATAATCAAAAAAGTCACTTTGTTCCTTTCTTGGTTGTGATTTCCTTTCCTTTAACATTCTCTTGAGCATCTTCATTATCTTCTTTCTTCCCTAATGAACACCTTCTAGAGTTAGTCCAATCACGACTCGTATATATTTAGTCAAACATCGTTATAACGATAATATTATAGTTAAAATATAATATAGAGAACAGGAGTATAACATAATATAAAGAAAACTTGATTATTATAGTGAAACGATATTTTAAAGAATGGTTGCAGCATATACTTAGGGTTTCATCTGAACCTCCTCAGTCGAAAATATTCATGAATGGTTAAATTTTTTTTAGGTATATATAATAGATCTTGAACCCCCTTCCACTAGTTCGTATATTTACATTTTAGATTTTGAATCTGCTTATTAAAAATCATGGCTCCGCCGCTGGTTACTATAAAGACATGTAATCATTTAATTTAGGGAGAATAATATTTTTATTAATCTTTGTGTTATATTTAATAGATTTTGATTTTAATATTGGTGTCATATGCATTATATTAATTAATACTTACCAATAATTATTATGCTATTAGTAGTGCATATAGAAATTATTAAATTATAAATACCTGTAAGCACTTATAATAGGCAGTTCCAGGAAAATATATAGGGAAAGAAATTAATCCCTTTACAAAGGCTACAAAATTTTCACACACATTTCTCTGTCGGAATTTCAGAACAGAGTTAAAGTTTATTCCTACAGTATATACATTTAATATATCTGCACAAAAAAAAAAAAAAAATTAAAAAAATAAATATCATGCTTTGAATTCATATTTTTTTCTTTAAAAAAAAAAAATCAAAAATCAGAACTCATAAATGATAAATCTTAAATTGTGAACTAATTAAATGGGGAATTTAGAGGGTTCATTTCGTCAAACTTTGATGATTATTTTGTTGAATCTAAATCATGAGATATATATCATAGTTTGATATATATACATATATCACTTTCATTAATTGCATATGTCGACTGTCTGTTATTTTTTTTACCTATTTAAACTATCACTCCCTTTATATTTTTAAGAGAAAAGGGTCTGATATACCCCTCAACTTTGTGATTTAGAGCTGACATACCCTTGTTATGAAAATGGTTCATATATACCCCTACTTGTAAATAAATGGCTCACATATATCCTTTTCCTCTAACGGAAATGAAAAATATAATTTGCAATCTAAATTTTTCGTTATGATATTTTTCTAAAAATAGAATCCTCTATTAGTAAATTTATCTCGTCAAACATATTTTTTGACTTTTTTTTGTTCAAGACTAATTATAATTATATTTTGAATCAAATTTATTTATGTTTCAATAACTCTGTAAAAATTATTGTAGATGATCAAAATTTTTGTTTGGTCTCGAATACGAAATTAAATTACAATTACACACAAAAAATAGTTTAATTTTTTTTACACCTAAGGAATGAAGAAAAAAAAAATTAAAATTAAGCCTAAGAAACTCAAATAATTATAACTAAAGAAGTCAAAACAAATTAATTATGTATGAAAAAAATTAAAATATACTTTAACTTTTATAGAAGAATCATATATACCACTAAATAAGTCTTTTTTTAAAAAAATTATAGTATATAACTATAAATTTAACAACTAAATAGTATTTACAATTCCGTAAATGAGGGAATAGGTGTGCCATTTTTGTCACGCCAGGGTATATGTAAGCCGTTTGTATAACGGCAAGGGTATATATGAGCCACTTTTATAACGAGGGGTATATCAGCTCCAAATGACAAAGTTGAGGGGTATATCAGACCCTTTTCCCTATTTTTAAACATACATCGGTGCTAAGTTAGTTAAATATTTAAAATAATCAACAACAGATACGTGAAGGTCAAACTCAACATCAAGGTATGTTTTGATACAAAAAGGAGTAATAGTTTAAGAAACGAAAAATACAAAACTCACAAAAATACAATAGTTTAGATGTGTTGTATACCATTAGCTCTATTTATAATCAAGATTTTCCTTGAAAGAAGTCTTCCATGAATTTATTTTAACGTAACGAAATACATGAAAGTTGAGTGACTATACGTGAAATTAACCCTTAGAATTTAGACTACTTACCTTGGCTGTTGCTTCCTTCATCTCAACACTCTTTTGTTTTGACCATCTCTTCAAGTTATTATTTGTAGTTTTTTCAACTTCAGGCAGCATTTTTCTCAAACTTTCAGGGCCAAAAAGATTTAGCACCATATTTTTTAAGTATTTGTACATAAAACCATGTAAAGATCCAACATTTTGCCTTCCCATAATCTCAGCAAAAGTATGTGGATACCAACTTTGAAACAATTTCCCTCTTGTTGGAAGATGAAATAATTAAAATCAGAATCTGTGGATACTATGATTGGATGTCCCACCAAACTAGTTCGAAATATCGGCCCATACCTGATTCAGAATTTAGATATTGTGAGTTTTAAGCCGAGAGATTAATGGGGTGTGAATAATGGCGTAAGTCAGAATTTTCATTAAAGAAATTCAAAATATACGAAGAAGTAATGAAGTCAAAGAAGGTCTAATATCTACTACATGTATATAATAAATAGTTTTAACCATGTATAAACTGAATATTTTTTGCCAAGAGGGTGTGAATGAAACTGTTGGATCCTTACTAGCTCCGCCCTTGAATGTGAAACGTATATTTAGTTCTATTTGATCATTATAGTAAAATATTAATATAGATAATTGATTTATACAAAAATTTCTGACAATAATAATAATAATAATAATAATACTCTCCTTCTTTCAGTTTGTTTGTCGTATTTTTTAAAGAATGTATTTTTTTTTAAATTTTCTTTACTTTAACTTCAACTTTCTACATGACATGTTTAAGACGACAAATTAAAAGACATTCGAGACCATAAGATTTAAAAGTTCATTTTACTTTTTTAAACATTACATCAAGTTAAAACGTGACAAACAAATTAGAACACAGGGTAAAAAACTAAAAATTTGTTATTTACCTTTGCATCCTCTCCTTCACAAAAGGAGAAATATCCAATGATGTATTTGGTGCAAAGAATGGAATAGTCTCACCAAGTAATGGCCAACCCGTTGAACCTGGTGGGAGTTTTCCATTGCATTTAGGGTTCCTCCAATAATGTAAAATAACTATAACTACTAAAGATCCAATAATATAAATACCAAGTGACAACATTTTCTTGATAATATATATTGAGTATGTAGTAGATTAAAGAGAAGGAAATGTGGTGGTTTATAATTTTAGGAAATCATGGGGACTATAAATAGGCAATTGAATAGAAGTCGTGGTTCGTGGGTTCGAACGTACGTAATAACTTTTATTAGTTAACTTTTGAACTCTTAACAAAATTGATTGACGGTTTAGTGGCAAAGAAGACTGGAAGAGACCACAAAAATATTTTTCACTAGATTTGTGTGTTTGAACCCGCCTCTATTTTTTTAAAATGAAATTTAAAAGGGATAATTATATATAATAGCAAACAAATAACCTAAAATAAATGGAGTAGCTAGGTTTGATTTAAGTGTGCCCATAGCAAACGTTTGCCAAAATTGCCAGTCGCCTCTCTCTCAAAAAAAAAATTTGCTCGCCCAACTCTTCCACCCTCTCGCTTCCAGTCTCTCGCTCGCTTCCTCATTTTTAATAACAAAGTGTATAAAAATGTTTCATGTGTATAAAGCAGAGAAAATATATAAAACATGATATTTTGTTCCCCTGTTTCTCCCCTCTTACAGATCTCGCTCGCAAGCCCTCGCCTTTCTCACTTATACGGAACAGAAAACGAAAGGTAAATAAATGTGTTTCTGTTTGTATAAAGCGTGAGAAAAATTGTATATAAACTGAAGTACATATAACTTAGTCCCTATACACTTATTAATTATCAATAAAAAATAATCCACCTACCTAGTTCTTTCGTCTTCTCTCTTTCCGCTTTTATACAAATCAAAATGTATTAATTTCTCTCTTTCCGTTTATACAAATCGATTTCAATTGTATATTAGTTGTCCAAGTATTGATCTTTATCTTTATCATTTTATACGAAAGTCAAACTGGAATATCGCCTATACAATTATAATATAACAATTCCGTTTGGTATACACTTCGTTTAGACAATTCTCTGCCCAAGGTCTGTCTTTTTCGCGCTTTATTACACTTCTTTTATACAATTCGCTTAAATGTATATTGTATAGCTTATTTATACAGTTTCTATGCTGTTAAGGAGCGCAATTATGCAAATTTACTATAGCATACAAATATTAAAATTTTATTGCTTAATATGAAAGTTGCCAAATTTAAAATCGCTAACTTTTAATTCCGACTTTGCCAAATTGTTAATTACCTATGATTTGCTTTTAAAATGTTGAACATTTATTAGTAGCTCCAATCTCATCTTCAACGTAGTCCATTTGCTCACTTATTTCTATTATAGATTGTCATTTTACTCATCACTTTTGACATATCAAGAAATGACAATAATTCTTTTCTGTATATTACCTTCAACATTACATACTTATATTTTCCAAATCATTTTCTAAGACTTCATTTAATAGGGAATAATTTAATATACAATACTATATCTTAATTATTCATAATAAATGTCGATATTAATCAACAAATAAATATAAAAAGTTAACGAAAAAAATACTCGGTCAAAACATCACAATAATCTACAACTCTTGGATTGTCATTAAAGCCTACTCGTTTTTAGGTCAAGACGCGTAACTACAATTTTATCAAAAAAACTAAGCTAAATCCAAATATATCTAAAGATAGTAAGAGATTAGAAAATGGGACTTATCATATATAGCAACAATATCTTCAAAATAAAAACAAGATGGTGTAGATGTTATATCTTCGATTTAGTGATGAAATGTCAAACTAGCATTCATCTTATCAGATATCCGATATGGTCAAAAGAAGAACAAAAACCATATGATGTATTTACTTTTGATATTATTCAAAGAAAGGATGCTAGGAAGTTTAGTACAAGCCTATACGGCTCTAAACTTTGTCACGATTTGAAACATCAAAATAAAATTGTGGCGATGCACCACTACCACCTTATATAGATATATTATATACCTATAGACTATATATATATATAAGATATTAGGTTTTGGACATGATTGATAATTTGGTAAAGAAAAAAAAAAAACAATAATCTCTTCTTTTTTTGTTTTGATAGAGATGAGATAAATGTACTATGAGACAAAATGGTTATCGCATATCATCTATTTTTTTTCTTAAAAGTAATATAATTGCTCACAATATATAAAAGGCATCAATTTCAAAGGAATATACTTTTAGAATTTTTCTTTTTTCTATGCAGTTGAAAATATAACTCTTTTGTTGGGTTTCAATTTTTTATAAATCTTAAATCTACTGAAATGAAATCGCGAAACATTCAAAATAAATTGGACTTTAAGAAAACGTTAACAACGTCTAAACACTTTAAGAGGGTGAAACTTACATGTCTTATCAATGATACAATATTCAAGAATAAAATTATGAAGTCTGAAAGTTAAATCTTTTTTAATATAAAAAAAGAGGGTGAAAATGTACATGTCTACAATGACTACAATTATTCAAGAATAAAATTATGAAGTTTAAAGTTAAATATTTTTAATATAAAAAAATATTTTTTTGAGAGATAAAATTTAAAAAAGCAAAAAATTTATATAATTGATTATTTTTCACTTTAAAAAGAGTATTCTTTTTAAGAATTAGATCTCATTTTAGACCTATAGTTCGTCAACATGCCTGCTTATATAATAAGGGTATTTCTGATATTTGATAAGCTTTTGTTCTTTAAAGACTTTTATATGTCGGTGTTTTATAATTGCACGTTTTCTCTTTTAGACAAACAAATCAACTAATATTTTCATAATTACATACTTTATATTTTATTAAAACCGCATAAATTAGGATAGAAGAGTAACATACATTACTTAAAGACATACGTAACAAATAAAATTTCAAATGTAATTTTTTTAAGAAAATAAAATTAAATTAATTTTTTAAAATTTATTGTGCGATATAAATTGGAAGGAAAGAATAAAATACAAATTATTATCATATAGATTATCAAAATATCATAAAATTAATAAGTTTATACTTAATAATTCGTTAAATCACTCTATTGATCTTTAGTTATATAATCAAAATAATGATGAGTTTATGTTCAATAAATCGTCAAATCACTCTAGCAATCTTCAACTACTATCTTAACTCCTTTTGGAAGGTTGTTACATTAATTATACATCGTATTAAATATGTATAATATTTGGATTATATAATTTTGGTTATTATATGATATCATCACACATAAAACATTTGAAGAATAATCCTAAAAAAAAAAGAGTAGGATATAATGAAATTAATACTTCATGAAGTTTAAGAATATTAAAAGGTTTCTTAATTTTGTATTTCTAAATTAAACTTATATCAAATATATAAAAATAGCTTTTAATTTTGTGATATCAAATATCACGTAAAAAGTTAAATTAAATATTATCAAAAAAAACTTTTCTTTTTCGAACATACTACCAAAAAAGTATGTCATTCTTTTCGGATAACAAAAAATGCTGATAAACGAGAAATATAATTATACAATAAAAATAAGACAAAAAGAGAAAATAAAGTGAAACAGCGGGAGATTTTTCACTCATTATCTAAAACTGACGAACTTCCACAAAAATTAAGCTTTTCCATCGTTATATAAAACATGAACTTTAAAACACGATATACTAAAAGTACTTCAAATAACAATCACAATAAATATTGTACTCATGTATAAATCAATGATATAATGCAATGCATTAATAGATAACAACCATCCAAACAAGCTTTAATCACTAGATTTCTCTCGTATTTATTTTGATATATGTCATTTAAGCCAAAGATCTATCGGACATAATCTCTCACCTACATAACGTAACATAATAATGCATATACACTATCTTTCCCGAATTGACGTATAATGTTATTTCATTATTGCAATATTTTTGACTAAGCGTAGAATTATTCGATTAATTTATCGTTTTTTCTTTTCACCAATCAAATATTTCTTGAATTAAACAACACCCACCGTCCACTAGTTGACACCTGATAGCTTCAATTGGCCGGCAAAGGACACGTGGCAGACACCCACTTGCTCCACCAAAAAAACCAATTTTTAAATCAAGAATTGATATTCAAATACCAAAATTAAAAAAAAAATGTCCACCTCCATCATTTTTCACCGCCGCCGCCGCAGTCACCGCCTCCGGCAGCCATGTACGGTGGAGACGGCGACGATGAGTCAACCCCAGGTTTGGCTAAACGATTTTACTCACTTGAATCGAGTCATAGGAAGCTTGAAGAACAGTTCAATGTTTTATTGCAAGAAAAAAAGATAGATGATTCATTGAAAATGGATGATTCAGATGAGAAATTAATGGATTCAGGTGAAATGGGGTTTCGTGTTCCTGGGGTTTTTTCTACTGGAAGTCCGTATAGGAATGTGTTGAATCATATGGGTCATGCTGTTCATGTTAGTAGAGCTAGTACAGGGGAGATAATATATTGGTAAGTGAAATTGAAACTTGTTTTAAGTTCAAGTTTGATAATGAAATTACTCTGTTTATATTGAGTGGTGTTTGATTTGAGGTGGGGTTGTTGATATTTAGAGTTTTTGATTGAGTAAATGAAGTTGACTTGAGCTTGATTTACTTTGAAAAGTTGGTTCTTTAGTTGATTTTTGCGTATATTCAGCTCCTTTTTCGTAGATTTTGAAGTTGAAACTTGAAAAATAAATATTTTAGTTTTTGAAGTTGTGATTTTTTGGGATTTGAAGTTAGCTTTTGGAATTTGGATGTGCATTTTACTATTTTGAAGTTTTGTGAGTTGAAGTCTTAAAAATCCTAACTTGTAATTATTTGAAGATTGAATTTTCAGAACTTGATAATATTTCATGGGCAAATAGATATTTGAAGATAAATTTATAATGGTCGATGTTTGATTTTCGCTGGGATTGTTGGTACTATGAGCTTTTGCTTGGTAAATTGTAGTTGACTTGAGCTAGATTTACTATAAAAACATTGTTGATTTTTGTATATTTTCAATGTAAGGAGTAGATTTGGAGGAGTTTCAGTATAACTGATCCTAACTAGTTCAAGATTGAGGGGTAAGTAAAATGCGGAAAGGAAGTTTAACACCAGATGTTTTTATACTGCTGGGGATCTAGAATGGATCTTAGTCTAGTTCCCTGTTCTCTTCTAGATTTTGACTTGTACAAATGGACTGATGAATAATGCACGCAACCAAAAGATTTGATCCTTGGAAAAGGAGAAGTGAATCCTTTTTCCAAGAGTAAGGCAAAGTCCTTAGTGACTTCGAAATCTTCCAGCCGTTTGAAAATCTTTTCTAGGCGTGATTCAAGAAATCATTGCTACGGTTGTTTTCCTTGATTTGTTTCCTGGCGTAGTTCAAGGGATCATTTGCTGCTGTAATTTCCTTTGTGCTGCCCAGTGTCTGGAAAGAACATTTTCCTATTCTGATTGTTCAAGGGATCATTTGCTGCTAAAATTACCTTCATGATTTAACATTGTGGCATGGATCAACTTTTTACACTCAACGTATAATGAATCTACTATTTTTTTATTTTTAATTTTATAATATTGACTTGAGATGAGATCAAGTGGAGTGATACGGACAGTGAGGATTCATGCAGCCTGTCCCAACTCTTTTGGAGATAAAGATGTAGTTGTTACTGTTGAAACCTTTTCATTTAATGACTCAGCTAAAGAGTGGATCAAATTAAGCGTTAGCTTCTTGTTGTTGCACTTACATGAGGTCCAGGAAGATATAATTGTGAGATCTAGAAAATACTAATTTGCTCTAAAAGATAAGCTTAAAATAATAGTATAATATTGCAATGGAATGAACTCTAAGATCGGATATATGGAAGACTCATTTCACCAATCCCAAACTGGTTTGGCCTGAGGTATAGTTAACTAATTTATTGACTACAGTGAGAGATTACAAATAGGAATTAAATCGAAGAGATCTCTGGTAACATTGTCTTTTAGTCCTTAAAGTTCAAACTATGCACTTTGGTTTAACTCATTTGTTCATTGGGGGAGTCTTGATTATTATACAGGGGTGTCAAAAAATAAGTGAGTTGACTTACGAAGAAGTCAAAGGGAGTCAAAATATAAATGTGTGAACTTATGAAGAAGTCAAAGGGAGTCAATATATATGTTGTACAAAGATTTTCTTTCCTAACTTTACTTTAAATTTTTCGAGGAATTGTCCAATTTCTTAAAGGGGGACTCTAGAGGGGAGGAAGTATGTTGAGAGGGACGGATAGGCAGAGAGTGAAAGACACTTTGGTTTATGCAAATATTTTGTAACATTCCGGAAAAATTTCATGTTTAGTGAAGATCCCAATAGATCTTTAAGAATGCGTATTGGGGATACATAGACCTTCCCAATGTCTCCAAATTGAGAATAGAAGGCAATAGTATAGAAATGGCTAAGGGGTAGTAGCCAATTTCGATATAGATACCCAACTATGCAAAATTTGGGCAATATTAATAAATATTGGCTTAAGGGTTATTGCCAATTTCTGTGCATGAGCAAATAAAATACATTTTGGTGTTGTCGACCTAATGCCAAGATTGATTTTCCAAGAAATTTACAAGACAAAGACTGAAGCTAAAATATTCGCTTCATGAAGTATTGCACAATAATGTACTAGGCATCCAAGTGTCACGCCTAGTACCATAACACATGATCATTTAAAATGATGCATGTAAGATAAGCATCCCAAGGCCGTGGTGAGGGTCCGTGCTTCAATAAGTAAACTTCAAATGAAACCTCAAGAATAGTTAGTTAGTGAAGTCAACAACCCTGTGCCAGCCTGTGCAAGACATTTGAAGAAGCGGCCAAAGGAGGGGAACCACCCTAATCGAATTCGGTTTAGGGTAGTAGGGGGCAAGCTTGCCAGGTCCTTCCTTCCATGTGGGGCCTAATCCTTCCCACCAACCTAGACTCTAACTAACTGCCCTAACTAACTAACTAACCTAGGACCAATCGCAATAAACTAACTATTGCACCGACAACCTAACCTACTGGGTGACACTAACTTACGTAACTATGTAAAGAGACAACCCTAGTACTTAACCTAGGATGGTCCAAAAGTTGGTTATGATCCAACAACTTAGAAATACTTTCGTACTTTCATCGTTACTTAATAATTAATTTATCACCTTACATTAATCAATTTAAATGGGACACAGCGAAATCACAGCAATTTCTAGATTTCGGTTAAGGCAAACAAAAGACAACCCTAGTAACCTAATCTAGGATTGTCCAAAGGGTTGGTTATGGTCCTAACAACTTAGGATCTTTAGTAATTAATTTTAGGTTACTTAATTAGGAATTTAGCAGCTTAAATTAATTATTTAAAAGACAAAATCGAAATCATAACAAACATTTCCAGTTTGATTAAGACAAAGAAAAGGACAACCTAGTAACCTAACCTATGATGGTTTCAAGCGTTAGTTTATGGTCTTACCACTTGAGGTTCTTTAGTATTACCCTAGGTTCCCTAATTAATCAAATAGCAACTTATTATTAAATTAAAGGGATCAAATCGAAATTCTTACACTAACCTATATAAACTCCGAAACAATCCAGTACTCTTAACCTTATGATGGTCTAAACGGGTTGTTATGGTTCCAATGACTTAGGGGTACTTTAGTAATTACCCTAGGTCTCTTAACACGACCTGGGTTATGGAATTCGAATCGCAACCGCATCTTTGACCTCTCAGAGGTCGTAGACAAGCCTCTTCTTAGCTTTCATCATATTCATATAGTTAATTTGCGGAAAATTTAAAACTTTTAAAACATAATGAAGTATACATAGATTTCATATAAAAGTTACATGGATTTATATACTATAAACTCAAACTAGAAACATCCACTAGCTATGTGTAAGGAACTAGGCTAGAGGGTAGCATTCTCGAACATCAAGAGGACCTACCAAAGTCTGGAGATCGATAATCCAAACAACTTCAGCGAGTCTTCAACCTTCTCTCTGACCTGCACCTAAAAAGATTATAATTGTTTAAGGTTAGTAACAACCTGTACAAGTATGAGTGTAATGCACCTACACATAGGATATGCAATGATCAATTAAGTTCTTCCGAAACACCATGCCGATTTCCTGAAAAGTGAAGTCACTAGACTTTCCTAAATCATTATTTGTGAATTTTGGTATGATATGACGTATTTTACTCATTCAAAGCACACAACTCATTTTCTATATGAACATAAACCTAGAATCATCAACATATTTTAGGATAACTAGAGCGAATATTTTTGAATTTGATATCCAAACCTTGAGAGCTCCTCTTCCTGTAACTTTCTTTTATTTTCAGTCTTTTTCTCTTCTGTTGTGTAATTCAATGATCTCCTTATGCTGATGCCTTGTTTTACTTACACGTGCAATAATTCATTTGGTAGTCCCCAGACCTCAATGAATCGAGTTAGCATAACCGAAGGACTAAGGAAATGATTTAACTACCCTACTCATAAGTTTGAATTTCCATTCTTTTTAATTGGGCATGAATGTATTTAAAGCCAATATTTAGTGGCTATGGCCCCATTCTTATCGATTGCATAATATGTATAGTTCTAGGGACATATCTTAAAACTCATGATCTTACTTACTTGGGTAATGAAGTCTTATAAGCCAATCTTTATTGGCTATATACATTATTTGTTCATTGATAATATTTGAATTCATTTATTGGCTATGCCCATTAATTTTGATCTTTTCATGATTAAAAGATTGTTGCTATGTCCACTATTTATCTTTGCATACTAATAAAGAATTATAGGGCATTGATTAGCCCTTATGTTTTTTGCTCCCCTTATTGGCATAATATAGAATCCCATATAAGTCAATCTTATTATGGCTATTATATTTTCCATGACGTAAATATAATGAAGCATATACTTGATTTGGCACAAGCCAATAACTTTTCAAACTTCATTCTTTACATTCTAGATTCGTTGGCACAACACTTTATAACCATTCTTTAATGGCCTATGCGCCACTTATTTCATCATTTTCATATTATGGAAGTTTGAGGCCTTGATTAGCCATTACATTTTACGCCCCTTTATTTGCTGAAACTTCATTGGTAATCTAACCCAACATTGATATTCTTAAAGCTCTTACTTTCATAGCTCACTTTGAACATACATTCCTCTTCTTCTTAAGGACATCTTTAGAATTACTATAATGCGACTACATGAAATCCAGTGTCTTTCCCCACCCGAAGAGGATTCACTGATCAAAATGATCTAGATCATGTGAGCTAACAAGAAATCCAGTATCTGCCCCCACACGAAAATAGGTATTCACCGCTATAGTGAATCCATCTCAAGTGTTTACCCCACACCAAAGGGGTGGGGCTCACAACTAAATGAACCAATAATCATCATTTTGAGCATTAACCGCACATAGATCATTGAGCTAACATGAAAATTCAGTGTCTTCGCCCACAAGACCCGAAAAGATGTGATCTCACTGGCCAGTGAGATCGAAACATACCTACTCTCTTAGGTTGCACACAGGCAGTTCCCATGTTTGGCTAGACATAGTTGAGACTAGGGACGTAGGAGACGACTTATCCCACCTAGAGTAGCCTCGTCTCACTGAGACTTAATCACGTGCAAGCACAAAAGCTATATCTTGTCTATCGGTGCTTTGTCTCACTTCATTTATCTCTAGATTGGATTTACTTACTCATCGGACTTGTCCATCCTTCTTTAGATTGAAAATTAAATTAATTGTCCTTACATAACATATTTGGTGTTTAAGAGACTTGTCTCACACGTTTCTAACACATTCATTAGTGAGTATCTTTAACCTAGTAGCTTCGGTGATAGCTTGTTCTCACTTCGTTTAACACCTCATTCTGGCACTTTTCTTACTTGAACATCTTTAGTTATGTTATTAACTCACCTTACTTGCTTACTTCGTTGAGTTAGCTTCAATATCATCGTTATAAACGACGAGCATTTCATTCAATGATTACTAATTCATAGTTCATTCTGGTTTAGAGCATGTTGGGGGCTTGTCCCGATGAAGACATGCCCTTGGATATGGATTCATTGAATTACTTGGGAATGCTTGAGTTGTCATTTATGATTTTGCTACATACGATTGACATATGATTAATATTGGCATAACCAATTCGTAAGATTACATCACCCATCTTTGTTGCATAACCATTTTCATAGTCATTCATGCTAATTTGGTATGTAATAACCATAGCCAGTCTTTTAATTATTTAGGATAATATTATAGCCAATTCCATTCATCACTCTTAGACAATGTATTGTTAGCCATTTTATTGACATAATTTCATGGAGATCTTTTAAGCCAACCTTAGATTATAACCTTAGCATAACGTTATTAGCCATTTTGGACAGCATCATGTTAACACTTTAATGAATATAACATCTTCATAAATCACATTAACAGTAACCATTTGGACGTAACACATCAACACTTAACATTTTCGGACATAGTGTAACATGGCATTATTCCTCTAATTCACGTAAGGAACACTTAACATCATACTATTACAATTTCATAGGTTCATTCCACATCATAATTGAAGAACCCTACACAACATTAAGATCATCCAGCACCACATACCAACAACATGATCAAGACTAATCTATACAACATAGAAATCGTAACAAGGATACTAGGGAAAGGGAAGTTCGACAAGAACCTAGGGAAACAACCCTAGTTTCGAGATTTCATGGATTCGTTCTGAAGGGAAGTACTCTTGGAGAAAGGATTCCAGGAGAGAAACCCATACCTTAAGTAGAACTTAATCTACGAAGATCACCTTGAACGAAAACTTGGAGAAAACCTTGAAATCACCTATGAGATTTTCTGTTTTTCTCCCGCGTGGCAGTACTTCCTTTTATAGGGCTTAGGACGATTTGACTCATGCAACTTAGGTTTATAATTAATTTAATTAATTAATTACTAAAACGCCCTTCCTAAGATTGACTAGAATAGGTAAACACAAACACTTCGTCAAAAATTGAAATTTTTCCTAAGATTTCGTTTTGACCCTTTAAAATTAATTAATTAATGTCTAATTAAATTAATTAAGGACCCTAGGTGTTATAAAGTTACCCTATGACCCTAAGTCAGTGAAAATACCATAACTAACCCTTTTGGATCATCATAGGTTAAGTACCAGGATGTTTCTTGAGTTATACTAGGTTAGTGTAAGAATTTCGGTTTGACCCCTTTAATTTAATTAATTAAGTTGCTAATTTAATTAATTAGGTGACCTAGGATAATTACTAAAGTACCCTCAAGTCGTTAGAACCATAACTAACCCTTTGAACCATCCTAGGTTAGTTACTAGGTTGTCTTTTTCTTGTCTTAACCGAAATCTGGAAATTGCTTTGTGATTTTGATTTTGTCCTTTTAAATTAATTAATTAAGTTGCTAAATTAATTAAGTATGTAACCTAGGGTAATTACTAAAGTATCCCTAAGTTGTTAGGACCATAACCAACCCTCTGGACAATCCTAGGTTAGGTACTAGGTTGTCTTTTGCTTGTCTTAACCGGAATCTGGAAATTGCTTTGTGATTTCGGTTTTGTCCAATTAAATTAATTAATTATGTTGCTAAATTAATTAATTAAGTAACCTAGGGTAATTACTAAAGTATTCCTAAGTTGTTAGGACCATAACCAACCTTTTGGACCATCCTAGGTTAAGTACTAGGTTGTCTCTTTAACTAGTTACTAGGTTGTCTCTTTAACTAGTTACTAGGTTAGTGTCACCCAGTTAAGTCTTAGGTTATCGGGTGCACTAATTAGTTTATCTCGGTTGGTCCTAGATTAGTTAGCTAGTTAGGGTAAGTTAGAGTGTAGAGTTGGTTGGAAGTTAGGCCCCACATGGAAGGACCATTGCACACGCTTGCCCCCTAACTACCCTAACCGAATTCGGTTAGGGTGGTCCCCTTCTTTAGCCGCTTCTTCACATGTCTTGCACATGTGCTTGCACATGTGTTGGTTGTACTTTCCTAACTAACTATTCTTGATGGTTCATTGAAATGTTTACTTATTGTCCCAAGGACCCTCACCATGTCCTTGGGCACTGCTTAATCTACATGATCATTTTAAATGATAATGTGCTATGGTACCTAGGCTTGACACTTAGATGCCTAGTACATATTGTGCAAATATTATGAAGTGAATATTTTTGGCTTAGGGTCTTTCTTGTAGGTACATTTCTTGGACAATCAATCTTGGATTGGGTGGTAGGACAACCCAAAATGTATTTTACTTGCTCATACATAGAAAATTGGCTTAAAACCCTTTAGCCAATATTTTCTAATATGCCCAATATTTTGCCTAGTTGGGTATTATATAGAAATTTGCTAATATCCCTTAGCTAATTTTCTATACTATGCCCAATATTTCTCAATATTGTTGGGCATTGGGATGCCTATGTAATCCCCAAACACATTCTTATAGATCTATTGAGCTCTTCACTAGACATGAAATTTGTCCGAAATGTTACATATTTCTCCATAGGTTTGATGTTAAATCGCCTTGCATATCTTTTAAGATATGTAGGTGTATAGATTGGCTTGCATCCAACATTACAGAAAATACAATTACCTGCAGATTGACTCTCTTGAAAATTAATAGAGGAAAACATTTGTTTCCTGCTAGAGAAAAAAGAACTCCTACAATTTAAGGGCATGTCAAAAACAGAAAAAGAAAGAAGGAAAACTCTAGGTGGCTAGGTGTTCTTGTCTGTTGTGAGTTGCATATTACACACAGAAGCTTTTCTATTGCAGGAATCGATCTGCTGAAAGACTTTATGGTTATAAGGAGCATGAAGTACTTGGACAGATGACCACTGAGTTCCTTATATGTGAAGAGTATCATCAACTGGTAAGGATTGCCAGGGAAAGATTGCGCTGTGGACAATCATGGTCCGGTCTGTTTCCTTGTAAGAAGAGGCATGGTCAGATATTTATGGCAATGTTGACAAAGAGCCCATTGTACGAGAATGGAGAGCTTTTTGGTATTATCACTGTTTCAAATGATGCAGCTTCATTCACTAATACAAACTCAAACGACACAAGTTCCCATGAGGACAATGGTGAACCCGGTGCTCGGGGAATAAATTTCAAAAGGATTCAATGGAATCAACGACCACAAATTGCATCCTCTGTTTCAAATCTGGTGATTATTATCGTGTTGTCATTGTGGTTCATTGCATCTGCAGAAGTGAGCTCTAGGGATGAGGCTGATTTAGACACCAAAGAAGGAAAACCACTGAAGCCACCTAGAGCACCAGTAAGTGTGAAGGTAGTTTGTTTACTTGCTTCTTATTGACTAAAATGGTGTTTTATGAGGTAAGATTAACGTTTCAGGCGACACGGATGAATTTCAGTTTGCTCGGTGGGAAGAATAGAGCTAACACAGAGAGCTCTGAGAAGGATGAATCTTCATTTGACATCTCTCAGCCTTCCAAATTTGTAATTTCCTGCTACTTTACATGTCTGGAGTATGGTTCTATATGATGTCCCTCTCTTTCTTCTTTGCTTTATTAGTTTCTTTGAAAAGATTGGCTGGCAATTACCTTCAAGGTCTTGTTAGCTTATTTGTGATAAAGAACACACTTGATAAGATGAATTAGAGTAGTCATGGAAGGATCTAGATGAAATTCAAGAACCAATCATCAAATTTTTGTGACAAGTTGATTAATTCTGAGTGCACCTCTGCAGCTTACTAAGAGGAGTAATAACTGATCAAACAACAGAATTAAGTGGTGGTGGTAGTGCTGTGTGTGTGTTGGGAGGGGGAGGGGGATGGCGAAGGGGTTTTCCTCTATTTAAACGTGATTTGCCTTCTAGAGATGGGATGAATCTAAGTAGCAAAAGGATAAGAGATTTTCGTGGTGGGGAGCAGGAAGTAAACGCTGTTGGGGTCCCAGGGTTCATTTAAACTAAGTTGAACTGGAGAGAAATTAGTTGTTAAAACAGAAAATGTAGGTATTTTGTGCCGAAGAAATAGAAGAACCAAGCTCCCAATAAAAGTTTTGATAATTATGTATTATATGACTAAACCTGGATGTTATTTCTAATGACTTGTTTGCAATTGTAGGCGGCAAAGGTTATCTCAAAGCTGAATATTGCAGGATTTGGGCACATTAATAAAGAGAAGGGTCACCAGAACGGGGATGACGATACTCCTGTTGTTGAGAATGTAGCTGAACCACATTCACCAGCGGCATCAAATTCTACAGGAAAATATTGGCACTTTGTTGATGCACATCATCACCTCCAGAAAAACCAGAAAGGAAGTTGTCATCCTGGAAGAACATGTGCCCCTACAACTGGGCATGATGGTCCTGGAGGGTCCTCAAGGAACTCCGACAAATTTCCCGAGGCACTTGAAATTCCTGAACAGATTCCAGGATCAGTATGGTGATGAACCCATCACTCTCCCTAGTCAGTGGGCTCACAGATAGCTCTGACATTCACATCATGTTGGAATAGTCGAGTTTGATAGTAGATTGTGCAATTTTATGGGAAGACATAAGCCTAAAGGAGGAAATTGGACGAGGTAAACAGAGTAATCTTGCCATTTTTTACATACACTTTGCTCTTTTGAGCTAATGAACCATTGGACAAATATTTTTTTGAGTAGTTACTTCGTTGATTGTTACCACTCATTGTATGTTTTAAGCATAACATATGTGCTGGATGCCTGGAAGGAAGAAAACATTACCTGAATTTTGGTACAATGGTTGAGTAGTTTACTCTTTGCATAAATTATCATCACACATTAATGCTGAGCCTTTTATCATTCATCAAGTACAGAACATTTAAGTTTTTAAAATGATCACTGACCTCAATGTCTTTTCTTTAGGTTCATATGGTGTTGTGTATCATGGAATCTGGAATGCGTCGGTACTTCTTGCGTTTACAAGTTTTTGGTTATGTTCTAAAGGCTGAATAGTATTTCATGATGGAGGTATATTCATTGTTAGTTCTCTCACTGTTTTCTTTAGGATGTTGCTGTTAAGGTTTACTTTGGGAATCAATGCAGTGAGGAAACATTGCTCGACTACAAAAAGGAGGTACGTGATAATGCCAGCTGCAAGTTGGACACTACCTTGATAGAACAAAAACTTTTAATTTTTTCTCTACCGTGTTTTCAGGTTGAAATAATGAAAAGACTCAGGCATCCTAACGTGTTGCTATTCATGGGGGCTGTGTATTCTCAAGAAAAATCTGCCATCATCACAGAGTTTTTACCCAGGTATTGAACTGAGTCTCACGCCCCCGTGGGAGAATGCGGTGGAGAAGTTTGTCGATGAACTGGATTGGCAATTGGCAGATGATTGTCCACTCTGTCCAGTTGGACAAATAGAATTGATAACATTCTCATCATGTATTTCAGGGGAAGTCTTTTCAAAACACTCCACGGAAATAATCATTTATTAGACTTCAGACGGCGTCTTAGGATGGCCCTCGATGTGGTGTGGTTTCTGCTTGGACTCATCAATTTCCGTCTTTAATGTGTTTTCAGTGTGACATTTATTCTAGTAGAATCGTGGTGTTCCTAACACTCATTTAATTGACTCTAGGCAAGAGGTATGAATTATTTGCATCGCCGGAACCCACCTATTGTACATAGAGACCTTAAGTCATCAAACCTGCTTGTTGATAAAAGTTGGACCGTCAAGGTACTGATTGCTGAACTAATGCTTCAAATGATTCTCAGTGAAGCCCTTCAATAGATAAGTACACTGACAATTTATTCCAGGTAGGAGATTTTGGCCTATCAAGATTTAAAGATTCAACCTTTTTAACAACAAAATCTGGTCGAGGGACGGTAAACATCTTAGCTTCCTTTTCCCTACTTTGTTATTGTCACATAGGATATAGCTTATGCCAATACTGGTCTGTTTTTGTTTTCTTGATTATTGCAGCCTCAGTGGATGGCTCCTGAAGTACTTCGAAATGAACCTTCAACAGAAAAGTAAGTTCCCAAAGCCTTGCTTGCAAGCTTCATGAGAAGATTAAATATTTTTGCATCTGTTAATTTGGGAAATGACTAGGTGATTGGTTGATGCTCAATTATTTGTTGAGCTTGAGTTCTTTCACCTTCGTGCCTTTGTCCTAAGAACATGTTCAATGTAGGTAGATACAAAAATAAAAATGTGGGAACCATTTTATCCATTCGAGTAACAGTGTTTGTTGGTACCAAATGTTGCTTAGTATTCAAGCATTTTTTTCCTCCTTTTTTCTGTCTGAACACACACACACACATACATACATATATATATATATATAAAAGCTTAACTGAAGCAGTGAGAATTCATATAGGCCAATCCCAACTCGTTTGGCATTCAGACGTTGTCGTTTCGCAATGTCTTTCTGATGGATTTATTATATTATCGCAACAGATCCGATGTCTTCAGTTTTGGCGTGATCTTATGGGAATTAATGACCGAATCTATTCCATGGAACAACCTTAATTCTTTACAGGTAACTCTCTTACCTCTCTGTTGTTTGCAAGTATGACAAATGCAAGTGCTAGCTTATTGCAAGTTGTCTCACTAAAACAATTTTTGAACTGCTTTGTAATGTTTTTACTTGAGCCGAGGGTCTATCAACAACAACCTCTCTGCCTAGTACCTCCCATGGTAGCAGTAAGATCTGCGTACTTTGCAGATTACATTGGATAGTTGTTCTTACATTGAACCGATGAACTTTTCTCTTTTAAAGGTTGTAGGAGTTGTCGGATTTATGGATCGTAGATTGGAAATTCCGGAACATCTTGATACTCGAGTATCTACAATCATCCTCGATTGTTGGCAAAGGTGCTCTTTTCTCTCTCGTTTATTTCATTCCATTTTCTCATCGATGTGTGCAATATGAGCTCGAACTAAACCTCGTTTCCTTCTCTTGATACAAACAGCAATCCAGCAGTCCGTCCATCGTTCCAAGACATAATCCAAAGAACGACAGACATAATTCTCTCGTTTACAGGATCAACGACAGCTAGGAAGAACATAGGGACATAATATCAAACACGAATCGACAGGTTTTTTCCAGATAACAACTTAACAGGAGTTCACTAGTGTAAGTGAATTAGCAATACATGAGGCATCACAATTTTTTTTTTCTTTGACATTTTTTTTCTTGTTTTTTAAAGTTAAAAGGGTAAGGAGTTCCATTTACCCTGATAGTGAATGGATGTTAGAAAGCATATATGTTGTAATCCCTAGTTTTTTAGAATATATATAGTGTGTAGGCAAGTTTCGCTGGAAAATTACACTGTGTAGATAGGTGAACTTTTTTGAAAAGAAACACTTATTATTCTTTTACGTATGTATAGAATTTTCTTGACTTCTTTATGTGTTTACTTTTTTATATTCAGATTTTCCTTACCCTTCTGTTTGGAAGGTTGTTAAGTATTGTATTAAATTGTACTGTATTGTTTTAGTGAATACAATATTTCGATAGATTGTATCATTCTTCGTTGTTACATGTTATTAGACATCAACATTTTGAAAGATAAATCTAAAAAAAAAGTAGGGTATGAAGTAGAGTTACTATAAAGAAAGGATAAAGGATCGAATAGGATTACTGTTACATAATAAGTAAAGAAAAATAAGGTAATGATACAATTGCACTCAATTGGTCGTTACTTGAAATGAAATTTTTCGTTATTACCTAACAATTGATTTAGCGATGTTATATAATAAAATTTAAGTAATAGACCAAAACAAATTTTGTATAATTTAAATTAATAGTTAAACTAGTAATACAATACAATGGGTAATAACCATCGAAACAAGTTCGGTAGGAAACATTTTACCTCTTCGGCAAACCAAACTTATGTTTAAGATAGTGAGTTAGTAAATGATCATCTTTTTATTTCTTTTCCGATTTTTAGACCTTCTAGATCAAAATTTAAAGAATTTTTTTACTATACCGAAAATCTTATGAAAAATGCTAAAGTATAGTCTAAAATTTTGTATATAATTTCAAACGTTAGAACATGAATCTAATGTTATTTGAAATTTTAATATTGACTAGTCTGATCAGTAAATTTCAGATATTAAATAATTAAATTGGATACTACTAGACACTCTCACCCCACCCCCCACTTCTTGATCATAAATTAGGTCAGCAAAAAACATTCTTGATTGTGAAATTCATGCACAAGATTTGTTATTAGAAAAGAGAACACAAGAGACTATTAACTTTCAAAAGCCACTTTTGTTGACTGGCTATGACCCTAAAAATATAACTATGAGTTTAAGTTATATATATCAGAAATTTTTATATTATTTTGATTGATTTTATCAAAATTAGTTTTTATATTGTAATGGATAATGGTTTCATTTTTGAGATTATAAATTTTTAAAAAGTTTTCCTTATATATATTTTCTACAAGGTTAATTTTTTTAAAAAAATAATAATACTGATAATATATATAACTTAAACTTTATTATAGATGATAGCATATGATTGGTCGGTGTTCATTAATTAGTATGGAAAATAACAAGATTTTGATCAAACAAAGTCAACAAATATCTAATAAGACAATTAAGAATTTTCCTAAGAGATATTGAATAAAATCTTTAATATTTCTCTCTCTTTGAAATATCAATATCATGTTTAATATTAGGAACCCTATATTGTTTCTTCCATTTTAAAATAAATTATTAGAATCGAATCCACACACACTTGATGAATGAAGAACACAAGAACTTTCGAGAGAGATGAGAGATCTAGAGAGAGAAAGAGAGAAACCAATAATTCGTGGTAACATTCAGTGGGTAAACTTTCACGGCGATGGGGTATATATATTAATAATTCAGAGTATGAACAGTTACAGAGAATAAATGGAGAATGAACAGTTAGCCTAAAATTTGGATCGGGGTGCTGCACCGAACCCCCCTACGGATGGGGGCTCCCGCCCCCCATTTAACTCTCCGACAACCTTATTGCGAAAATTAAACCGCGTGAACATTAATATATAACAGTACACCAAAGATATTGAATAAATCTTTAATATTTCTCTCTCTTTCAAATATCAATATCATGTTTAATATTTGGAACCCTATATTGTTTCTTCCGTTTTAAAATAAATATCATTTAGTATTAAAAAATATTATTATTTCAAGGGCCATCAACTGGTTAAGTCAATAGGAAATTTACGTGATTCATTTATTCAAGGTTTCACACATGTTACTTTATTAACTTGAAATGAAAATTGAAAAATAAGTAATAAAATGAGGTCAAAGATTATACAAATTTTATATGTTACTTATTTTCCTATTTTGATATTAAAATAACTTTCACGTGCCAAGTAAATCTAGTCACCAATTTATTCACATTATTATTTATATATTCAACAATAGGAATAACATATTTCTATTTTGGTCAGATTATATTTTTTTCTTTTTGTCCATTTTGACGTAAACGTTTTAGTTGTTTTTTTGTTTTTGTTTTTTACTTCTTATTTTCTATTTGGAAACTTTAATTTAGATTGATATTTTCTTTTTTTCTATTAAAGAAATTGTTGTTGTTTTGCTACAAGTAAATATTTCTATATATTTGTGTAGTTGTTAGATCTTTGAAATCTACCGTTTTATATATGTCATGACATTAATAATATATAAGAAAATTTATTTAAAATAAAATAAAAAATTTAAAGTCAATTATTTTCAAACATAAAATATTTTGTAATATTTTTTTTTCAGCCTGATTAGGTAATAAGAAAATAATGCAAATAAATTGGAAGGGTGAAAACACCATCATATATATATATATATATATGACTAATAATAAATATATAGAAATAACAAGTGACACATAAATATATAACAGTAACAACAAAAAGTGTTTACATCAAAATATATATTTTTTTAAAAAGCGTGACTCACTAATATATAGAATCTTAAATTATTTTATTTCAATATGTCCATATTACAGACAAAACTTGTAATCTGAATACTCAGATTATTATTTTTTTTTGTTAAAATAAAAAGAGAAATTTTTTTAATGCAACTTTTTTCAAAGTAAATATTTTTATGAGCCATTTGATAATGAAGAGAATATAAAAATCTATTTTCATTCTCGATTTCTAAAGAGCGCAATCTAAATTTAAATAGAATTTTCATATCAATTTCAGATATCGAATAAAAAATTAAAAAATGAGTGAGTTTGGGTTCGTAAATAGAAGTTTTTAAGTTTGAATGTTAGATGTTAAAAGTTATCTGTATTAGATAATAATACCTTAGCCCCTAAAATAAAATTTTAATGCAAGAATTTAGATTTAATCCGAAAATAAGATCTTAATAGGGAAAACAAAATGACTTGGTTATTGGAAGAATTTATTAGTTGAATTACTCGGCTATCTGAAATACTTTTATTTTAATAATGAGTGTTTGACTTTCCACTTTATCGTAATCCTTTTTTCTATTTTTCTCTCTCTTTTTAATATTCGGAATCCATATAAAACCTGAGTCGAGATTCACGCTGAAAAGTCCCACATCGAAGATAATTCCTCTCCAATTTCTCTTTCTCCAATAATATATTGATGTCCTACAAGATATATTAGACTTGCTCACAACTTCCTTTATTTATCACTCACTTTTCTTTTCAACCACTTTCTCTCTTCTCATTGACAAAAACAAATTCTCTTTTTTCTAATCTCACAATTATTATTACAATAATATGGGCAAAGCATCCAAATGGTTCAAAGCACTTCTTGGCTTCAAGAAAAATGACTCTTCTATTTCTTCCACTAATAAGAAAGAAATTGGAGTAGTAGTAGTGAGTTTAAAATCTCTAAAGATAAAAGCTTTTATACAACATCACGAAAAATCACACCACATGAATAGTCGTGCTGGAGTGGACCCCGCGATTTATGAGGTTCACTCCAGCTTGACGACTAGTAGTGTGATCCGTGCAACAACGTGGAGCGGTGAGGATTGGGCTGCTGTTGTGATACAATCACATTTTCGAGCTTATTTGGTTAGTTCTATTATACGTACTTTCTTTCTATTTCATTTTATGTGAAGGTATTTACTTGTGTGAAAAAAATAATTTGAGAGTTTTGAATTGTGTTTAATATGAGTTTTTCGAAAAAAAAATTATTTTAATGGCAATCAAATATTAAAAATTGTATTAGAAGGGAATTAAACCTTCTATAGTTGAGAGTTTTTTTTTTTTTTTTTTTGGGGTGTGGGGTGGGAAGAAATGGTTCCCAATATACACTCTAGTTGAGAAATTGAGTCACCCTAAACTTTTTTTTTGATATAAAGTTACATACTTACGTTGAATAAAGAATACAATATACTCTATGTGAAATCAGGGTTCAAAAAAAAAAAAACTAAAACAAACAAATTAGCTATATGTTTTTTCTCCTCTGCTTAAGTTTTGATCAGTTGAGTTACTTAGTGATGTTTAATGAGATCAACATGGTCGATAATATAGTTGAGTTGCGCTCAAATTAACCATCGATCGATGCAAATTTATATGTATTTTTTTTGGAATGCATGGGTTGGTGAGGTCGGCAGGGGGAGTGGGGTGTTAGCACATGCATGGTCAAATATATACAGTTAAAAGGGAAGTAGACTATTTTGGACCAGTGTGGACCAGATTGTCTAAAACTCTGGAAAATTTGTGGTCCTAAGTGTACTTTAAAATTCTATGAAATTTTTCTATACATTCACACTATGAGTAAGTTCAACAGTCACAATTTATTTATTTTTTAAAAAATTCATTAGCTCTAGTTCTTGTATTCGTCTCTGCATCATTTAATTATTTTTAAAAGAAAAACCGAATGACACTTGATCGTACACTCGTACTAATTTTCCATATCGTGTTTAAATTTAAAGTCAAGGAGAGCTTTACGCGCACTGAAGGGGCTTGTGAAACTACAAGCCCTAGTAAGAGGACACATTGTAAGGAAACAAGCCGCGGATATGCTAAGACGTATGCAAGCGTTGATAAGGGCTCAATCTAGAGCTCGTTTAGGACGATCTATGGTTTTTGAATCACCTCCTTTTAGCGCGAAGTCTACTCAATCTATTCATCATGTAAGTAAACACATCATCTTCAGGGTTCTAATGTTTTTGTCTAGTTTTTACGACATTGTTTATTATTTTTGTGACGATGATGTTTGACTGATCATATCAGTTCATTTTGAATCTTGATATATAGGGTCCTACAACATCATCAAGATGTACTCGTCGAGGGACAGGACAATTTACGCCAACAAAGGTAGTAAACGAAGCTACACGAGTGAGAATACTCGATAATCAAGCCAAATACAGTTTCTCATACAACGCGAGCTAAGCAAAAAACAGGTATTATGAGTTGCACCAAGCTACGGTCTCATAGGATAAGAAGTACTCAAGAAGTAAACATGCAATAGGGTTCATTGTGATGGGCTAATTTTCCAACTAGCAAAAGGTGTTTGTTCAGGTTCTGGATAGAGTAGAGTAAGACTGGAGGCATGTTAGTGGCGATTTTGATGGATTTGGTACGGCGGTTTTGTTCATATATATTGAGACGATGATTCGAGTTCTTAGTTTTGTTAAGTTGGGAGTTTCCAAGTTTTTCTCATGCTAAAATATACTTATTAATAGTATCAGTTTGAAATGTTATGTTTTGTTAAGGCATGAACGAACGCTTGAACCTGCATTTTCGTTTGTTTAGGAATCATTTTGTAGTTCATTATTCCATTCACTTTTATCATCATGAACAGATGAGTTTTCGCGAAGAAAGTTCAGGTCGAACTATTATAAGTATCAGGAAAGAAGAAGTTGCAAATGCTATCAATGGTTCTAACATGATTAGACTAGGGTGTGAGCTACATGATATGAAGGGAATTTAATTGATTCTCATTTATCGAAAAATTATTTTGTGCATTTAGGTACAAAACTTTTCCTATGCACATATATAAAAATAAAATATATTACATAAATGTGCTCTTTAACTTAGCTTCAAATCACATTTATGTCCTTCAACTTTAGATGTGGCAAATAAACAATTCAAACTTGTATAAAGTTGACTTAAATAGGGACCATTATGTTCCTACATGTCATTTTTGTTCCTCCGTGGTGCCTACGTTATCTTGTGTCATTGTAGACTCAGTGTTATTTATTTAAAAGTAGATAGTTGAAGTGTCTATTTGTGCAGACCGGGAAAGTTGAAGGTCAAAGTTAAAATTTTGAAAGCCAGTTTTGGGGTCACTATATATATTATGTTAAAAATAATGAGAACTTATTATGTATTAGACTTTTTGTTGGTTTGAAGTGGGGGTGCAAAAACAGGAGGGTTGTATTGAAATTGAAATAACAATGAGGTGAATAGAAATCGCGGGTTGGGGTCTGACCCCTCAAGTTTGATTTTGGCTTCAAATGGGCTAAAAAAATGGGTTGGTCTTGATCCGCCAATTTGGACCCGATAATCTCAATTATTTAATATATGATATTTGATTTGTGTAATCATAATTGAAATTTTCGCTCAAAAATTTTTTGTTAAAACGAAACCAAATTGAATTATTTCAATCCTAAAGAGCGAAATAGATAATTAATTTATACATTCAAATAAGGAAATATTCTGAAGGATTAAAATAGGAGATTGAATTGGGCTCAATTGAGATTTATCTTCAAATGGGTTAAAATTGAACTCAATTCAAATTATCTTGAGTCCAACCCTTAAAATTTTGGACGAATTACGTATATTTGTGTTCATTTTTTACACCCCTTAAGTTTAAAATTTTGAATTTCTAGTACAAAATACATCTCAATAGTCAATGCATGTGTTAGCCTAGAGAGAAAAGAAACTAAGGTATTTAATCGTTATTTATGAGTTCAAATAAAGTGATTACAAGTAAGTTTTTATGATAAATGATAAATACAAAAAGTAACATGTTATAATAAACTAAATTACACTACAAAAATATTTATATTAATGTATATGACTTAAATCATTCTTTATACACGCATAAGTCTAGCCAATTGCATGAAAAAGACATTCCAAATAATAATTACTAAAGTTTTTCCACCCAATTGTAGATCCCAATTTCCATTAATTTGACTTATAATAACAATCCAAATTAATGGAAAAGATTTACTCCCTTCGTTCGATATTATTTATCATGATTTTTTTTTTTAGTCAAATTATAAAAAATTATAAATTCATGTGAGAGGTCCTAAACTTGTGTACGATTATTTTTGGGTTGGAAACTTCCGGGCAAACATCCCCAAGGACCATCCAAGGGTCCTTGAGGAAGGACCCATGTTGGTGGCTAAGACTACTCAAGACAACCCAACTTACGGAGGCAATCGACGCCCCATAGGTGGGGATTCGTCGGTGCATACTTAGGCGTGAGGAAGGAGGGGCCAAAGAACCTCATTCCCCAAACATGGACCAAAAGAACGGCCCGTTGGTCAAGGGACGAGCCGTCGATGGTACAATTTTTCCTGCGCAGTCACTGTAAGTTCAAGGGTGAATTGGTAAATTCACCCCACGTACAAGTAAGACTTTGATCAGTTCTTAAAGGGTATTTTAAATGTGTTTATAAGTCTTTGACACTAGAAAATTTCATTCTTCCAAATCAAAATCCAAAGTCCCTTAGAAATTTCCTAGAACTCTATTGGAGCCAAAATTCAAGGAAGGGATTGGATTGGAGAATTGACAGGAGATTCTTCATCAAATTTAAGAATTAGATCCATTGAGGTATGGTTTTTGATCCTTAAAACTCTATTCATCAAGTGCAACTTTCAAAGAATTTTCTGAAGTTTTCAAAGATGAATGGTCCAATTTTATGATCTATCCATGAGTTATTGCATTAAAGATTTTTAAGCATTATATATTGATTAAAATGTTCTTAATTAGATGATTTTAACTCAATTAACCTTCCCCCCATGAAAGCATTTGGTAATTGATGAACCCTAGGTTTTGACTACTTTAGGGTTACTTAATATTGGACTTACTGTTATGAAATTCTAGTGTAGTTTTCTTTGGCTAATGAAGATGTAATAATGTATTTCTATTGATGTATTAGATTTGTCTTCACATGATGAATCATATTTAATGACCTAGTTTCATTGAGTCTGACGATTTTTATATTGAATTGATTTCATGACCTGGGTTAAGGGCCTTATGGTATGAAATTGGATAAGTTTAGAATTGGATGAGGTGTTGAGGATGGTCAGGAGTGGTGGTTTCTACCAGTACTCCATTATTCCCAATAGAATGTGTTGTAGTTGTTAATCTTTAAATCTATTATGTCTGAATTAATATATATAAGAAAAAATTGATTTAAAATAAAATAAAAACATTTTTTTAAATAAAGTCAAGTATTTTCAAACATAAAATATTTTTGTAGTATTTTTTTTGCGCCCTGATAAGGTAATAAGAAAATAATGCAAAGAAATTAGAAGGTGATGGAAACACCATAGAGGATATATATATCTTATATATATATAATATATATATATATATATAATGAGATAGTATATATAATATATTATATATATATGGACTAATAATAAATATATAGAAATAAACAATGACACATAAAAATTATATAATAGTCACCAACAAAAAAGTGTTTTACATCAAATATATATTTTTAAAAAAGTGCTACTAATTATATAGAATCTTAAATTATTATATTTCAATATATCCATATTACAGACAAAACTTGTAATCTGAATACTCAGACTTTTTAATTTTTTTTTTTTGTTAAAACAAAAGGAGAGATTTTTTAATGCAACTTTTGTCAAAAGTAATATATTTTTATGAGCCATTGATAATGAAGAGAATATAAAAATTTATTGGCATCCTCGATTTCTAAAAAGCGCAATTCAAATTTAAATAGGATTTTCATATCAATTTTAGATATCGAATAAAAAATTAAAAAATGAGTGAGCTTGAGTTCGTAAATAGAAGTCTTTTAAGTTTAAATGTTAGATGTTAAATTGTCTTTATTAGATAACAATACCTTAGCCCCTAAAATAAAATTTTAATGCAATAATTTAGATTTAATCCGAAAATAAGATCTTAATAGGGAAAATAAAATGACTTGGTGATTGGAAGAATTTATTAGTTGAATACTCCGCTATCGAAATACGTGATTTTTAATAATGAGTGTTTGACTTTCCACTTTATCGTTAATCCTTTTTTTTCTATTTTCTCTCTCTTTTAATATTCGGGAATCCATATAAAACTGGGAGTCCAGATTCACGCTGATGTGAAAAGTACCAAATCGAAGTAACCTCTCCAATTTCTCCTTCTCCAAAATATATGATTGTCCTACAGCTTAATATTAGACTTTGCTCACAAACTTCCTTTATTTCTCAATCACTTTTGTTTTCAAACCACTTTCTCTCTTTCATTGACAAAAAACAAATTCTCTTTTTTCTTTAATCTCACAATTATTATTACAATTAATATGGGCAAAGGCATCCGATAATGGTTCAACGGCCTATTCTTGGGCTTCAAGAAAAATGGGATTTCTATTTCTTCCACTAATAAGAAGAAATGGAGAGATGTCAAATCCTACAAAGATAAAGATTTTCAACAACATCATGAAAAATCACACTACATGAATAGTCGTGCTGGAGTGGACCCCGCGATTTATGAGGTCCACTCCAGCTTGACAACGACTAGTAGTGTGATCCGTGCAACAACGTGGAGCGGTGAGGATTGGGCTGCCGTTGTGATACAATCACATTTTCGAGCTTATCTGGTTAGTTCTATTATACGTACTCTCTTTCTGTTTCATTTTATGTGAAGGTATTTACTCGTGTGAAAAAAATAATTCGAGAGTTTTTGAATTGTGTTTAATATGAGTTTTCCAGAAAAATAAGTTGTTTTTATGGCAATTAAATATTAAAAATTGTATTAGAAGGGAATTAAACCTTCTATAGTTGAGAGTTTTTTTTTTTTTTGGTGTGTGTGTGGTGGGAAGAAACGTACGGTTCCCAATATACGCTCTAGTTGAGAAATTGAGTCACCCTAAACTTTTTTTTGGATATAAAGTTACGTACCACTTTAAATAAAGAATACAATATACTCTATGTGAAATCAGGATTCAAAAAAAAAATAAAAAATTAAAACAAACAAATTAACTAGATGTTTTTTCTCCTCCGCTTAAGTTTTGATCAGTTGTGTTACTTACTAATGTTTAATGAGATCAACATGGTCAATAATATAGTTAAGTTGCGCTCAAATTAACCATCGATCGATGCAAATTTATATGTATTTTTTTTTGGGAATGCATGGGTTGGTGAGGTCGGCAGGGGGGTGGGGTGTTAGCACATGCATTGTCAAAGATTACACAGGAAAGGGAAAAGTAGGATATGTTGGGACCAGATTGATCTAAAAAACATCTGAAACTTCATTACTCTAGTTCCTTGTATTCGTCTCTGCAATCAACAAAAAAAAAAATTTTGTTAATTATTTTGAAAGGAAAAAAACCGACGGGAAGACCACGTTGATCGTACACTCGTACTAATTTTCCATATCGTGTTTAAATTTAAAGTCAAGGAGAGCTTTACGCGCACTGAAGGGGCTTGTGAAACTACAAGCCCTAGTAAGAGGACACATTGTAAGGAAACAAACCGCGGATATGCTAAGACGTATGCAAGCGTTGATAAGGGCTCAATCTAGAGCTCGCTTAGGACGATCTATGGTTTTTGAATCACCTCCTTTCAGCGCGAAGTCTACTCAATCTATTCATCATGTAAGTAAACACATCATCTTCCCCATTTCATTTTACATTTTATATGTGACGATGATGTTTGACTGATCATGTCAGTTCATTTTGAATCTTGATATATAGGGTCCTATAGCATTATCGAGATGTACTCGTTCGAGGACAGGACCATTTACGCCAACAAAGAGTAGTACACGAAGCTACACGAGTGATGAATACTCGAATAATCATCCAAATTACATGTCATACACCGAGGCAGCTAAGGCAAAAACACGGTCTATGAGTGCACCAAGGCTAAGGTCTCAGTATGATAAGAAGTACTCAAGAAGTAACATGCAATAGGGTTCTAATTGTTATGCTAATTTCACTAGCAAAGGTGTTTGTTCAGGTTCTGATAGAGTAGATAAGACTGGAGTGCATGTTAGTGGCGATTTGGATGTATTTGGACGCGGTTTTTGTCATATATATTGAGACAGATGATTCGAGTTCTTAGTTTGTAAGTTTGAGTTTCCAAGTTGTTTCATCATGCTAACATATACTTATATATATGTATCTAGTTTTGAATGTTTAATGTCATGAACGCGCTTGAACCTGCATTTTTCGTTTGTGTTAGAAATCATTTTGTATTTTATTCCATTCACTTTTATCATCATGAGACATATGAGCTTTTTCGCGAAGAAAGTTTCATGTCTAACTATTTATATATCGATTAGAAAGAAGAAGTTGCAAATGCTATCAATGGTTCTAACATGATTAGACTAGGGTGTGTGAAGCTACATGATATGAAGGGAATTTTAATTGATTCTCATTTATCGAAAAATTATTTAGTGCATTTAGGTACAATACTTTTCCTATGCACGTATATAAAAATAAGGCATAATACATAAATGTGCTTTTTAACTTGGCTTCAAATCATATTTATGTCCTTCAACTTTAGATGTACGCAAATAAACACTTAAACTGGTATAAAGTTGAATAAATAGATACATATGTCCTATATGTCATTTTTTGTCCTACGTGTATTGTGTCATGTAGGACTCATGTGTTTATTTATTTAAAAGTTAGATAGTTAAAGTGTCTGTTTGTGCATTACGAAAGTTGAAGGTCAAAGTTAAAATTTGAAGCCAAGTTTTGGGGTCCAATATATATATTATGCCTAAAAATAAATAGAACTTAATTATGTATTAGTACTTTCTTGTATGGTTTGAAGTGGGGGTGTCAAATGGGCGGGTTGTATTGAAACTGGAAATATTACAATGAGTTGAATAGAAATCGGGTTGGGTCTTGACCCGTCCAAGTTTGCTTTTGGCTCAAACGGGCTAAAAAATGGGTTGGGTCTTGATCCGCCCAATTTGACCCGATTAATCTCAATAATTTAATATATTGATATTTAATTTTTATAATCACAATTTGAATTTCAGCTCAAAATTTTTTTGTTTAAAAAGTAACAAATTGATATATAAATCCTAAAAGATGCTAAATAGATAATAATTTATACATTCAATATAGGAACATATCTTAACGGGTTAAAATAGGAGATTGAATTGGGCTCAATTGAAAATTATCTTCAAATAGGTTAAAATTGAACTCAATTCAAATTATCTTGAGTCCAACCCTTAAAATTTTGAAAGAATTACGTATATTTGTGTTTACAAAATACATCTCAATAGTCAATGCATGTGTTAGCCTAGAGAGAAAAGAAACTAAGGTATTTAATCGTATTTATTGAGTCACATAAAGTGATACAAGTAGTTTTTTATGGATAAAATGATAAAATACAAAAAAAAAGTAAACATGTTATTAAATAAACCTAAATACCACTAAAAAAATATTTTATATTTTACTGTAGATGACTTAAAGCTATTATACACGCATAAGTCTAGCCAATTGCATGAAAAAGACATTCCAAATATAAGTTCAGTTTTCCCACCCCAATTGTAGTCCCAATTCATTTAATTTGACTTATAATAAACATCCAAAATTAATGGAAAAAGATTTTACTCCTTTCGTTCGATTTTATTTATCATTGAGTTTTTTTTTGAGTCAAATTATAAAACAATTATTAAATTCATGTGAGAGGTCCTAAACAGTGTGTTACGATTATTTTTGGGTTGGGAAACTTCCGGGCAAAACATCCCCAAGGACATCAAGGTCCGTGAGGGAGGGACCCGGTTGGTGGCCAAAAAACTACTTAAGACAGCCCAACCTACGGAGGCAATCGACGCCCCATAGGTGGGGATTCGTCAGTGCATACTTAGGCGTGAGGAAGGAGGGGCAAAAGAACCTCATTCCCCAAGCACGGACCAAAAGAACGGCCCGTTGGTCAAGGGACGAGCCGTCGATGGTACAATTTTTCCTGCGCAGTCTCTGTAAGTTCAAGGGTGAATTGGTAAATTCACCCCACGTACAAATAAGACTTTGATCAGTTTCTAAAGGGTATTTTAAATGTGTTTATAAGTCTTTGACACCAGAAAATTTCATTCTTCCAAATCAAAATCCAAAGTCCCTTAGAAATTCAAGGAAGGGATTGGATTGGAGATTTGAGCGGAGATTCTTCATCAAATTTAAGAATTAGATCCATTGAGGTATGGTTTTTGATCCTTAAAACTCTATTCATCAAGTAGCCCAACTTTCAAAGAATTTTCTGAAGTTTTCAAAGATGAATGGTCCAATTTTATTATCTATCCATGAGTTATTGCATTAAAGGGTTTTAAGCATTAGATATTGATTAAAATGTTCTTAATAGAGATTTTAACTTCAATGAACCATGAACCCAGATTAATGGATGAAAACCCTACGTTTTTGACCTACTTTATGGGTTACTTTAATATTGACTTAATGCTTATGAATTCTAGGTAGTTTTCTTTGGCTAATTGAATGATGTAATAATTGTATTCTATTGATGTATAGAGTTCTTACATGGATGAACTATATGTAATGGACCTAGTTTCATTGAGTATACGATTTATATTGAATTGATGGTTCATGACCATGGGTTAAGGGCCTTATGGTATGGACTGGGATAATTAGCATGGATTGAGGTGTTGAGGAGGAGTGGGGTATTTACTAATTCCATTTCTTCCCAATATATTTGTGTAAAGTTGTTAGATATTTGAAAATGTACCGTTTTATCGTCATGACCTTAAGAATATATAAGAAAAATTTATTTAAAATAAAATAAAATATTTAAAGTCAATTATTTTCAAACATAAAATATTTTGTAATATTTTTTTTGCAGCCTGATTATATATGACTAATAATAAATATATAGGAACAACAAGTGACACATAAATATATAATAGTAACAACAAAAAGTTTTTACATCAAAATATATATTTTTTAAAAAGTAACTCACTAATATATAGAATCTTAAATTATTTTATTTCAATATGTCCATATTACAGACAGAACTTGTAATCTGAATACTCAGATATTATTTTTTTTTTGTTAAAATAAAAAGAGATTTTTTTTTAAAATGCACTTTTTTCAAAGTAATAATTTTATGAGCCATTTTGATTAAGAAGGAATATAACAAAATACGATTTTCATTCTCAGTTCTAAAGAGCGCAATCTAAATTTAAATAGAATTTTCATATCAATTTCAGATATCGAATAAAAAATTAAAAAATGAGTGAGTTTGGGTTCGTAAATAGAAGTCTTTAATTTTGAATGTAGATGGTCGTTGTGAAAAAGTTGTCTTAGTTGTCTTTATAGATATAACCTTAGCCCCTAAAATAAAATTTTAATGCAAGAATTTAGATTTAATCCGAAAATAAGATCTTAATAAGGAAAATAAAATGACTTGGTGATTGGAAGAATTTATTAGTTGAATTACTCGGCTATCTGAAATACTTTTATCTTAATAATGAGTGTTTGACTTTCCACTTTATCGTAATCCTTTTTCCTATTTTTCTCTCTCTTTTTATTATTCGGAATCCATATAAAACCTGAGTCCAGATTCACGTTGAAAAGTCCCACATCGAAGATAATTCCTCTCCAATTTCTCCTTCTCCAATAATATATTGATGTCCTACAAGATATATTTGACAAATACAAATTCTTTTTTTTCTAATCTCACAATTATTATTACAATAATATGGGCAAAGCATCCAAATGGTTCAAAGCACTTCTTGGCTTCAAGAAAAACGACTCTTCTATTTCTTCCACTAATAAGAAGAAATGGAGTGATGTTAAATCCTACAAAGATAAAGATTTTCAACAACATCATGAAAAATCACACTACATGAATAGTCGTGCTGGAGTGGACCCCGCGATTTATGAGGTCCACTCCAGCTTGACGACTAGTAGTGTGATCCGTGCAACAACGTGGAGCGGTGAGGATTGGGCTGCTGTTGTGATACAATCACATTTTCGAGCTTATTTGGTTAGTTCTATTATACATACTCTCTTTCTGTTTAAATTTTATGTGCAGGTATTTACTCGTGTGAAAAAAATAATTTGAGAGTTTTGAATTGTGTTTAATATGAGTTTTCGGGGGTGGGTGGGTGGGAAGAAACGGTTCCCAATATACACTCTAGTTGAGAAATTGATTCACCCTAAACTTTTTTTTTGGATATAAAGTTACGTACCTATGTTGAATAAAGAATACAATATACTCCATGTGAAATCAGGGTTCAAAAAAAAAAAAACTAAAACAAACAAATTAGCTAGATGTTTTTTCTCCTCTGCTTAAGTTTTGATCAGTTGAGTTACTTAGTGATGTTTAATGAGATCAACATGGTTGATAATATAGTTCAATTGCGCACAAATTAACCATCAATCGATGTAAATTTATATGTATTTTTTTTTGGAATGCATGGGTTGGTGAGGTAGGCAGGGGGGTGGGGTGTTAGCACATGCATGGTCAAATATATACAGGAAAAAGGAAAGTAGACTATTTTGGACCAGATTGTCTAAACTCTGAAAAATTTGTGGTCCTAAGTGTACTTTAAAATTCTATGAAATTTTTCTATACATTCACACTATGAGTAAGTTCAACATCACATTTATTTTCTTTCTAAAAAAAATTCTAGCTCAGTTCTTTATTCGTTTTCTCTGCATTCATTAATATTTTGAAAGAAAAACCGAATGACACTTGATCATACACTTGTACTAATTTTCCATACTGTGTTTAAATTTGAAGTCAAGGAGAGCTTTACTTTTGAATCCTGATATATATCATTTTGAATCCTGATATATAGGATCCTACAACATCATCGAGATGTACTCGTTCGAGGACAGGACCATTTACGCCAACAAAGAGTAGTACACGAAGCTACACGAGTGATGAATACTCGAATAACCATAAAAATTACATGTCATACACCGAGGCAGCTAAGGCAAAAACGCGGTCTATGAGTGCACCAAGACTAAGGTCTCAGTATGATAAGAAGTGCTCAAGAAGTAACATGCAAAAAGGGTTCTAATTGTTATGCTAATTTCACTAGCAAAGGGGTTTGTTCAGGTTCTGATAGAGTAGATAAGATTGGAGTGCATGTTAGTGGCGATTTGGATGAATTTGGACGCGGTTTTTGTCATATATATTGAGACAGATGATTCGAGTTCTAAGTTTGTAAGTTTGAGTTTCCAAGTTGCTTCATCATGCTAACATATACTTATATATATGTAGTTTTGAATGTTTAATGTCATGAACGCGCTTGAACTTGCATTTTTCGTTTGTCTTAGAAATCACTTTGTATTTTACTCCATTCACTTTTATCATCATGAGACATATGAGCTTTTTCGCGAAGAAAGTTTCATGTCTAACTATTTATATATCGATCAGAAAGAAGAAGTTGCAAATGCTATCGATGGTTCTAACATAATTAGACTAGGGTGTGTGAAGCTAGATGATATGAAGGGAACTTAATTGATTCTCATTTATCGAAAAATTATTTAGTGCATTTAGGTACAATACTTTTTCTATGCACGTATATAAAAATAAGGCATAATATATAAATGTGTCATTTAACTTAGCTTCAAATCATATTTATGTCCTTCAACTTTGGATGTGCGCAAATAAACACTTTAAAACTTAATAAGTTGAATAAAAATAGACCACATGTCCTACATGTCATTTTTTGTTTCCTACGTTTTGTATGTGTCATGTCGGACTCATGTGTTTATTATTAAAAGGTGGATAGTTAAAGTGTTTGTTTGTGCATTACGAAAGTTGAAGGTCAAGTTAAAATTTGAAGCCAAGTTTTGGGGTCCAATATATGTATTAGTACTTTTTTGTATGGTTTGAGGTGGGGCTGTCAATGGCGGGGGTATTGAAAATTGGGAAATATTACAAGAGGGGGGTTGAATAGAAATCGGGTTGACCCGCCCAAGTTTCTTTGAGCTCAAAGGGACTAAAAAATGGGTTGGGCGACCCGTGCCAATTTGGACTCGAATTTAATCTCAATAAGTTAATTTATTGATATTTAATTTTTGATATCACAATTTGAATTTCCGCTCAAAATTATTTGGTTTATAGAAAGAACAAATGGGATACATTAAATCCCCAAAATACTAAATAGATAATTAATCATAAGTCAATATAGAAAAACTATCTAACTGGTTAAAAAGAGATTGAATTGGGTTCCAATTGAGAAAATCTTCAAAATGAGGTTAAATTTTGCCGCATTCAAATTAGCTTGAGTCCAACCCTTAAAATTCTGGATGAATTACGTGTATTTGGATTTATTTTTTACACCCGAAGTTTGAAATTTTAAATTTCTAGTACAAAATACATCTCAAATAGTCAATGCATGTGTTAACCTAGAGAGAAAAGAAACTAAGGTATTTAATCATTATTTATGAGTTCAAATAAAGTGATTACAAGCAAGTTTTTATGATAAACGATATATATAAAAAGTAACATGTTATAATAAACTAAATTACACTACAAATATATAACTTAAATCATTTTTTATATACGCATAAGTCTAGCCAGTTACATGAAAAAGAACATTCCAAATAATAAATACTAAAGTTTTTCCTTCAAATTGTGGACCCCAATTTTCATTAGTTTGACTTATAATAACAATCCAAATTAATGAGAAAGATCTATTCTCTCTAGTCGGCGTTATTTGTCAAAATTTCTATTTTTAGAGTCAAATTATAAAAATATTGACTAATATTTTAAAATATATTTTTCATCATATTAAATATGCAAAACATTGCAATTTATAGTGTTGTGTCAATATAGTTTTAGAATATCTAAATTTTTTTGTTTAAAAATATCGGAAAAAATTAGGTGTGATCTTAATTTAACTTGAAATCAATTCAAATTTGATTTTCGAAAAAATGTTTGTTGTAACCATGGACAAAAACAATCCGGACGAAAGAGAGTAATATAAGGCTGATCCAATAAGACAAAAAAACTATACAAATGTAGTAGTGTTGGGAGTTAAAATTTACAATAATAACAGCATAGTTAATATAATTTCATAAATGAAATTTGAGGAAAAAATATGTGAATAAAGATTTTATTTACTATCTAATTGAGTAGTAAAATATTTATTTTCGATAGAAATAAATTATTTTTATTATTTTCTCTGTCCCAAATTACTTGTTTACTTCTCCTTTTCTAGTTATTATTAATTACTTGTCCATTTTGACAAATCAAAAAAATGACAAATTTTTTTTACATGTTATACCCTCAATTAATTACTTTGAAAAATGTAAGACTTCTTGAACATATTAAGTTTTTAATTCATCCACTTTATAATTTATAATGGTAAAATGATAAATTTAATATGTCAATCATTAATTTCTTAATAGTCATATCAATTTAAAAGTGAATAAATAATTAAAAACGGAGAAAGTATATATACAAAGTCAAAATTAATTTATGTATATAATGTATTGAAACAAACCACTATTTTTTCCTTAGTATTTATTTTTATACATGTTATATTGATTTTGATTTTGATCTATAACTCACCAAATAGACATGTGAACCCCCAGTTGCAAATCCCAAAAGTGTTTTTTTAAAAGTTTCTTTTTCGAAAATAAAATAAGTGTTTAGGGAAAGAAGCAAAATAAATTAGATTTTGTCTAAAATCACTTAAAACACTTTTAAAATTATTGTCAAACACTAATTATTGTTTTAAAATAGAGTTTGAAGCCAGAAAGACAAAAAAAAAATTATCAAAAATTCTAAAAAGGGTATCAATTTTTTTTAATTAAAAGAGCAAAATCGCTCCTGACGAAGCGATTTTTTTTTGAAAAAATTAATACCGTAACTTCTCTATTAATATCGCTGCATGTACAACGTTTTAAAAAAAATTACTTTGTTGCTATAGCAGCGATTTCTTTTTCCCTATCCTTTGCCAACAGCCAGACAATAGAGGCTCGCAGCTAGGGATGTGAAGTGGAATCGAAACGCCCCAAATAAAACTGAACCGATTAAAAGGTTTATTGGGTTAGTGGTTATTGGGTTATTAGGTTATTGGGGTTTTAATGCGTTAGAAAAAAAATTATTGGGTTATAGGGTCGGTGTCGGTTTTTCCTATGGAAAAATAAACTTAAATAAACAACTATAAGTTTATATTCTCTAATTTTCCCTTTTTTTTTAAATATTACATAATTCCCTTTTTGTTTAAGTTTAGTGTAAAGTTTTATAGAAACATTACATTTCTCTCTCCATAATACCCAATTACCCATTTTAATGCCTATTTTTTCTCTATTAAAAACCACTTCAATCTTTTAAACAGTTTTTGAATTTTGAATTTTCTCCATGTAAAAACACTCAACCCTTTTAAATCAGTTTTTTTATTTTGAATTATTAATTTAATTAATTTAAATAAAAAGAACTAATTTTGAAAATTTTGATTTCAAAAATTCAAAAAAATTTTCAAAATTTCAACAAATCAGGACAAAACTCTTTAAACTTTACCGTTTTTCTTTAGTCCATCAAGTTTCACTTCCTTTTTTTTCATAATCATCTTCCTTCTCTTAACCCAACAGAAATTTATTGGTTTACTCTTTTTTTCTTAATCCATCACTTTTTCTTCTAATCTGTAATGTCTACTCAGCAGCATCTATTTATATTAATCCATCATCAGTTCTCTTTTCTTCTCTTTTTGTTTTTGTTAATTGTTTTATTACATCATAGTAATGTTTGATCCGTTACTTAATAGAAGGATATATGATTCCAAGATGAAAATTGGAAGAACATAGAAAAAGTCTTTGCATGATTCCTATGAATTCTCAGAAGGGATTCAAACAAAGACTCTGGCGAAAAATCAAAATTCCAACAAGGTTGTCAAAATAAAACAAAAAAAGAAAAAAGAAGCAGTAAACATTGGATGATGATACATATTAGAATCAGGTGTACAGTGTTTAGTCAATTATGATTCATAGAGATAGGTATCACATTGTGTTGCACTAGTATATTAATTCTGAAAACTGATTCATGATCAGTAAGGTATAGTGGTTTAGTTGATGTACTTGATACATGTTTTGAAAAATGTTATAATATATCTTCACTTAATTTAATAATGCGTCATCAACTGTACTTGATGAAACATATAGAATCAGTGGTATATGGTTTAGTCGATGTTTCTGATAAATGTATAGATATGTATACACCGTATAATGTTTTAGCGTAATTCACTGATATATGTAGTAGAAATGTCTTATATGTTTTTCATGTAGTATGAATTTCTGAAAAACTTGAAACCATGTATCATAAGAATTAGGTGGTTTATTTAGTATATATTTAAATATCGTTATAAAGTTGTTGTTAGTTTCAAATTGCAGCCCACTGAAATTACAAGATACCAATATAATCTTTGTTTTTCAAAATTTGAAATTAATATCCAATAAAGTGCTGATGATGCTGATTAATGATATGTACCATAAATTAGCTGTTGTTTTATAACGTACTATTTTTTTCTCCTTTTGTTCTCAAAACAGTTTAAAATTATCATGTATATTTACATGTATCACTAGAGTCTAAAGTATCACGGGCTCAACAACTTTAAGGGATTGATTTTTGAAAAAATACTAAATTTATCGGGGACATAATCGTAATTATTGATTACACTAGAGATTCCTTTAAATTTTTTACTTTTCCTATTGGGTTATTGGGTAAACCGATATAAACCCAAAAGACGATAGTTATTTACTACTTACCCTTCCTCAATCTAAAATATACAAATTTAATACATAATAGATTCATATTAGCTTTAAGGGCTATGTGATTTTTTTTAGTGAGGAAAATTGGTGAGAACTGTGTTGATTTATATGGTGGACAAACAACTGTCAAGATTGTTCTCGTTTGAAATATTTTATTTTAGTTTTAATTTCTAGTTCGTAATTGTAGGCGATAACTTTTTCAAGTTTGTGAATGTTTAGTAATTTAATCAACATTCAAAAGTTTTCTATTATGTCTTTGGCGGTAAGTTGGGTAAAATGTTATTATAACATACAGTTACTATTTATATATTATTGATCGACCATTTTTTATTGGTTAACCGAACCTAACCGAATAACATCAAAAAACTGGATAAAACGATAAAAAAGTTCTTATTGGTTTGATCTAGTGGGTTTAGCATATTTAAACCGAAAAACAGAATTAAAACCGAACCGATTATATGTAAAAACCGGAACCGAACCGACCGATGCACACCCCTACTGCCAGCTTTGTTTGCCTCTCTCTTATGTCAATTTTTTTTTTTGACAATGGCAGCGATATTAAGAAAAGAATTTTTCTTGGACAAAGTTGCTGCCACAGCAGCGATTTTGGTGTTTTTTTAAAAAAATTAATACATCAATTTTGTTGGAAAAATATTGCTTCGTTGGGAGAGATTTTGCCTTTTTGATTAAAAAAATTGATGTACCCTTTTAAAATTTTTGATAATTTTTTTTGCCCTTTTGACTTCGGACTCTTTTAAAATATTTCAATTTATTGACCAAACACAAAATATTTCTGACAAAAAGATATTTATTTGAAAAACATTTTAAAAAATAAACAGATTTTAAGTTTAACCAAACAAATTATGAGTCTTTTTCAATTACATTAGTATTTCCCGTTCAATTAAATAACTTTATCGATATCAATTTCATTGTACATGTATTGTTCTTTTATATATATTTAAACAACTTTTTCTTTAACCGTAATTTCCTTTTATGTATTTTGTGGTTAACAAATTTTTGACTTATTTACATAATATAATCTTATTAGTTTTTTAAAAAAAAACTTAGATATTACAAAATTAAACATTTTAAAAGGGGCAAACTTTAACATATGCAACCATTAAAAATTCCTCTTGATACTATACATAATTTGCTAAATTTACGCTCCATAGCAAACATATATATGTATAATTCGCTATACATATACAATTGAGCGAATTGTCTAAAATGAAGTTATAAAACGAGAAGAGAAAGAAAACTGGACAGAAAAAATTGTATAAAACGAAAGTGTATAACTATAGTGTATAGGCGATTATATAACAAGTTGATTTATAAAATGAGAAAGAGAGAAGCAAAAAAGAGGGACTTGGGCAAGGGGAAATATTACAATGGATCGAATTGTAATAAAACGAGAAGAAGGGAGAAAAAGAAATTATATTACAATTTAGAATTGTTATTAAAATGAGAAAAAAGAGAAACAAGGCAAAATAGACTTGCACAGGGGAGAGTAAGTCGTTAGTACTTTTTATTGTTTAATTATAAGGATTTATAGGACAAAAATATAGGATTTGAATATGTATATACACAATTTTTCTTCTCGCTTTATACAATTAGAAACACAATTTATACAATTCTATTGTATAAAGCGAGAGAGGCGAGCGAGGAACCAAACGAGACAGGGAGAGTGGCAACCGAGAATAAGAGGAGAGAGGGACTAACAAACAGTTTTCTATGGAACACAAATAAATTAAACGGTAACTACTATATTTATTTTATATTATTAGTTTATCATTCTATACACAATTAATCCCTTTTAAAAATCATTGTACCAACACATACCTTTTTTGGTTATGTATGTTCCTCTTCTTTTACTGTATTACTTCTCGTCCAAGAAATCGACTATAACTAATAACAAGCCCCGCCGACTATAGTTTCTATCCTAAATTTAAGATGAATACTAATGGTTGTGGCAACGAAAAATTATACTATTTATATATGGTTAAAGTAATATTTTATGTATATACAGTAGATGTCGAACCCCTTCGACTACTCCGTGTGTTTATTTCTACGAATTTTGAACCTCCTTATTGAAAATCGTGGCTCCACCACTGGATTGTGGAGTTTAAAAATTGTTCAATTTTACTGGGTTTTAAAAGGTGTGAATGAAAAATGAAGAGTTGCGACTTTTATGGAAGGATGCGACTTTTATGAAAAGTTTTGACTTTTATGAGAGGTTGTGATCTTTCCTAAAGATTGTGACTTTACCAAAGGTTTGTGACCTTTTCGGTAAGGCACAATAAAAACCTTTGTTTTTTTATTAATTGAGGGATTTTCCTCTCATTTTAGTTGAAACAATTTCTGGACTTCTTCTACTACTCCTAAACGTACTATTTTAAGTGTACTTTACTATCGTTGAGTGACTCGTTGGCACCAACGTATTGAGTATCAATACACTGGTGATTGAGATCATTCTATCATGGAAGAACATATTCCAAATCAATCCTCGGATACTACTGGAAAATAATTTTTTTAAGGGGACACTGTGAATTTAGTGGGCTTGATCTTATTTTTATTTTTCCAGATTCTGGTATATGTTACAAATTTTATTTGTGAAATAATTTATGTTCTTCTGTTCTTCACTGGTTCATTAAACTTTGGTAACTTCGTGTTTCTTCAAAGTTTGTTGGAATCAGTAAGATTCTTTAAACGCAGATTGACAACAATTCTTCTTTAAGAAAAATATTTTGTATATTTTTTCGAATAAGTTTATGATTCTAGGTTCTCTACTAATTTTAATTTTCTAATTGTGAAAATGTTCTTAAACATTGTTATGTATTACTAAGTACGACACAACAAATCAGTGACAACCGCGAAAAGGTTCAATTTCATGCATATGTTCAATATGGAATTGATGTTGGGGACGTGATTGTCAAAGACTCTACAACATCTTAAAATGAGCAAGGATAGTCTTTGTAGAACGTAGAATTATCTTTGTAGAACATAAACTTAGAATGGGAACGTAAAGTGAAAATTTAGAAAAGAGAATTTTCTGTATTTACATTTTTTATATATTTTAATACTGAATTTTCTTTTTCAATTGATTGAATAACATTTCTTGTATATTTAGGCATGGCAATCGGGCTGGGTAAACCTTAACCTACCAAGATTTTGACCTGTCTTATCCTGCCCCGTTTAACATTATTTAAAAATTTGTCCTGCCCTAACCCATCCCGCTAAGACTTGCCTTGCTCCATTTGTCATTTTCTATTTTTCTTATATATTTTTTATTTGGAAGAGTAAATTTTCATTTAACTTCTTGTGATAAACTTTTTTGATTTTTAACACTAGTACATTTTTTGAGTTTTAACACTAGTCCTGCAATTGTTTTACAAATATCTGCTAAGATTATAATTTTTCATCAAATACTTTATTTGTTGGTCATAATTAATTATAGTATATCAAAATAGATTTATAATTAAAAACATACCAAACAGTTTCATAGTGTACTGACTTTGATACTTGCTGCATTGGAATATATTTCAAAAGTTGTACTTTTTGTTATCCAAATTTCAGAAATACCTCTATTCTTTTGTATTCGCAGGAAAATCGAAAACAACCTGCTACCTGCGCTACCCCGTTATGTATTTTAAATAAATAATTTTTACCTGTCTCGCCCCTATATACTTATTCCCTGCCTGCCCTATTAAGGATCTGCCTTGCCCTTCTTCTACCCTATCCAACTGTCATCCCTATATATTGACAAATAACTATATATAAGTTAATGTACGCTAAGTAACAACACAAATATTTAAATTTCTCTTGTTGATTATATCGTTGAAAGCTTTTTCAATACAATCAATTGTTACATAAACTATCAAAATTATAATTATTTTAAAATAAAAGTAAGATTTCACTTCATTGAACATGTCAATTAGAGTATCATTTTTTTACTCGTATATTATATTTATTAATACTTTTTAAGTATAAAATGTAACATTATAATGATTAAATACATTCAAAATTAAGATAATATCTTTTTTTTTAATAATTATATGATAATCTAATTAATTTGAAATTGAAATGTTTACTAAAACATGTCAAAATTTTTAAAAGATAATCTTATTATGGTGGCTAAGTATTTTGTTCTGTGGTTTTAGCATAAAGATTGAATTAGTCTGAATATCCTTCATTGATAATGTTAGTTAGTAATAAAACTATATTCAATGTGTTTCTATCATCTATCTCTTCTTTAATTTTTGAAAAGTAAAATAGTTTCAAAATTAAACCACTAAAATATGAAATCACAAAAATGACAGTGTAGCAACAAATAATAATATTTTATTTCAATAATTTACAATTTTCATAAACTCTTATATAATAAAGATGTAATCCATTCTTCTATTTACTTCCTTCAAATCAAGAGCTCCACCTTGTTCTTGAATCGTGGTTTTCTCATGTTATAACTTCCGTACCAATTCGATCGATCTGAAATGGATCGATTAAACATTTCATTAGGTAGTCTGGTTTTGTGAAATACTTGTTGGATTTCACCACGAAAGTAAATTTATCACAATTATGAATATATGAAAACTTAAGACGAAACCTTCTTTGTATGTGGAAGGGCTTTTTGATAGGGATGTTCATGGTTCAGTTTGTATTAGTTAAAATCAAAACTAAATCAATATGGTCGGTTTTAAAATTTTTGAAACCAAATTAAACTACATAAAAAAAATATATTGATTTGGTTATTGTCGATTTGGTTTGATTTTTTTATTTTTTTAATTGAAAATAATAAGTATTTTGAAAGCTATAACATAATTCTGCTGATACAACACCTAGTACATGAACAATTAATATGAAAGTTAATGTGGATTAATTAAATAACTGAATCATACTAGAGTTATTAGTACACGAATAAAGTTATCAATTAAGAAAAATTGTGGACACATCTCATGGTGAGGTGAAATAGAATAAAGGGACTAAGTTAATGTTTCTTATTAGACTTGTACTTCGAATTGTAATAGTTACACTAAAATTTAATGTTGAACAAAAACTTGAAAAATAATAAAGTTTAAAAAAATACAGTAATAAAAATTTATAAAATATATTGTATTATAAATTATAGGGATAATGACAAAGTACCCCCAGAGACACACTTATACTATACTAAGTCCTATACACCTGAAAATTATTTTATAAGTAATTTTCTACCCCTTTTTTAAGCCTACGTGGCAACTAGTTTGAAAAAAAAGTCACTCATCATTGGGCATCCACAAGTAGTGCCACGTGGTCGAAAAGGGGTAATAAATTATTAATAAAATAAGTTCAGGATAATAGGACCTTAGTAATGTTAAGTGTTGTTCTTGAGATTTCGGGCATGAGGTTGCAAGCGTACTTTGGCATTATCCTAAATAATATATAATACTTCACTCAGATGTTGATGACGAGATTCCACTAAAGCATTAAAAGATGATAAACTTTAAGGATGGTTCGAATTTTGAATTTTCTAGTACTACAATATATAGCAGCAAGAATTGAAAAAAAGATATAATACATAGATAATTTCTTAAATTTATTAATAAATATTTTTTAAATATTGAAACTTTAGCATATTCAATTGTGCATTCAATTACTTAAATAATAGAAGTGTCATTATTAGACACTTTTAATTCAAATTTATTAAAAATATTTTTCATTTATTACATAGACAAATGAACTATTTAAAATATATCAACTCTTTTAACTATACACCTTAGCTTCAATAATCTAATGAACTACTTAACATACATACAATAGAATTGTTACAATTATTTTATAACAAACAAAAAAATTATATTATGTCTTTCTTTTAGTTCATGTCGAAATATTAAAGAATATTTTTTTCATGTTTATCAATTTTTAAATTTAACTCCCACATAACATATTTAAGATCATAAGATTAAGAATATTTTGATATATATATATATATAGAAAGAGAGAGAGAGTTTAAGACCATAGAAAAGTAAAAAAATTCATCAAAAAATAACTTTTGGATCTCAAAATAAAAAAATAAAACGGGAAAGCGAGTGAAGTTTGAAAACCTATTCCATTATACGGAGAAAGAGGGTCTAGAGTTTATTTTTCAAAAAATATCCTAGAATAATTGTTTGATGTTTTTAAGGGAATGATTAAAAATGAGTTACATGAAATGTCCACGATGATATGGATCTTGGACCTTGTTAGATGGAGCTGAATATTTCAAAACGTGAATGGATTGATACACTATTAAATTCTTCTTTAATGTGTGTGTATTACTTTGTTGAAATAGTATCTTAATGACTATGTTGGAACACTGTTACATTTTCTCATAATGTATGTGTTTTACTTTGTTGAAATAGTATCTAAATTCCTTTATTGAAACATTGTTACATTCTCCTCTAATGTGTATGTAGTCCTTTGTTTAAACACAATCTGATAAATATTAAGACTTATAAACGTTATTATCAAATAATATATGTCATTTATTCTAACCCATTTTATGTGTCACTCATAGAATTTTGAAAGTCAAATAATTATTTTATATTACTTTTAAATATTTTAACTTATCAATTATTGTAATTTAAAGTTTTATTACTGTAATTTTTAAATATATAACATGCTAAAAAAGAAAATGTAAAACAAAATTAAAAGGAAAAAAAAGTGCAGAATTAATGGTCAATTTAATGTGATGCAAATATAATTTGAAGAAGCAGCTAAGTCATGTTGTATATTTTATTTTATTTTTTAAAAAATTGTTAATCAATTATTGACTTATAGTACTATTGTATTTTTAGCATCATTTTTATAAATAACATATGTTTCTTCTTTATTCCAAATTTATGTGGCACAATAGAATTTAGAGAGTAAATCACTTTCTATATAATTTTCAATATTTGAACTATGCGAAATAGATCACTTATACCTTTCATTACATTTTGGGAGTAAAAATACCCCCGCTGTTATTCTAGGAGACCACAAATACCCTCAAGAGTTAACATCCCAATTTTATGGTGATGTGGTATGCCACATGAGACTAATCCCTCCACCTAAGTGTTGCCAACTACAAAAGAACTAGACCTTTAGTGACGATAATAATCGCCACAAAAGTCCGAAAAATCATCACTAACAAAAAAAAAAAAAAAGTTTTTTTTTAATAGAAATTCTAATTTTTGTTTTTTTTCTTCTTGTTCTTTAAAAAAAACAAAAATGATTATCGATAATTAGGAGTTGGAAGACATTGTATGTTTAATTTTTATGTTAATATAAACGTATAAAAGTACAATGATGACTTATATAGTAGGAGATGTGAATCGAGAAGGTAATTTTCAAATTTTTCGGATTAATTGAAGTGTTTATTAATATGATAGTGCAAAGTTATTTATTTAGAAACTTAGGTTGCACTCAAAAATTAATTATCATATTTTTTTTTGGTTGAAACAAATGGTTTTATTAGCAAATGGTTGTTGGAAGCCTTAGCATCACTAAAATCACTCATAACTTAGTGGCAAAAGTTTGGGATTTGTGGCCAATTTTTCGTCACTACAAAGTCAAGTCTTTGTAGATGAATCTGTGGGCAATGCTTAGGTGAAGGGATGAGTGTCCAGTGCATGCAACGTCACTACAAAAATTGAGTGTTAATCTTGAGGGTATTATGGTCTCCTAGGGTAAACAACAGAGGGGTATTTTTTATCACTAAAATGTAATGGAGGTATAAAATGGTCTATTTCGCCTAGTTTCAGGAGCAATTAAACCCTTTTCCGGTATAATATTTATCATACGTTTTATATAACTTTAATATATATGTTTATTTGTTCGATACTTACTTATTGAAATTAATTTAAATTTTGAGAGAAAGTGTCGATTATTTTTTTAATACATTTTTAAAATAATGTAAACACAGTGTTTAGAAGAAAGGGCGGGGGTGGTTGGTGAGGCGAGACGTTTTATATGGTAATGGGGCGAGTCGTAAGCCTCGAGACACGAGGCGTAAGTCCAATGGATCTATGGGGCGTAGTCGCATGTATATTCAATTTTATAGTTTTATTACTAATAAAATAAGCAATAGTAAACTTTTTAATAAATTATGATTTTTATGTGAGATAAAATGTTAATATTCAATAATGAAGAAAAAAAGATTATCATTGTTATTTGAGAAATATCATTAAAAAATTCAAAAATTACATTAAAAACACCCCGGCGTACGTTTTTACGCCCAGAACTTACGTTTTTATGTTCAGGGCATATGTCTCAAATTTTAGGACTTACACCTTATGGATTTACATTTTTAATTTACGCCTCAAAATGTTTTTGATACGCCCGGCCCCGAAACTCGCCTGAAAAACGTTTTTGAAAGCACTGATGAACAATCATATCGTCATTTAAATTTGGCCTTAGTAATGAAATATGAAACATTAAAGTTTTTTAGTTAATTTTATTGGACGTGATCTCAAACACAATAACAAAGAAAGCCTAAAATAATTACAAATAAATACTACTTATGTCTTAAAAAAATGGCATAATACATAAATATGCCTTTTAACTTAGCTTTGAATTACATTTATGCCCTTTAATTTTTGGTATGCACAAGTAGACACTTAAACTCATATAAAGTTGAATAAATAGACAAACATGTCCGCCCCTTAGCGCTGACTATCTGCCATCGCCCTCCTACATGTTGTCATTTTTTATCCACATGGGTCTAGTGTATTTGCCATGTAGGATTTCATGTGTTTATTTATTAAAAGTTGGATAATAAAAGTTGCTTCTTGTGCATTTAAAAGTTGAAGGGCAAAGTGAAAAAATCCAGTTTAAGGTAACTACGACTGTATTATGCCAAAAAAAAATTGTAGCACTAAATATTTATTGAGGGGTGTGGGTCTGAGTAAGTGCTAACATCAGCACTTTTATGTCTTTAAGGCATTGAAAAAAACCTCACATTTGAATATATTTACCAATATGTACCAGTTGATTTATTGTAAAAAGGTACAAAACAAGGGGCAAATAAAATACTAATATATAGTAGAATAACTATTGATAACGCTTCTAAACTTTACGCATTTCAACTATTAACGATCTTAAAAATACTTCTCCACTTGATTAAGTATATTTAAAAATACTCTTCTATGTATGTTGCATGTCCTCCACCCATACATATATGTGAAATTTTATGTTGATGTGCCACACAAAGATACATGTAAAAAGCGGCAAAAAAAACAAATAGAAATTACTCATCTGAACTTATTTCGAAAAGTCAATTATACGCTCTTATTCAAAGTAATATTATTCTTTGATAAATCTATATTTAAATATTGAAACTTCGGCATATTCAATTGCGCATCTAAATACATAAATAAAGTGTTACTATTAGACACTTTCGATCAATTTTTTGTAAAAAAAAAATGTTTTCACTTTTAATAAATGTTAATTTATAAACGACGAAAAACATAACAAATGAGGTTTCGTGGTGTAGTTGGTTATCACGTCAGTCTAACACACTGAAGGTCTCCGGTTCAAGTCCGGGCGAAGCCATTTTTCTCTTTTAAATCTTTTTGGTAAATATTCGAATCGATGAAACGTTACTGCTTTATTGATATCGAGTTATTGATTTGATAGTTTATCCAATTTTCTTTAAAATTTAATCGATGACCCATATAAACTTTACGAAAATTATATTTTTAACCCTCGAGGCAAATCTTAACCTTCAATATTATATGTTGATTCTGTCAAATGTTGTTTTATCGATTGGTTTGATTCAAATTGGGAATCATTTGCACTTTTACCCCTATTTTATGTTGGTCTTTAATTTATGTCGTTCCTTATAATAAATAATTTTGTCACATAGTATATTTTTATATCATAATATTCCATAAATAATACTCAGGTATGAATTTAATTTTTAAAGAACTTGTGTCTGATTAAACACAAATAAAATTGTTTAATGACAAAAATTAAAAATCAGTCACAATTTATTAAAAATTTTCCATTTTTTTTTAAAAATAAAATTTACTTTTTTTTTTGTCCCAACTGAAATAACTACTTTATTTTTTTTGTGTTATGTCCTTAATGTTAGGGAATTTTTGCTTATCCATTCATTTTAAGAAATTGGTTCCTAGCCACTAAAAAAGAAGAATAAATCAACTAATTGTTCATTAGTACATAATTAATTCTATGAACTTTTTTTTCCATTATAACTTTGGGGATTAGAGATTCATTCATATATAAATTATATTAATGATCTCAAATCTCAATTCCCAAAATTGAAATTTCAAAATAAAAAAAAAATTAAAAAAAATGTCAAGTTTTGGAACCCAAACAAAATGCAAAGCATGTGATAAAACTGTGTATGCTGCTGAAGTGATTTCTGCAGGTGGTGTTAATTATCATAATACATGTTTCAGATGTAGCCATTGCAATGGAAGACTTGCAGTAAGTTTTTTTTTTTTAAAAAAATAAATTATTTCATTAATTTTTTGAACGAATCTGATCGATTGATATGATATATGACATGATAGTTTGTGTTATAGTTAGTTAGGACATTATTCTCTTGTTTTTAAACGAATTGATTAGACGAATATGATGAATGGAATGATAGTTTGTGTTATAGTTAGTCAGGACACTTAGGTCTTGTTTTTAAACGAATCGAATTGATCGATTGGTTGACTGATATGAGAGATGGAATGGTAGTTTTTATGTTTTAGTTAGTTAGGATATATCTCCGATTATAATTTTGTGTTTTTTTTTAGACTATCGATTGATTGATTTGATTCGATTGATATAATAGTTTATGTTATAGTTAGTTAGGAAATTATTTCCTTTGTGTTATATTTTTTTGAAGACTTGTTTTGTGGACAAATTGTATTGATCGACTCGATTGATATGATATATGACATGATAGTTTGTGTTATAGTTAGTTAGTACATTATTTTTCTTATTTCATGATTTTATTTTTGTAGACTCATTTTTAAACGAAGTGGATCGATTTAACTGATCTGATGAATAAAATGATACTTTGTATTATATTTAATTAAAACGTTATCTCCTGTGTTTTATGATTGTTTTTAAAGAATCATTTTTTAATAAATCGAAATGATCGACTCGAATAGAAATTATCTAAAAATGTATCGCTATGATGGTAATCAATAACACTCCCTTATGATATGACCATTCTCTCTAACCTGATGCGATTGAAAAATTACTTTGTGCATCAGACTGTTATCATTATATATTTTTATTTAATTTTTTCGTGTGAATTTATATAATATAGTTGACACAACTATCATCACATTGTTATTATCGTATATTTTTATTTGATTTTTTCGTTAATTCAAATTTATATTATATAGTTGAGCAACTATTCTTGCTTGGATGGAACATTATTTTGCAAGCCACATTTTGAACAACTCCTCAAGGAGAAAGGAAGTGGTGCTTTGAAGTCTTCTTCACGTTAGTTTATTTTTTCTAAATTTTGTTTAATTAAATTATATTTCTAATTAAATTATGTTATTTTCATAACCTAATTATTTATTCATTTTATATGAAATGTGCAGTTGGGAGGAACAATGATCTGGTATGTATCTTATGTCAAACTTTACTTTTTTTGATGCTTTTTTTTAAAAAATTATTTTGTATGTTCGGTTGTTGTATATGAACATATTTTAAACCGATAGTAATTTAAGAAAAATAAAAAATATTTTAAATTTATGGGGTTGCGATTTTAAATATGATTATAATTTTGATACTTATAGCCTCAAACATTATCACGTGTGATGTGACTATAACACTTCTCATTAAACGTAAAATCAAAATTTTAAAGCTCGTTATTTATAAATATTTGTCGTTCTTCTTTGAATTGATGAATGAAAAAATAATATCATATAAATTGAAATACATTTACAAATAACTCTATATTGACATTAAAAATCCACTACATATATATTAATATTTGTATGTAAAGTGTAAACCAATCATTATTATTTATATATTAATTTGAGATAGAAACTAATAAACTTTAATTTCTGAATCCGTATATATTGATGCTCTCGAATGTTATTAATTACGTAAAGATGATATAAATCAACAATATTTTAACTTATCACTTTCATGTTTTTTTATTTGTTAAAAGGATTAATTTGTCACTAATTATATACCATATTTTGTTAAAAAGATTAATTTGTTACTAATTATATACCTTATTTTGAATATTTTTGTGATTACAGAATAGAAGCCCTAGCAAGTTGTCCTCTCTATTTTGTGGCACTCAGGAAAAATGTGCATCATGCAAGAAAACTGTATACCCATTAGAAAAGGTAAGAATTATTTTCGAGTCTTGAGAATGAAATTTGTTTTTAGTAGAACGCGTTTAAATCCTTTAGTAAAACTTATTCACACGAAATTGAAATAGTCAATCCTGTAAATTTTCAATATCTAATAATTTAACAAAAAAAATATTTAGTTATGTTGTGTCATGTTCTAAAACTAATAGAGATGACTCCAATAATTAGTAAAATTCTTTTATAGCAAATCAAATAGATTGTTCTAGAACAATTAACTCAAACCTAGAAAGTTCAAAATCTTATATTCGTCCTTATGGTTTATTTAAAGTAAAAAAAAAAAAAAACTTTAATATTTCATTTTTCACAAGCTTATATTTTCATAAATTGCTCAGAAAATGGTGGAGTGACACATTTTCTAAATGTAATGAATTTTTATTTTTTTGGAGAATCTTATAACAACGTTTCGATATTTTTTAAAAAGTTCAAACAACATATACAGATTTTGTCATTCTTGTAACATTTAATTTACATACTCTAATAATATTTCTTAGGTTGCTTAGACGCTTCAAAAAATATGACACCTATATGTACTAACATTTTTGAAAATTCCGAAAAAAAAGAATATGTCACCTATACGTCATGAAATCATTCAAAAGTAGTATACATTTTTTGGAAAATATAACATAAATATATTAACATTTTTGAAAATTCCGAACAAATACAGGTAACAGTAGATGGAGAATTTTACCATCAATCATGCTTCAAATGTGCACATGGTGGATGCAAACTAACAACATCATCATATGCAGCATTAGATGGACTTGTTTATTGCAAGCCTCATTTCTCTCAATTGTTTAAAGAAAAAGGTTCCTATAATCATCTTACAACAGCTACAAATAAAAAAAATCATAGTGCTGATGAACATGAAGAAGGTTCAACTACTACAACTACTGATGTTGATGAGCCACCACAGCCTCCTGTTGAAGAGACTCAAGATTAGTTCATTCACTTTTCGATACGAATCCATATTTAATCGATATCGAGGGCATTGGATCGGATGAGAAATCAAAAAATATATATAGTTAATATTATTATTATTTGTCAATGAGATTAATCATATTCTTGATGAAAGAATATGGTAATGATGAAGTGATGATTAATTGGTTTTCTTAATTATTTGTTTCTTCATTTGAAATTTTTTTAAAAGCCTAGTAAGGCATCATATATATTTGTAATGTTTTTTCCCCCCTCAATTTTGCTTTAATAAGAAATTAACACATTGTTCTCTTACTTCTTCTTTTTTGGTTTAATCATATGGCATGACTACATTAAATTGTGTCAAGTACTGATAGATAGGTCGATAAGACACTAAAGAGGTATGTAAAATATTTGGCATATAATGAGTTTTAAGGTTCAAGTTGTAAGAAATTGGATTGAGATGAGAGTTACAATCCTATCGAGAGTGGCATTCGTAGCTGAAGGCGCTACGATACTCCTGAATGAATCGAATAATTTTTCGACCATTGCTTGACTTCATGGACCGACATAGATCTTGTGAGACCAAGGCTCCTATTGAAAGGTTCTTAATTCTCAAAACTTGTACTTGACATCTCTAGTCAAATAAGAAAAAGGATTGCGAGGAGACGAGTCACAATCCATGCAAACATGAGTGTTGAATATGCCGTTAATGAATCGAACGGTCCTTCGACCTTCGTTTGATTCCATGGACCAACATAAATCTCGTGAGACTCGCCGTTCTATTGAAAAGTTCTTCATTTTTCAAAATTCGAACCTACCGACATTGCTAGTCAAATAAGGAATTGGACCGAAATAAGAGTCATAGTCCTACCAACAATGGCGTCGAGCTAGGGTGTCGCCTATGCCGTTGATAATAAATCCTTCGACCTTCATTTGATTCGTGAGATTCACCCTCCTACTATAAGATTCTGATTTTTCGAAATTCAAACTTAACACCACTAGTAAAAAATGTATAGATATTTATTGAATTTCTTATTATATATATTACATGATATGCACAAAAGTTATTGAGTTCCCGCGAATCACGAGTGTTTAGAGATTTAAAACCACATTATACAACATCATGTGCTAATCACGTGACACCCCTTTACCCCTACACCACCAATTGTAAAACTCTCACTATCTCAATTTCAAATAACTCAAGAGAGGATAAATTGGAATTTTGAGGTGCCCATATATAAATTTTTCAATGCTATTCAATATTATCTGATGAAATTCACTTTGTTTTTTCAAGAATGAACAACCTTAGCCTTGACAAAACCTCAACACCCAACCCCTTGTTGTCAATTTCATCTTTACACCATTCAAGAATCTCAAAATCCCTTTGTTTGCCCAGAAAAGTTCTTGTTTTTGCTGATAAAAATGATAATTCAGCCTCATTAACTAGTGGGTTTCTGTCAAAAACTCATTTTTCCTCCAAAAAAGTTACTGTTTTTGCTGATAAAGATGACAATTCAAGTCCAGTAGCAAGTGGGGTTTTGTCAAGAACACATTTTTCCTCCAAAAAAGTTGCTGTTTTTGCCTCTAAAGATGATAATTTAAGCTCAATAACAAGTGGGGTTTTGTCAAGAACTGTTTTTTCCTCCAGAAAGACAAAGAAATTTGCTGTTTTTGCTTCTAAAGATGATAGGAATAGTAATAAGCTTGACCAGTGGGACCAAATGGAACTCAAGTTTGGCAGATTAATTGGTGAAGACCCAAAACTTACCTTAGCTAAGGTTTATTTCTCTCATTTAAACTTGCACTAATATGTTTATATTTTTCCTTATTTATTCAGAAAATCATGTTCTTAATTGGTTTTTAAATTTTTCTTTGCTTAGTTGAGAAATTAGTTACTCGCTCTGTTCCAATTTATTTGACATTGCGTGGCTATAACATGTCATATCATTTGTATGACTATAGAAAGCTTGTCATTATTGATTTCATATATAGAAATCTGTCCGTCGTTTTGGAACAGACTGATAAGGAAATAGTGTCAATTAACTTGTGGGTGAGGGGATATGTAGGATTCATATTGCTGATATACAGTTGGTAGTGGATAGTTAAGAGACTTTTTGAATAATTTCAAACTTGAATTTTGAGGAGTTCAATGGCTTTTCTACTTGTGTATTGAGAATGGGGAGTTTTATCCCCTCTAAAGTTTTAAACTTTGATTTTGTTTACCAACACAATGAGGATTCTAGAGGAAAATAGAACTACACCTGCATCTAGAATTGAGACATAGTTGATGTGTGTATAGTCAAAAGACTTTTTGAAACAATGCAATTTAAATCTGAATTGTACGTTTTATATAGCGGTTGCAAAGAATTGTTCAGGATTGAGACATAGTTGATAGTATCGATAGTAAAGAAGATTTTTGAATCAATACAATTCGAATTTGAGTTGTATGATATATATAACCAACTCAAAAACTAGTTTAGGATTGAGACATGGTTGATAGTATGGATAAAAGAGACTTTACGAAATCAATGCAATTCAAGTTTGAGTGAGTGAGAATGGAGAGTTCTAGCCCTCGAAAGTTTTATACTTTGCTTTGGTTAACAGAAAAATGAGGGTTATTAAAGGGAAAAAAAATCAATCCTGCATCTGGAATTGTGCAATCATATATTTTAAGTTGATATCTGCTGACATGCTATCAGTTTCTTAGTATTGACTTTATGTGTAACTTCAATTCCTTAAAATTTCAGTCTTTCGTTCCAAAGTTACACGTCCCTGCTTTACTATTGTAAGTTCCTGTTTGCTAATTGCTTAGAGTTATTTGTCATTGTAGAGGTGAAAAGGGTTAATAGTAATTTGAAAGAAGTTTTTAGATTGGTTCCTGTATGTCCTTGCAAAACTTCTGTTGGTTCAATGCATACTGCATCTGTCTATTTCTGATTGTGATTCTTGATTTCATAGATAATTAGTAGGAAAACAAACCCGGAGACATCTTATCTTGAAATTGAAGAGTCATTTGAGCAGAAGAAGGGAAAAACGTCTGGTGAAATTGTGGAGGTTCCATTTGATGCATCCAAGCAAAAGAAATTTCTCAATTCATCAAATGGATTAAATTTGGTTCGCCCTGTGCCCAAGAAGGGTGTTAAGTTCGAGGTTGATGAAAAACAGCCAAAGACTGAGGGCTATAAACAAAGTCAACCAATTTCAAGACCTGAAGTAAGTAGAAAAAGTAGTGTTCCAAATGTCATACTGCGAAAGCCAAGTTTGTATTCTGAGGAGGATGAATCATCAAAATTCAAAATTAAGCCAAACTTGACACTGAAAATGGGCAGAGAACTGAAACCTGAGAAGTTTAGTGATGTTACATTGTTGAAGAAGCCGGAACCAATGAGGATCAGCTCCGACGATAGTGAAAAGAATGGACAATCAAGTGATAAGTCTAGTGATGCTACATTGTTGAAGAAGCCGGAACTAATGAGTATCAGCTCCGACGATAGTGAAAAGAATGGACAATCAAGTGATAAGTCTAGTGATGCTACATTGTTGAAGATGCCGGAACCAATGAGGATCAGCTCCGACGATAGTGAAAAGAATGGACAATCAAGTGATAAGTCTAGTGATGCTACATTGTTGAAGAAGCCGGAGCCAATGAGAACCAACTCTGGCAATAGTGAAAAGAATGGACAATTAAGCGATGTCTTGCCTGTATCTAGTGATGACTCCGAAGATGCTAGTCTTACAGAGGTGTATGCATCAAGTAGTGAACCCAAAAACAGCTTGCTTCTAAATAAGCCAGAGCCTAGTAATTTAAATCTAAAGATAGATCCAAATAAAGAATCTTCCGAGGTTCAGCATCCGAGTATTTCGGATGAAAGTACTTTGAATGCTGCTAACTCTTCTTCTGAGCTTATAAGTATGGCAGAGAGTAAACTCCGCCAACCATTACAATCTAACAGAAGCAATCCTCTTGAGAAGCAAGGCTTTGGTACAGGTAACAAGATTCTGTTCTTGACAGGTAGTCATCTGAGTAGTAATTTAGCATCTTAATCAGCATACTTGGTTGTTTTTCAAGGATTCCAGCAGACTGATACACAGCCTGCTGAGAGAAGTTCTGATTCCAATACACCTGCTGAGACTGGACCCATGGAATCTTTGGATGCTGCTCTTCTTGGAAAACCGAAAAGGTACTTGTGAATGTTGTTTTGCCCTTATATACTTTGCTGTTATTTTGTTCTTGATTAATAACTTGTGCTACTATAGATTAGACCGACCTAAAAAGGAAGCATCAAGTGTTAGTCAGGAGGATATGCGTCCTGTCAAATCTGAGGGCTATGGAAATGCTTCAGAGATTGAAAACTTCCTAGCAAAATCATCCATTAAGGTAGATTAATTTTTTCCTTTTTTCAGCATTCGTTCCTTAACTAGGACGACTTATTGATGAATACTGAGTGCTGCAATCTCGTAGGAACATGAAGACAATGACTGGGTAAGAGCTGAAGAGCTTGTTAAGAGCGGAGGAAGAGAGGACGTGGAACTAGTCAGCTGTAGCACCAGAGGCTTTGTTGTAAGTCTACTTACTACCCCAACTCATCATATAACTTCATTTTTGTTTTTGAAGGTGCACATATTCTCTCAACTTGTTTTTACAGATACTCTCGATGTCTTTTTACAGGTATCTTTTGGTTCCTTGATAGGATTTTTGCCATATCGCAATCTTGCAGCCAGGTGGAAATTCTTAGCTTTTGAATCTTGGTTGAGGCAAAAAGGTTTGGATCCATCCCAATACAAGCAAGGTCTGGGGATCATTGGAGGCTATGATGGTTTTGGCAAGGCAGCTTCTCCTGAGGCAGGAGTAGATCCGCAAATTGCTAAAAATGCCGATGAGGAGATCTCGCCAGATATGAAACTTGAAGATCTTCTCAGGATTTATGATCAAGAGAAACTCAAGTTCTTATCATCATTTGTTGGTCTGGTGAGGAGGGCTTCGTTATTCAATCTCAATCTTAGAACTTTGAGAAAGACCATAATTTTTTATCTGTGTTATGTAGAGGATCAGAGTAAGTGTGGTGCTGGCTGACAGATATTCCAGAAGGCTAATATTCTCGATAAAGGCAAAAGAAAAGGAAGAATTGGTCGAGAAGAAGAAGAGCCTTATGGTTAGAAAATTATATTCTCTAAAGCTTGCAATTTTTTTGCTTAATGTTTATCAAACTGACCATCTCACAAACATCCTAGCCTCTATGAAATTTGGTATTTGGTTTTCTATGTTAAACTGATCATGATTATTGTAACTGACTGCAAGATATCCAACCTAACTTCTTTCTCCTTGTTCTATATTGTTCAGAAAAGATATTTAGTAAATAGATAGGAACCCTTGTAGAACGATATAAGCAGTCTCACTGTTAATAAGATAATAGAGCGATGACAAAAACAAGTTTCTTAGTGAATACTCTTGTCATTCTCTTCAATATTTCTGGTTGCCTAGTCCTTTAACAGAAAGAGATGTTTACTGATGAAAGGCTAGTTTTTTCTTCTCTTGTAAATTAGCTTAGAGCAATTCCAGAAAATAGTAATTAGGTATTGGTTGAATAAACGCACGTGTTATGGTAGAGCTTTTTCCATATAAAAGTAGGAGTACATAAAAACAGAAGTAGTAATATATATGTTGATCGGATGCATGTTACTTGATTGGGAACATAAATGATGCAGCAAGTTGTTTGTTCTTTAATGTTCACGTTGAGTAAGTGTAGCACTGTAAATTTTTGTGGTTATGCTGCCATGTTTCACCAAACACTTGTAGTATATCTCTTGGACAATAAACCATTGTTACTTTTATAAAACACAACTTTGAAACGTTTACTTGGGTCATTTTTCTGCAACTTAACAATTACTGTAGGTCACTATAATTTGTCGAGTTATTGATTTTCTTTAACTTGTGCAACTTTTAATCTAGAGATAGTCTGTGAAATATTCCAAAATCCAGCACTTCGAAGAAGATTCTGTAAAATGTCAAATCTAGGACACCTAGTTGATCTTCTGATGCAGTGGTTTTGAAGTTCATATTTATTATTTCAAGTGCTACCTTGCTCTTTTTGCTGCGGCATGCAGCCCCTGCTCTCTGCTTTAATTTTCATGTGGCTCTATATCAGGAATCGTGAACACTCGTGGTTGCTGCTTAATAGGTTATTGTGTATGGATTGAGACACTTTATCAGTGTGCTTTATATGCCTTTCCTGTAATCCCGGTGAAATTTTGATATATAACAAGTTATGGAAACTTTCTTTGTCAATCTATGTTAGAGATGGGATATCAACATCTTCCACTTTTGAAATAAAGTTGGTCACTGAAAACACATCCCCTTCCTCGCAGCTCCCAAAATAAGGGACTTATTGTTTGGGTTTGGAAAGAAGCTGGAATATATGCAATATTACCAATGTATTTTGGATATTACTGTATGCTACCTCTCAGTGTTAGTTAGTCTGAATCTTTGCTCCCACAATGAAGTCACTGAGCTTGTGTAATTGGCATTGCAGGCAAAACTTCAGGTTGGGGACGTGGTAAAATGCTGTATACAAAAAATTACCTATTTCGGTATATTTGTCGAGGTATATCAATGACAGTAGCATGAGCTTCTTATGGCAGTAAATCCAATCAACTATTTATTGCATCTTGAATTAGCAACATTTGAGTATAGGTTGAAGGAGTACTTGCGCTAATTCACCAGACAGAAGTCTCATGGGATGCCACTTTAGACCCTGCGTCGTATTTTAAAATTGGCCAGGTAGTTGCTTCTCTATAAATATGCATAACAAATTTGTAATTCATACCTTCTGATGTAAAGGTGAAATGAAATTTAACTGATCCTTATAGACAAGTATAGTGTTTTGAGTTATGATATATCCATGCTGGCTCAGAGTTCGCTGAATATGTTGTTCATGTGAATGTATTGGAGGTTAATCGCATAATACATTCTCTGCTAATTTCAGAGCTAACTATTTCAGAGATATCTTAGTTTCTGAAGAAAGTTTTCCGTGTAGATTGTGGAGGCAAAAGTTCACCAGTTAGACTTTTCACTTGAGCGCATCTTCTTGTCATTGAAGGAAATAACGGTACATTTCTTCCCATCCTGATACAAGAACATTCCTTTTGAGCTGAGGGTCAGAAACAGCCTCTCTACCCCACAAAGGTAGGGGTAAGGTCAGTGTACATCCTACCCTCACCAGACCCTGCTTGTGGGATTACACTGTGTATGTTGTTGTTACGGAAATAACGGTACTATCTGTTTCTTTTTTCCTGATATTGTAAGGTAAACTTGTTATTGACCAATGCCTTTATAAGTACTTTCTGCAGCCAGATCCCATGATGGAGGCTTTAGAGGCTGTAGTTGGTGATCCTGATAATTTGAATGGAGAACTCCAAGCATCAGAGCTGGATACTGAGGTTTATGTTCTCACCCTTATAATTGAGTAGTTTTATTCCTTTAGAACTTGATTCAATATACCAAAGACACCTTAGATCAATACTGTCATGGTTGTCCTCAATTTCAGTAAAAAGAATTACTTAAATTTTATCATCTCAGCAATTAATTGCATACATAACTCATGTAGTATTTGTTGATACTTATGTCATGATTCCTTACATTTGTTGCAAATTGATTTCTTTACGTCATTTTTACGAACAAGGGAGCATTTGCTATCCCTATTCTACTGGCCAGTGGTTCATAACTCAACAACTGGAGTATCATTTTAGCGTTTGGTTAGGGTCTTCATTGATGGCAGTTAGGAGGATGTTTCTTAATAGAATTCATTCGGGTTTAAACGATGTACTGCATAAAGAATTTGCTGCATTTTCTTGGGGCCTTTTCTTTAGGTATGATACATAGATCGATACTTTAACTTGGCCTCAATTGACAACCAAACACGCCAACTTTGAGCACATCTAGACACCTCAATATGTCTCCATTGTGTACGGTTGAACACTCCAACTTACAAAATGATCTTCACACCTCCAATATTTATGTGTCACGTCAGGGTCTTCATTAACGGCAGTTAAGAGGTGTTTCTTAATAGAATTCTTTTGGGTTTGAACGATGTACTTTATAAAGAATTCAATGCATTTTCTTGGGTCCTTTTCTTTACGCATAATACCTAAATAGATAATTTAACTTGGCCTCAATTGACAAATAAACACTCCAACTTTGAGCACATCTAGACACCTCAATTGTGTTAGTTGAACACTCCAATTCACAAAATGGTCTATTTCATACCTCCAAATTTTATGTTTCACGGCAGCTTCGGCTGTCCACGAGACACTGTAGGGACGAGTTGGAGTGTTTAGTTTCTAGTTGAAACCAAGTTGAGCTGTCTAGATGTGCACTTTCAAAGTTGAACTGCTTACTTGCCAATTGAGGACAAATTTGAGTGTATGTTTTTGTAGTAAGCCTTTTCTACTGTATTAATGAATTATTAGGTGCTCCATGTATCCTAATATGGCTTGTGTTGAGGTCAGTTCTCCTTAAAGACTGCAGAGATGTAGGGGTGTCAAATGGGGGAGTGGGGTTGAAATTGAGTCAATATCTTGAATATGTTGCTTGGACTCTCCAAATATGTTGCCGCACCCATGTTAGATCCTTCAAAAATGCACTACTTTTGGAGGATCTGACCTCGCACCTGATAGCATTTTTAAAGAATCCGAGCAATATAGCTTGAATCTACTGCTGAATGTTAATATCTTGTGAATATGTTAAAAATACATTTCAAAAGCTTGACACAAGCACCCGTAGCTTTGGTTTGGTTTAGTAAAAGGAAAAATCCGAAGCTCCTCAGTTCTCAAATGTGTCTATAGACCATCCTTTTCTGCTAGCTGTCCTTTGTGCTTCCCGATATACTATAAACCTTTACAGCTCAAATCAATTGTAGGGCGTTTTCTTGAAGTACAAAAATATGAAATTATTAATGAATCTGATTTTCTATTGTAATATACAATTGTGTTTGTCCATGGCTCATAGTAGAATTTTCATGCAATGTTGTCCAGTGGCCTGACGTGGAATCTCTTATCAAAGAATTAAAGCAGTTTGAGGGTATCTCCTCTGTATCAAAAGGGCGGTACTTCTTGAGCCCTGGTTTGGCTCCAACATTTCAGGTACCACCTTACATAAAACATAAGCAATATAACTAAAAGATATGGAAACTAAAAAATTGACTCGTTCACTCACTGCTAAACAACTAAGAACAATTTGCAGGCGTGTATTTTGTAGTTAGGGGAAGTAGTTCTAGTGTGGCCTTTGTAGAAGCTATTTATGATATTGTAAAAATGCATCACCTCCTTTCATTTGACTAAGCACGAGTTGTAGCTTTTTCTGAGATTGTTATCACATAGAATGAGTGAAAACCTTCTTTCCGCATAACATTCTCTTTTGCTAGTTAAAATTTAATTTTATGGCACTTTTTTAGGCGCAATACTTACAGCAATGCATTAGGTTGATAGGTTCACACTCGAAGCATGTAAAAGATAGTGCATTCAACTGTAGATTGCCGGCTTTATTGTTTTTGGAAGATTTTAATCACTGATTTTCTATCAGGTTTATATGGCATCCATGTTTGAGAATCAATACAAGTTACTTGCGCGGTCGGGAAATAGAGTACAAGAGGTAAAATTTTAAACTCGTCCTTATTTACCCTATTGTTTTGTCATAATTTTATCTGTCAGTGCTGTTTCTGCAAATGAAGGGCAAAGTTGCAGTTTTGAAAGCGGTGTCGTTAAATCATGATTAAAATGTTTAATTTTCCTATTCATATCAATCCAGTATTTAGTTGAAGCTTCTATGATTTCCGGAAGTCCAAAATGCTTGACGTGTTATAGTCTGACAAACTTCTTGAGTAACTTATTATCACCTTTTCGCGAGAATGAAATTCTATAATCCAACACCGAGGGTGTGGCCAAATGGTCAATGAAGGTTGAGATCCAAATGGATGCAAAAATGCTGAATGATTTCTTTTCCGTATTTGTCCAAGCCTCAGTGGACAGAGTTACCATGTACTAGTGCTAGTGGGAGATAGCAGCTACCCATAGAATTAGTTGAGGGGAACACAAACGGGTGCGGACATTGATGATTAATTTTTTTAAAAAAACACTACAATTAGACGTAGTTGGAGAGTGGAGACCATTGATATTGAAGAATTATGAAGAAAGAAAAGACAAGGTTATATTGAGCTGTAATCGAGCTCGATTTGTCATGAACTTCTCAAGGAATTTCTGGTACAGATTACTGGTGATATCGGTGGTGGTTGACGTATCATTAAATCCTGGAAAAAGAAGAGAAAGAAAATCCATTTCTTCTTTCTCGGTTATGTTGGTTTTTCTTGTTAAATATTTGGAGCGGAGGGGTTAAACATTTTCAATGTGATACCTAGAACCGGGAAATTATGTATTAGATGATAGATTGAGGTAAATTTGGACACTGATTTAGGTGATCCACACAAACCCCACCATCAATATGATATCTTTGCGGTATCAAGAAACTCGGACCACTCAATGCTAGTTGAACGTCTGTAACAATGTCAATGTTTACCTATACCTGGCTATAACTTGCCCGTTCGTAGACTTCATTCTATCATGTCATTATATGTTTTCCAACTTGTAACTTTATTTAGATACTCGAACTGTGGTTTGTGATGATTGATCACTTGAACACATGATAAAATGTTCTTATTAGATACTTCCGCTTCAAGTTCTGAGGAAGTTTCTGCGCATGTTCTCAAGCGCATATTAAGTAGGAAAATTTAAGGAGTTTTCGATGTATTCCGCCTTAGTACTAAGCAACCGGAGATGTATCTAAGTATTTTACATAGCAATACTAATTGGTGCTATTTGGACATTGTTTTGTGCAGGTGATAGTGGAGACATCATTGAGTAAAGAGGAAATGAAATCTGCAATTCAATCTTGTACAAACAAAGTTGAATAACCAATTAAAGCGTAATAATAAATAATACGAAGAGAGTGATAGATCTTCCGTGGAGACAACGAACGGATGGTAAGGGTCTGATACCGAATTAGCAGAGTCGGACGTTAGAACAGCAGAAACGGAGAAAAGAAATGACCTAAACCGCGTTCTATTTTGAACGACAATGGTATTAATTTTATTGTTTTGCCTTTGATATCAATAAGTTAGGAGCTTATTTACTGGCTAGTAAGTGTTTTATGTTTAAGCATCGATGTAATACGCTTAAACATCAATCGATTACGCTTCAATATCAAACAAGTTCGCGGTCGACTATATGAATTGTCGGTCAAATTTACTATGTGCATTGTGCAGGTTCATGTTGATGCATTGTTCATGCAATTGTGTTTTCATCTGGTATTTGATAATGCAATTTTGAATAATCCAAAACGGATTGCAGCAATAATTTTTTGATAGTCCGAGCAACATAATTCTTATAATACTTATAGCTTTATTTGTATCTATCAGTAAGGGTACACTTTATCTTCCGTAGACCCCAGTTGTAGGATTATACGGAGTATGCTGTTGTTGTATGTATTAGAATGAGTATTTTCTAGTGGATATTGGTATGGCGGATATTTTGATATTCTTTCAACTTTAATGTTAGGAACTTCTCACTTTTAGTATATTGTGATTATAGGTTGTTCAAAATATTTAGTTATAATGTTCAAGTTTCTTGTGGAATCAATTGAGTTATATTTACGTTCTCTATTGTTATATTTTTGCTATAACCGTTGAAAAGTATCCGATCAACAGACACTGTTATAGAGAGATTTCACTTTAGATACAGAACCAACGATTATGTTATGTACTTCTTATCTATTCTAAAACTAAAGGTCTTGAATTCAAACACTGGAAACACGGAACGGGAATGGTTCCCCATTTTATAAGCTTTATTCCAAAACTAAAGGTCTCGAATTCAAACACAGAAAACACGGATCTCGACGGGAAACAAAAAAGATCAAAAAAGAAAAGAATGGCTTCGCCCGGACTCGAACCGGAGACCTTCAGTGTGTTAGACTGACGTGATAACCAACTACACCACGAAACCTGTTTGTTTTATTTTATACCAAAATTTTTAATATTTATTTTATCTAATTTGTTAAATCAAGTTTTTAATAAATGAAATAGGCTTTTAAAATTTGGGAGTCCTAAATATGCCTCGAAATTTGCGTGCTATAAGACTATTAAAATTTGTATTCTTAAATATGTCATAGCATAAGAAAATAGTTTCGACTGTCACATAAAATTAAAAAATATTGGTACAAGATACTAGATTAGACATACATTTGTCACACTGTCAAGTATACTCGTTAATATAAGCTGATTTAATTATATGTATGTCCTACACTCTATTTCTCCATTATCATTCGATGAAAATCCTCATTCAACTCACTTTTATCATTTATGAATCAAACTTTTTTTAAAAAATTTAAACTATAACAGAGTAATTTTTTCGAAACAAGAAACATAGTGTCATATAAAATGAAAAAGGATTCGATATATGATGGTACACATTTGTGTTAATTGGACACACATGAACTTAACTTAATCAAACATATATAGCCCATCTTTACCTATATTGCTTTATACACTCTTAAAATGTTGTCGTACCATTATGTATCACGTACTCTTTTTCGAAAATCTGACACATACACAAGTCGATATTTTTAAAGAGTCTGAACAATATAGATCTTTACGGGCTATCTTGACGAGACTCTTCATCATTCAACTCTTCACGATTATTATGATCATGAGTATTACTAACCAAATTAACAAGAAAATCAAAAACATCAGTTGCTATAATAGCAGATGCAACATCATCTTTTTGAAGAGTACTTCTTCTTTTTTCATGCATATTATTATTTGTCATAATAATCCATGCCCTCTTTGTTAATTCTTCAATAAATAATTCACATGCCTTAGAAAAAACAATTGGAGCTTCACCAGAAATCATTTTCACATCATCACTTGATTTCTTCATTATTTTCTTGATTCTTGCTAGTGGCAATGAATGTGGACCTGTTTTTCTTGAAAGAATTCCTGAATATGCCCCTGCTTGCCTCATTTTCTTTCGTCTATCGGAAACTGTCTCTCTGTATAGTCTGTACCTTCACAAGATAAGAATAAAACTACGTAATACGTACACACCACCCTTTCCAGATCCTCACGTCTGGAATTATACGAGATATGTTGGTGTTGTAGATATATAGGAAATTTTGATTTAAAATAAATTGTGACTTTTTCTTTTTTTTTGAATTTATAATTTATATGAATAATTTCAAGAGGGATATTTGCATGAATATATATAGATATTAGGAAGGCCGGCTAGCTTGGCCGGCTAGAGGGTAATAGCTAAAGACTATTTCACAAAAAAAATATAAAAAAAATTAATACTATTCAATATTTGAAGGGTTTTTCAAATTTTTTTTATATAAAATTTGATAATTTTTTCTTTTAAATGACAACTTATTAATTTTGGTAATTATAAGGTGTGGGTTTTATCGAAAACGGTCGTTGTACCTAATGAGGTAGGGGAAGGTTTGCATTACATTCTTATTCTTCTTAGATCGACTTCTTTTTGAGATTACATTGTTGCTGTATTTAGCTAAAGGGGCTATTTCTGAAAGATTCCAGGACTCAAGTGAAAGTATTTCAATGCGACGAAAATGGAGAAGTCACGAAAAAATACTTAAAAAAACATTCTTACAGGGGAACCAACTATTACAAAATAATATGATATTCAAAGTACAAGAACTTAAAAATAGTATTTCTTTTTTTTCACAAAAGAATGACCTGATTTGATTTGGCACATAGTTTAAGAATATAAAGAAGACTTTTGAATCCTGAGGTCAGAAATTAAAGTTAGGTCAAATGTACAAAATTATCCGTTGATCAGTGTTACCAAAATAAGAAAGAAATCATTCTTTTTGAAACAGACTAAAAAGAAATAGAGATCATTCTTTTTGAAACGGAGAGAGTAATAAGGATCGAATATTGTTAATACGACAACTGCTAGTAAGGAAGGATAACTAGGAAAATACTCAACTACTTAATTAACCTTCTACCCCTTTTTTCTGTGACCTCTATAACCTCTTATCTAAAGACAAGTCTTCGGTCAATCGAAGTTGCATAATGTCTTAACTAATCACTTCTTCCCAATACTTCCTCGATCAGCTTACCTCTATCTCTCCCGAACCTATTATTAGTCAACCTCTGTTCATCTCTTTTCACTTGTTCAAACTATCTCAATTTTATTTTCCTCATCTTATCCTCAAACGAAATCACTCATGTCTTGCTCCGAATATCATCATTTCTAATGGTATCTAGGTTTTCTAAGTTTCATATTCTTTCTACTGGCTAATTAGTGAGGTAGGTTTTTTCTGAATTTTCATTGATGACCACATCTAAAAAGGAAAATTAAAAATGCTAGTGGTCAATAATCATATCTGATTTTAATAAATTGAAGTTGACTAAAATTAAAATCTACATACAATAATGTTATTGCTTATCAGGACAAACTACAACTTTTTTGTGAAATTGACAGCATATTTAATTTAAAGATCCTTGTTGATTATCATTATTTAAAAAAAAAAAAACTCAAAGTAATAAAATATGTAATCAAATAGTACTTGCTAATTATGTATAGAAGCATATTCTATGAATCAAGCTTAAAGAAACTAAAAATAGACTAATGGTATATATTTTTTTTTTTCCTACAATAAATTGTGTGGTCAAATATATATGATGTCACTTTTGATTTAAGAGCATCCAATTTTTTTAGTTTAGGACAAATATTATTGTTGATAAAATTTCATTATTAAATTCTCACTCTTCTCCTGTATAGTTTGCGGGCCATTACACTAGAGTAAAATTCATCCTATGTATACGTACATGAAGAATAGTGATTCCGCGGTCCTTGTCATAGTAAAAAAAAATAACACTCTTCAAATTGAGTATCTCTTGTAAATTATTGTTTTTTTAATTCTGGGATAACCCGCAATTGCTATCACTACAACAAAAATGACCATTAGCGGCATTTAATTCTTAATTGCCGCTAAATATGTATTTTTAGCGGCAATTGTCACTCTTTGTATATGTGTTTAAACCTTTAGCGACATTGGTTCTAATAATACTAACTAATGCCGGTAAAGACTTTAACACTCTTTATTAATATCAATATTTAATGTCGCTAAAAGTTGTTCTTACTATAGTGTACAATCTCTGCCACAGTCTCTACCTTTCGGGTGAGCACTCTGTGGTGAGCACACTGTGCGCACTGGGTAAAATCCCTACTGTGTAATAGCTTGTAAACCACACAGTGAATGTAAACCTCACTAGGCAAGCCCTATGCGACATGCTCGACTTATAAGGCATGGAGAGGGATTGAACATGGTCAGGGGCGGAGCTAGCCAACCTTCTGCTAGGGGGTTCATTTGAATCCTTTTCGGCTGAAAATGTTACTATTTATACATGGTTAAAAGTTATTATTTATGTATATATAATAGATTTCGAACCTCATTTGGTTAGTTTCGTGTGTTTAGTTCTTCAGATATCGAACCTCTTATTAAAAATTCTAGCTCTGTCACTGATTATGATCATCAGTATGGATAACCTCCCTTCATACCAAGTGAGTCATCCCGAAGGACCTAGTATATTAGTTAAGGGTTGTTTTCTGAACGTTTAATTGATCACCAAGAATCATGGTGAGATTGATATATAGGAAACAATATCAAACAAAAGGATAGCATTAACTTGTTATTTCTTTTACCTTATCTTTCGAAAAAATAGTTATTGACGTGAAATTTTTAAAGTTTGAATATCTGAAATTTGACATATCAGATAAAAGTGTTTTATCTTTAAAAAATAATTATTATTATTATTATGGAATTTCAATCTATACACAAAATTCCATAACAGTGTCCTAATATTTCGTTGTCGAATTTGAAACTCAAATAATAACGTCTATTTTTCAATTGCAAAATATGACTATTTGTGAATTTCACCTATTTGGGCTTTTATACCAACTCATGACATTTCGACTTTGGATGGCCCAGCAGATTCAATAATTGGGCTTATATTCTATTTTGGAAAAATATTACATAAATAAACAAGGGCAAAGAACAAAAATCACATACTTTTAAGATAAAATTATTATTTGTTCCTTATAAGTTTTATAATTAGAAAATTCTCAATCTGATACAATAATATAAGCGTTGTTTGATACCTCCCTCTTATACGTAAATACAGTAATCGTTATGTAAGATACATAACATTTTACATGATACACTATCGTGAGCGCGAGATACATTATCTGATGTGCAAGGCTTTTCCCTTCTTTGATGCGTGCCACTGAGACATTTTTTGGATTTGCGACAAACTAATAGGGGCTAATGGTAATAAGAGAACTTAAAGGTGAGATTTCTGTCATTTTTTTAATTAAAAATTTAAGATATTATAATCTCTAAAATTCTCTATCAGTAAAAATATTACAAAAATCTCCCCTCGGATACATCTCTATCCCCTCTCGAGTACATATCTCTCATTAAGTAATGTATCATTTGCTATGAATCATACAATCAAGAAATATATTCGAAAGCAATGAAAGTCCTGAATTTTGTAAATGAGAAAGCTACCGAAATGAGATGTAATTAGCCTCTAAATATATGAAATTTTCGTAAGTTATTCTTCTATGTTTCCTTTCATTTACTATGATTGTGAGAATCTAGAGACGTAGCAAAGATTTCAATATTTATAATTCTTAATTTTAGAACAACGGCTTTCGGTAAGAGGAAGGGGAAGCGAACGCGAAGGAAGAAAAAAAAAGAGGACGAGGGGAAAGAAAAACGAAGAAAAATGGCAAAAGGGGCAGGAGAGCCACAAAGAGGGACAAAGAGGAGAGGAGGGGCTAGATGCAAAGAAACAGGAGGGAGGGAGGAGGGAGGAGAGAGGCCCAGGGACGACGGTGCGGCAACCTGGGGGCCGTGGAGAGGGAGGGAAGCATCAGTGGCGAGGGGAGCGTACACGTGGAAGCGAAGCTGACAGAGCATGGGGGGGCAAACAAAAAAAGGTGAGACAATAAACAAGAGAGATAGATATGATAGATGTAGAGAGAGATAGAGAGAAATCTTATCCTTCACGATATATATAATATATATTATATATATATATATATATATATATATAGGGATTGTATCTTCATTTAAGGGAAGCAGTAGATTTTTTCTTATCGGAAATTCTTCATTTAATAATTAAAGGTCAAATTTGATATCTCTCGGAAGCGATACATAAAAAATTATTCTGATCAGTCTAAGTTTATTGTTTGGTATAAGTACTAACCCTTCATTTCAACTCTTGCACAAAGGAAAAAGATAGATTTGATGGATTTTAGCTAATAACTACCCCATCATTTGTATATACTATTATTATGGATAATTAACACTAATTAACTTACTTGCCTTGGTTAGTGCATTCAATTATATACCCTTTTGACTACAACAATGACATGATTAATGCAAAATGGACCGGTACTCCGTGGTTCATTATCTATATTGTATTCCGATTAAATTTAAATTGCATATTGCAAGACTTATTTTTAGGAGTGGCGCTAGCTCTCAACATTTTTTTTTCTTTCATATCTAAGCTTGAACTCGAGATTTTTGATTAAATATGGAGATATCTCAACGACTTCATCATAATCTATGTCTATCATGAGAAATTAATTAACAATCATATGACCTTTGAAAGTCTTTCATCAATCACATGATTCTCAACCTTCATGAAAATCTTTTCCGAAATTTCAATAAAAAAAATATTTTTTTCAATTGTCCAAAACTTAGATGGATAGAATTACTCAATGCACGTATTGGTAGACAATAACAATTACTCTATGAAATTAATTTAAACTACACATAAATTGACCTGAACATTAATGTTATATAGATACACAGGCGGACTTATATTTGTATATAGGAGGTGTACGTGCACCCGTTAACTTCAAAAAAAAATCATATAAATATATGTCTATCTTGAGAAACTGATAAAAACTAGGATATAACTAACAGTGCACCTATAAGGAGTATAGAATCGCCCTTGTGCCATTAGTACAAGCTAGAGAAACTACCCGCACATCATAATTCAAAATTCAACTAGTGCCCTATTTCTTTGGTATTTTAAATTTATTAATACACTCGAAATTTTCAAATCTTAGGTTCGCCTCTGTTAGTAAATATAAATGTGCACATAAAAAAGACAACACAAGGTGCTCATGTATGATGAAGGTTCCCCACCCTCAAACGTCCCAACCCCACCACCCCTTTTTTATTCATAGTTGAAGACAGAAACAATAGCACATTCCATAGTGTAGGGCACAACAAGGGGGTGGGGGTGGGGGTAGGGGTAGGGGCGGTCCAATTATTATTTTCAAGAAATTAAGATATTGGTAGATCTAAAATAAAAGTAACAGATTCATTTGAATTTATTTTATCTATTTAAACCTCGTAAATATATATATATATACATAATTTTATGATAAATTAATCGAGGAACTTTGAGATTTATTCACCAGGCTAAGCAAATAAAGTCCCCAAAACTAGCTTTATATATTGTATGTAAGACATTAAAAATCATTATCTAATCGAATTTTAAAATGATATATGCATGTATATGATACAAATAAAAAGAGTATACATACTGCGTTATATTTTTAAATTTTGAATTCGTTTTTAATAAAAAGGGGAGAAAACATTCGTCTCACAAATTTATAGATATGTAGATTATTATTTAAAACTATATTGTATAAAAAAAATTCAAAAAAATAAAAATTAAAGTAAGAAAATAATTAGCACGTGTATGACAGTTCAGAGATTACAAAACTCCACGTGACAAAAGTCTTTGTCCATCTCAGCAAGTAGACCAAATTTGTATACTCAAAATTTACAGGTTGGCCACATTAATTCTATTATTCAATAACTTTAATAATAGTGTACTATTTAACTTTTTTTTCGTTTTAATTTATTTATCTGATTTTAATTTGATAAGGAATTTAAAAATATAAAGTTAACTTTTAATGCTTAATGATCTTAAATTAAAGATATGTAGACTATATTAAAAGTGTTTTTTTCATTATTATAGTTTAAAATATATCACGTGAATTTCACATGTTTAGGTTCGGCCTCAATGGGAAAATAAAATGGAGCACCTAATAACGCATCTTTATAGACCAAGAATTATGAGATTATCCCTATCATTCTGGGGTGATGGGGGGATCGTACCATTCGAGCCATTTTTTTTTTGACTCGAAATCGAAATGGGAGCAGATTTGAAAAAGAATCTTAGAGTGTCTAGGGTTGGGCCAGGAGGGTCTCTTAACTCTTTCTTTTTTCTTCTCATCGGAGTTATTTCACAAAGACTTGCCAAGAAGGAAGAAGGGGGGAACAAGCACAGTTGGAGAGCGCAATACAACGGAGAGTTGTATGCTGCGTTCGGGAAGGATGAATCGCTCCCGAAAAGGAATCTATTGATTCTCTCCAATATTTTAAAATATATATTTTTGATATATAATTTTATTAAAAAAAATTATAATAGTACTTATCGTATAGTTTTAATATCGAAAAAATATATATAAAAAATATTGAATTAATTTAATTCGATTTAGATTTAAAAATTAACTTTTAAAAGGAAAAAATACGAAAAGTAATATATATACGACAACAATTTATTATTATTCGATTATTTATAGTAAAAAAAATGCAAGACACGAATCTTTTAAATATATGTATATTTTCATTTAACTATACATATGGTTTAGTAATTTGTATTCCACTTAATATTTAATGTGATCCATAAATAAAATAGGAAGTTGATCCCATGATGCCAAACATGGTTTTAAGTTGGCTCATCTGTTTGTTTCCACAGGAAGATATTACTTAATATATAAAAATTAATTTTTTTGAAAAATTCTTTAATTTGATTCTAATTTATATTTATATTTTTTTATTTTGGGCGTATAAAAAAAACCTGCATCTTAAATGTCAATTTACATTTTACATAGTGTTCTACGCGTATTATGTTATGTCACACTCATGTGTTCACTTGCTTAATTTCATATAAATTTAAATATTTATTTGTACGATCAAAATTTAAGAGCATAAATATAAAATAAACCTGAATAAAATGTAGTATATTTATATATTATGCCTATGAGAATTAAAAAATAATTTAAAAATAACATTCAAATATATTATTTTCAACTATTAATTGACATATAGTTGTATACAATTGTTTAATTTATTCCAATTGTGTATATCTACTTGCTTCGTTTTAATATAGGGGAAAAAAATCAAAATGTCAATATTTTAATTTGTTATTCTTTTGATTTATGTATATTTTATTTGTTTTGATTTGAAAAAATACAATTATTTAATAACATAAAAAAGAAAATTATGAGAGATAATATTTTTTGAAAATGAATATAGCACTTAAAATTTCCATCAATTACAATATATACTGCAAAATTTGCCTCAATTTTACATTTTAATTTTTTCCCCTTTAAATACAATGACTACTTGCTTTTTCTAAACTATCATTTTAGCTAAAGAAAATTAATTTTATTTAAAATAATGAAGTATCAATCGTGTATTTTTTAAAAAAAACATGCAATAACTATTTATTTCAAAAAATATTTTTCTTTTTGAGCAAAAAAATAAAATTAGAGAAATTTTCTTCACTTGGAAAATAATGCAAAAAGAACTTAAAGAATTTTTCAGAATCAAATTAAGATAACTTACCATAATTATAAGCATATTGCTTTAGATATATAGTTATCCTAATTTGGTAACCTAAAAGGCAATATATATTTTAAAAAAATTATTCGCATCGAGTGTTTACACAAAATTAATATAATTTTTATTATTACGTGATATAATAAAGTAAAATATGTGTTAATTAATGATGGTTAAGTAAAATGAACTATAAATTTAAACACATGACATATATTTATTGACTTAATGTATACATCGATGTGGGTAAGTTTTATTCCAACAAACATCCTCTTATAATCGGCTAGAATATTAGCTATTTATGAAGTATAAAGTACAGAAATTTCATATATTTGGGTCATGATTATATTTAATAGCGGAAGTTTTTTCAATTATAAAAATTTTAATTTTTTTATTACTCTCCTATACATTCCTCGATTCAACATGTAAATGGCATTACGTAATGGGAGAAATGTATTCGAAAGGGGATAAAAATGTGTATCCAATAGAGAATAAATATATTCGAAAAGAGATAGAAATGTATCCAAAAAGAAATTTTTGTAATTTTCTTAAATGATAGAAATTTTAGAAATTATGATATTTTAATTTATGCATTTATGTAATTTTTCCTTTTATAAAAAATACGAGTTCACATAAACTCAATAGCTAACATGTAAATCATATACACATATTCAAATCTTATATTAATTTGATGTCATTGTATAATCACAGACTTTTTTAAATCCTACTTAATTAACTATTTGTTAATAAGATTTAATATATTCTTAGACTTAATTAATATATAAAATTTGTCTAATTCTATTAAACATGTATTCCAGATAGACAAAAAATACGGCAGCATTCACTGTAATTCTAATATATTTTATTAATTAAAATAAAAATTAAGTTGCTTCAAACAAATCTTTCTATGTTTAATTAGTGATTATTAAATAAGATAATAATAATAATAATTATAATAATAATATTTTAAACACTTCTTACTTGTACTATGCTAATTAATATTTTCACCTAACACTAAAAATAAGTACCACAGGCCAAAAAAGTCAGAGTTTGGGCATCAATACTGACTCTTTATATTATTAATTATTGGTATACTATAATATTACTATATATTATATATATACAATGAGATCCAGCTCTATAATTCAACTCTTAAATAATTGTTTTTCAATATTTGAGAAATTTAAATATCAAGCTTTTATTAGTGGTAGATAAATTATTTTGAATTTCTATATGTCTAATCATAAAATAGCGTAAGTTGATTATTTCTCAGCTTTATTTTTGAAAAATAACAATTGCCATGATTTTTTTTTCTCATTTCACAGGTGAAATACTCGTAAAAATGATTATTTAATAAGATTCAAAACTTTATGATAAACGTTGCTTAATCTTAAAACAATGCACATTGTCCACTTTTAATCTATTTTTTAAAAATTATCATACATTCATTCTGAAATAACACTTACTAATCACTTTCGACTTTATCTTTAAAAATAGTTATTATCGTAAAGTTTCAAGTTTCAGAACTTTAAGATTATTCTCGAATTTTACTTATGGTATTTGAAACTCCATAGAAATAATAACTATTATTCAAATGTGATAAATAATATGTTTATTTTGTTAATTGTCTAACTAATTCACATTTCACGCTACATTCTTACAACTAAATCAAAGTCAATGTCTCTTAAATAATTGTTATCAAGGTCAAGTAATGGATTAATAAGTTTTCGTATAATAAAAAAAATTATTTTTATGATTGGAGTATTATAGTGGATAAAATTTAGTGATTTAAAATTATATTATAATAAATAATATTCAATTACTATAATAACATGGTAACAATCTAGTTTTATGAGTTTATTTATGTGACCATATGTGAAATTAAACGATAGTAGATAAAAAAAAATATTTATCAATTAAAGGTGACAAATTTAATTATCTTTTAATGAGGATAATTATGTTTTAGGTGAGAGAAATAGGGACATTTAATCTCCTAAAAATGAGACCTTGTTTGTTTAAAAAAATTATGACGACATTATTTTTTATAATCTTTTTTATTAAATTTTTAGTCAATTTATTTTTTATTAATAAGAAAAATAATTGACGTGACAATATTATAGATAAAAAAATAATAATTATTGGACCATTCAAAATTGGCGTGCATTATTTGTTGCAAAGAGCCAAATTTGAAAATTTGATCCATTTTGATAGTGATTTTGTGTTTTTCCCATTATCCTAATATATGTAGAAAACAATTTAATTAATATAAATTGATATTGTAACGGTAAATTATACTATCTAAGTATAAGTGTGTGATCGATTATATATATAATTTTTTACTGATTATATATATTTCTTTTATTTAAATTTAATTTATGTCATCACTCATAACCTCGTTTGGCCACATAAATTTTAAAAAAATACAATAAAAAGTCATATTAACATATCTATTTTGAACCAAACATTTCTTTGAAAAAAATTAAATATAGCCAAATTGGGAAATTGACACATTGAAGTGTTCATCAAGGCAAGTCTCTTGGGAATTTTTGCCAATTAAAAAACCAATGAGACAAATTATATATAATTTTAAAAAAATTAAATGCATTAACTTCAATTTTTGGTATCTTAAATATTAGAAAAAAAAATAATTTTAATAATTATTTCTATTTTATGAGTATTAATTAAAAGTGACACAAATTTCACATCTCAATTTAATTTATTTTTTCAACCCTTTCAAACACATCCTTGATATGACAGAAGTTTCACATAATAAATAAGATATCGAAAGTCTAGAACCCTTTAATATTTTCTCTTCAAACTTGAACGGATCGAGAGAGATAAACCCACAACAAATATTTTCAAAATCGAGCCCCCTTGATTAGAGATGATATGTATAACCAAATAAATATAACTAAATGAAAATCAATTTTAACAACTTTCTCTAAATTTATTCTAATATTTTGATGATATATCGCAAACAACCTTTCTGTCTTATGAAAAATAGGAACATGATTTCAAGTCAATAACAAATATTGTTAAAGTTGTTCAAGATTTAATATTTACGTACGGAATTTTCTGCCTACATATTTCATATATATTTTTTATAAAAACATAATATAATTTTATTCAATTACCCTCCTATACGTGGCTGCGTCATTGACCTAAACTTTATATGTATATTCTACTTTCTCGAGACTTCACTCGTTAAAATGATTTTATCGATCTGAATTGTTCCAGTAACCTCAAAGGCACGAAGAAGAAAAAAAGGGAACTTTCACTTCCAATATTTTATTTTCTTTTTCTCTTTTTCCCCATTTATGATCATAATGACAAAATAAAAAAAACAATAAAATCAATCATTATTTTCAAAAAGTTAAAATAAATTAAAATAAAATAAAAGGGAATATTTATTATTAATATGAATTTTTAACAACTTTTTCATGCACAATATATAGAGAGAGAAAAACAGAGCACATATATAGAGAGAGAAGCAGAGAACTACTCTCTGTGTGTGAAAATCTACCGGAGAAACTCCATTAAACCCACTTCAGATCTACCGTATTCTCTTCTCTCAACCCATTTATTAATCAAATTCATCACTTTTCAATCTCAAAATCCTGAAATTTTAGAGAAAAAAATGGCTCTGTTTTAGCTCATTTTCATCAACATTCAATAGTTCGAGTATTTTTTTTTATCGATTTCGGTCATTTTCTGTGTTTTACAGCGAGAAATTCGAACTGGGTATTGTTATTTTGTTGAAATTGGTAGGGTTTTTTGAGTTTTCATGGTGGTTTTAAGGTAGTGTGCGCCGGAGCTCCGATAAACGGAAGAGGAGAGCTCCGGCGAGAACTGTGAATTGGATTTTTTTTTTGTAGTAAATGAGTTGAGTTGAGGGTAGAAGTGTAAAAAAAAAATGTTTAAGTCGGCAAGATGGAGGAGCGAGAAGAACAAGATCAAAGTTGTATTCAAATTGCAGTTTCATGCAACTCAGGTAAAATATATATATATTGCAAAGATTGAATTTTTACTGTTTGTGTTGTTCTTGGTAGTTGTAGATTTTTTAAAAAGAGGAATTAGTGTTGAAAACGTTGGAAATAGAAATCTGAATTGGATGATTTGATCGATTAATGAAGTAGAAAGGTTAAATAAAAAACTTGAAGCATATTAAATTTGATACACATTTCATTTTTTTCCATTAATATAGTTTGTGTTAACTGCAGACTCCATTTGTGGGATTACACGGGATATGGTGTTGTTGTTGTAGTTGTCTTTGTTATATGCTAGGATGAGTAGGTTGAGGTTCAGAGTTAATAGGGGATTTCTTTCCATTTTGTCCGAGGGAGTTATCTGGGACGTGTACTGGTGGGAGGTAGGAAGTACTTCGTTGAATTGGTTGAGGTGCGCGCTAGCTGAACTTGATGCTACGGTTATGAGAAAAGAAATTCTAGGATAGGAATTACATTGTGAATATCTTTAAATTTAGGCATGTGCTCTATCGACTAATAATTTGAGCATTGGAAGATAAATTATTTAGTTTTGGGATTATATGGTGTGTTGTAGTACTGTTCTATTACTATGGGTTGTTTGTTGTATTACTTCTTTTTCTGGAGTGCTTTGGACTCTTTTTTTCTTGAGCTGAGGTCTAGCGGAAACAGCCTCTTTACCTCTGCGTAAAATCTATCCTCCCCGGACTTCAATTCGTGGGACTACACTGGGTATGTTGTTTTTTGTAGAATGAGATGGTGGCAATCAAGTAAAATAGATATAGAGGATTCACATAATCAATCCAATAATCTGGATTTGATACGTAATTGGTGATTGATTGATTGATCCCTCTGCATTTTCATGGGAAAAAAGCTGTTCTCTGCTTGCTTTTTCCTTCAATTTGTTTCTCTTCAGAGCAGACGCTTTTTTACTAGGCAATGGATAAAAAGTTTAGGGTATCGCAGAAGAGCATTGTCTGCTAACTCATGAGTCAGCAGTCACTCTTTTGAGACAGTGATACTATCACGCTTCAATCCTTCTTCTGTTTCTTGTTCATTTTTCTATAGGGTAGTTGAAATACTGACATTCTTTCAAAACATAACGGATTAATTCGTATATGTGACATAGGTAGCGGGGGATGCATTGATGATATCTGTGGTCCCTGCTGATGTGGGAAAGCCAACGTTAAAGTTAGAGAAGGCACCGGTTCGTGATGGGAGCTGTTACTGGGAGAAAGCAGTTCTTGAAACTGTGAAGTTCATTCAAGAACCGAAGTCGGGGAAGATTCATGAAAAAATCTATTACTTCATCCTGGGAACTGTAAGCTGCATTTGCAACTCTACGATTTTTATGCTGCATTGATCCCTTAGCAAGTGATTTACATAATTTGTTTGGGTGTGTACTTTGTAGGGGTCTTTAAAATCCGGAGTTGCTGGAGAAGCTTTGATTGATTTCTCGAATTATGCAGAGGCGTCTAAGATCTCTTCTGTTTCTCTTCCGCTAAAAAATTCAAAATCGGGAGCTTTATTGCATGTAAGTCTCTCATCCATTCAAGAATGAATTTGTATCACATTGCTATTTTGCGAGCTTTCTGGACCTGATTGGATTTAAATTTTGTTCGTTGTCCATAGGTTTCGATACAGAGGATTCAGGATTCTTCTGATCAAAGGTGCTGTCCAGATTCCCGATGACTTCCATGATTTTCTTCTAAGTTTTTGTTTCTTTCGTAGTGTCGAATTTAAACTAGTCTTTTTAACATCTTTTTTGGTGCTTCTACAGAGTTGAAGAGATCGAAGATGCAATACCAAATTCCGATAATATGATCTTGAGGACACAATTAAGCAATGATGACCTAGAAGCTAGCCTTAAGGGAAATTCTACAGAGGTAAGACATAAAAACTTCTGTCTTGATTGCAAGAGAATGGAGATCCGAGGATTGATCCTTCGACCTGAGTTTGTTTCGACTGATAAGATTGTCTCTTCTCTTGTTTGTATTTGGTTTTAATAGGATGGTCTGATCAACAAACCTATTTTGCACAATGGTGAACTGAATGGCATCCGCCGGGCATCAGGTGAATCTGATATTACCATGTCCAGTTCTGGAAGCAGCTCAGGGCTTGATACGCCTCGGCAAATCAAAATGAGAAATAACATTGGCAATCAGGATCACATAAACTTCCCTTTGTCTCCAAATGACGCGTTAATTCTGCGGAAGCCCAGTATTGACGTCTCTACAATAGTTTCTGAAGAAATTCAACAGTCGGAATGGTTGGGGGGTTCCACTCTCGAAGCAAGTACAGATGGCTCTTCGAGCACTCCAAGAGAAGCTCTTCATAGATTAGCATCACAGGAGGTCTCAGATATTGTTGTTGTGAAACTAAAATCTGAGCTTGCAGCGTTTGCTAGGCAGGTAGAAGTGTCGGATTTGGAACTTCAAACCTTGCGTAAACAAATCGTCAAGGAGAGCAGAAGAGGTCAGGATCTCTTGAAAGAGGTTGCTAGCCTGAAAAATGAACGAGAAGCTCTCAAAGAAGAATGCGACAAACTAAAAGCTTCCCTAAGACGTCTAAACGAGGCGAAATCTAAAGACAAGTTGCTCTACGAACAAGGGGATCTTCAAACTCTTGTTAGTGAACTTAGGCAAGAATTGGCCTATCAAAAGGAACTTAATGCAAATCTGGAAATACAACTTCAGAAGACACAAGAATCGAATTCCGAGTTAATTCTTGCTGTGCGTGACCTAGACGAAATGTTAGAACAGAAGAACAAACAAAATGTCTGCTTTTGCAACAAATCTACCACATCTTGTGATGCTGAAAATTTGCCGGATGTTGTCTCCAAGAATGATATGATTGATGAAGACGACGAAGATCAAAAAGCACTTGAGCAGCTTGTGCGAGAGCATAGTGATGTCAAAGACTCATATATGCTGGAACAAAAGATCGAAGACCTCTGCGGTGAAATCGAGATATACAGGAGAGAAAGAGATGACTTAGAGATGCAGATGGAGCAACTTGTCCTCGACAATGAGATACTGAAGCAAGAAAACCATGATATCTTATACAAACTCGAGCAAAGCGAGTTTCAGGAACAACTGAAGATGCAATATGAATGTGCAACTTCTTATTCAACTGTAAGGGAACTTGAAGGACGGATTACAAGTTTGGAGAATGAACTGACGGAGCAAGCAAAAGAACTCTCCGATTCATTGGTCACCATAAGCGAGCTCAAAGCTCAAGTCAGTACCCTGGATGAAGAACTGGAAAATCAAGCACAGGGATTTGAAGCTGATCTTGAAACTCTTTCTTGTGATAAAGTCAAACAAGAGCAGAGAGCAATACGAGCTGAAGAAGAACTGAGGAAGACAAGACAGCACACTGCTAGTACTGCAGAGCGGCTTCAGGACGAACTTAAAAGTCTCTCCATGCAAATGATGTGCTCACTAAAAGCGAACGAAAAGAAAGCGTTACATGAAGCTAATGAGCTCCGCCTGCAGAAAATGCATTTTGAAGAGACGCTTCAAAAATCATCTGAGGAACTCCGATCAATCAGAGTGCATTATGAAGCAAAAATGCTTGAGCTTTCTAGCCAGATAACTGATATGTCCGGTCAAATGGAAAAACTGCAGTTGGAAATTGAAGCAAAATCCGCACAACTAGAAAAACAAGAAGAGGTGGCTAAAGAGACTGAACACCACTTGTCGCAGAAAATCATATCTCTTAAAGCTGAGATTGAAAATCTATTAGCAGACAAGAATATCCTTCATCAGCATGCCGAACAGAAAAATATGCTAATTGAGGAGTTGGAAAGTACTAGGAAATCAATTGAGAACATGCAATTGCTTGTCGAGAAAGGTCACAGTGAAAGAAGAGAACTAGAAACTAGGCTAGATTTAGTGGAAAAAGAAGCTATGGAGACTGTAAAGGAACTAAATGCCACGAGGTCTATTATGGATGAGAAGGAGACATTAATATTAGAACTGCATTTGGAAGTGAATATACTTATATCTGAATGTAATGAAATGAAGAAGTCTTTGTTCGAGGATGAATCCGAGAAAGAAAATTTGAGAAAGCAGCTGTCCCGGCTGAAAGAGGATCTGAACAAGAATGAGGATGCATTAAATAGTTTGGAAAAAAAGCTCACGGATTCTGATAGTCTAAAAGAGACAATAAAGTTGCTTGAGGTAATATTCACGTTCATTTGATCTACCTAAATCTAGTTGTAAATTGCTGGAATTGATTTATTCGTGTACTTTATAACATGATTGAGATTGTTTCCATCTACAAAGGTAACATTCACGTAAAAAATCTGTTGTGCATTTACTCTTGCTATCTTTGTTCCTGCATAGGTATTTTATAAAAAATGATCATTGATGAGTATGATCAATCTAAGTTTTCATTCCATCATCACAGTGTCAGATCAAGCTGAAGGAAAATGCACTTGATAACGCAAAGGATTCATTTATGAAGAAGGAGAAAGATCTTCAAGACAAAATCGAAGAGTTAGAAAGAAGATTAAAAGAACTCCAACAGAGCACAGAAAGGTTCTGCGAACAGAAGTCCCTAAAGGTGAGCAGCAAGAACCTTATCGTGTACACTAGCATTGTCACAATAATTATTATAATTCGCTTCACTAAACATCAGACAAAGACCGCAATAATGATGTTTGAACTAGTCATGATTGAAGTTGCTAGGTCAGGTCTGAATCGAAAATGATACGATTTTTACACTGTTTAACTCTTAAAGTTCATCTGACTGAAGGTAAATTTGATACAGGTGGCGATGGAAGATCTAAATCTCACAACTACAACAGGCACGGAAGATGAAAATCCCTCTCAAACATTGTCTACAGAGAGGTATGAGTCCTGCCCTGTATTCATGATTGATTCTTATGCCGTTCAAATCTATGTTGCTTGAACCTTCAAAAATGTTGCTCGGTGCATGTCGCTTCGTGTGACAACATTTTTGGAGAGTCAGAGCTATATAGGATCATATTACTTTTGACAACGACAAGTTTATATTATTAAAATCATTAAATATCACTATTGAGTCACTTGAACAAGGATAACTTAACACTATTTGAGTGGCGGTCCATTTTTGACATGCATAAACATAGATAGATACTTTAACTTGGCGTCAACTAGGGATGAACTCTCCAACTTTGAATACACACATCTAGACACCTCAACTCGTCTCCACTGTGTCACTTGAACACTCCAACTTACAAAATGATCATCTAGACATTTCCAAAATTTATATGTCACGTCAGGGTGTCCATGAGACAAAGTGAGGACAAGTTGGAGTGGGTTAGTTGTCAGTTGTAACCAAGTTGAGGTGTTTCTATGTGCACTCTCAAATTTGGAGTGCTTATTTGCCAGCCGAGGACAAGTTTGAGTGTTTGTATATGTATTATGCCTTTTTGACTATACATACACATCTCGTGAATAAACTGTCGAAGACTAATTATTCTAGATGTCTATACAATAAATTGTATCTCTTCTACATTCCTAATTGGCAATGCATATACCAATGCAGCAATAACAGCTGTTGTTCGGACGAGGAAATGGAAAGCACAACATGTAATACCAGAAATCTCGAAGAACTATCAAATGGAATGGAACTACTGAAGGAGAGGAACAAGTTCATGGAAGTTGAATTGAAGGAAATGCAAGGTAGATATTCAGAAATAAGCCTCAAATTTGCAGAGGTAGAAGGAGAAAGACAGAAACTCGCGATGAAACTGAGGAACATCAAGACCACGAAAAAAGAGCTCGTAAAATAGATTTAAATTGAAATAAATGTAAATTTCTGAAGGATTTTTTTTTTCTTGGGCATATTCTTTATTTATTTTTTCCTTGCATAGAGTTACACCATCAGATAAAATACCAAAAAAAAAAGTAGTTTTAGCATATAGTTTACAATTCCTCTGAGAAATAAGATGCTGTGTAACAGCATTTCAAGTTGTTTTTATAGGTAGTGACTGGTGGTAATTTCTACCTATGAAATTTTTTTTACTAGAAAATTACATTGTATATATACGAGAATATTTTTATTTATTTATAAGTTGTAAAATATTGAATCCTTTTGATATCTGCACGATCAAGGTAAAATAAAAATCTAACTGTTGATCTAATAATCATATGCATAACTCACTTGTGACAAAGTCATACAGTTCTATTTTATACTCGAGAGATTTCGATTCTTTCATTCTTAATCAAAAAATTTGAATTCAGATTTTAAAATATTTTTTTCTCGATAAAATACTTTTTATCTCCTAGTAGATCTATTCGATGTAAATCCAGATTAATTGGTCAATGAGCTTCAGAAATGAATGGTTAACTGAAAAACAATTGATTCTATAGAACTTCCAAAAGACCTATTGTATATTTGATATAATTTTGCCTTATTTTAATTTCAATCATCTGCCACCTTTCGAGTGCGTATTGGACGTGACGAGCTCAACAGAAAAGACATTGATCGAAAGAATCGATCTGTAACTTTCCTAATAAAATATCGTATATCGTATCAACTCAATCATTTCTTTAGATTATTTACTTATAATTTTTTTTATTAATATCATTTAACGTAAGATAAATTTATCTACAAATCAAATTATATCACATAAATTGAACACGAACTCTGAATGTGAGAAGCTTGAACACGTTTGTTGAGCCCATCAGTTTGTATTCATACTAATATTTCCAACGTGGTCTGTTTCAAAAAATATTAGTACTCCAATCAATCAATTTATTACGTGAACTTAAATTAGTTGGTCAGTATATTCGAAATGTATATTTGATGATCAAATTTGTTAAGATCACTCTGATTTTAATTAGAAGTTTTAAATTCAAGCTCTTAAATTAATAAAATAACTCCATATGGTAGTGTACATTTTCCCTTATAGTGGGACATACATAATACTTATTTGAAATAGTAGACCAATACAGTCTAATAATTAAAAATACATTAAAATTTTATTTAAAAAGTGGTTGTCTTTTTTGTTCTACACAAATATAAATGAATTCAAAATTTAAACTCGATGTATTAATACTTAAAATTCTTAGCATAGAAGTATATATATGTTTTTTTTGTTTTGGATTTGCATATATATATATATATAGTGTCAGCTATCAATTATTGTAGTTGATTTTTCTTCTTATATATATGCTTTAACTTGTTTGAATATTTATATATAAAAAAAAAAAGTAAATGACAAAGAGGATGACTTGGAAAGTGTTTTAAGAAGGTCATAAAATATACTTTTTGGAGTATATAATTATTTAATTAAAAGAAATAAAGTATATAAAATTCTACCAAATTAAAGTAAATGTACGATTAAAGATAGTGGTAAAATAAAAAATATTTTCATCTTCAGTTAAAGATCACGAGTTTGAACTTCAGAAATAAAGTGTATCGATTAAAAAAAAGATACAAATGCTACTTTATAAATAAAGAAAATATTAAAAAAATCAAACAAATAAAAAGATGCGTTAAATTATTGTACTTTATTTATAAAATAATAAGACCTAAACGACATTATTATAAAGAGAAATTGAATTAATCGCACGATACATTGAAATTGATAAGATCAATCTTGAAATACTATAATACTATTTGTCAGTTTCTTTAAAATATCGTCAAAATTAAAATTATATTATATAATAATTAGCATGACTCCTGTACAAAAATGATACTAGAAGAAATTTTATAGGAATTTTGTTGTGGGGTTAGTATATGTTATTGTCATCAACATATATAATGTTACAAATATTTGTAAGGCCCCATCAACCCTAACCTTGAAAAGCACTCGGAGTTCGAAACGGTTAAGAAAATTTTAATTCCGAGGTGAGGAAGGAGCGCGTCACGACTGACTTACTCACGAAGTTCAAAATGAAAGGGGACGACCCCTTTACAGCCTCAAGAAAAGGAAAGATACGACCTCTTAATAACAGTTCGGAATCTGAATAAGGAATCACGCGGTTCATAATTTTCCATGAATCAATCCACATACTATTACAAAAGCCACAATTAGTGAGTGATCTATATTGGGTTCCACTTCTAAAGTTAACACATCTTCACCATACCCAAATCCTCTTGATGATTGCTTTTGTTTTACCTATAAATAAATTCACCATAAAAATGTTTTAGAACATAGAAACTAATTACCTAAAAGAGTTCAACTTTTTATACATTAAATAAACAATTTTTTTAATATTATCACGACATTTAAAAGATAATAATAATTGCAGTCACAGAATTTTTAAAGTTGAATTAGGTTCAGTGTCTATTTCTTATCATATGATATTAGAATCATATATTGTTCATGTTTCACATGTTATATTCTGAACGTGTCGGGAGGTGAAAGGGAGTATTGAGTACACAACAACTATGGAAAGGAAAATGTAATTTATTATATATGTTCATTTCCTTATCATAATATATCATAGCCGAGTCCATTCGATTTTTAATTTGCGTATCTAATATTAAACTCTATATTATATTATTCACGCTCTAGCAAGTAATTTATCAGCAAGCCTAGGGGTGCCTATTTAGTAGTTCCAAAATCGTGTTGGATGACGCAACTAAACTTTTTACGTAATTTTACATAATTCTCATCTCTTAAGTTAATTTTGTCATTATATATATATCAACAGTACAAAAGATTATTCGATAAAAACATACTAACCTCTGCAACAACTTGGCCAGTAGAATTTGTAACTTTATATGATGAATTTCTATCAAATTGTTGAATTTTGTAGCAATTTATTCCTACATTATTTTCATCACATGACCCAAAATTACAAATGACATTTTCTCTTGAAAAAATATCACAATTCCTTTTTATTTGAAATAATGGCCTCCCTTTTATTTCACCACATGATCCATATCCATTCCAACGACCAAAAACTCTTAATTTCTGAAAATAAAAAAAATATATATATATTATTAAAAATTAATAGTAATAATATTGACAAATCAATATAATATTTAATTTTTAAGAGTATTAAAAATTGATAATAATATCTAATTGTTGACTAAAACAATGTTGAGAAGTTAAAAGATTAAGTTAATTGTGAAGGAAAATGACAAAACCTCCACTTAATTAAAAGTGAGGTTTTTCTCCCTTTATGAAAAATGTTTTCCGACCATCAAGAACACTATCAGAAAATCGCTAATTTTAACAGGAATCAATTCGTTGAAAATTGGCTTGTCGACAACTTTTCCGAAAAAAATATCTTACCGACAAGTTAAATTTTAACGAAAAGTTTCTAATTTTTCTTTTACGATTTTGGTAGCGTGAGATACTAGTGTCAAAGATATATAACATGTGAGTTCGATAGAATTCAATACTCAATTACTATCACTTGAGATCGTATTTTAGAATTCAGAATTCATAAAGTTCAAATTCTGACTCCGCTTCTGATAGATAACAATAATAATATTATAATTAATTAATTACCTCTCTTTTAATTGAGAAGAGAACTTGGCCTTTGAGATCCATGATACAAACTTCATCTCTACAACTTTCTTGGTAATTATCAACTCTAAAAACAATTTCACCTTTGGAATTAAAAATAGTACATCCATTTCCATGGAAAATTAAAGATTTCATCCATATAGTAAATGTTTCACTTATAGATTTAATATAAGGCGATGGCGACGACGACGATGATGAAGGAGAAGATTGTTGTAACAATAATTCAGGACATATTTTAGCCATAATTAATTGAATTAGGAGCTTGAAGGAAAAGAAGAAGAAGAAGATGTAAAATTAAAGAATTAAAAGAATAAATGATATAGTATATAGTTATAAGAGATATACTTGAAAGGGCTTTATATATATATAGTGTATAACATATTTTGAAGTCACACACTTGAAAATAGCTGAATAACATTGACTTGGAATATGTCTATGTGTAACTTTGACAAGGGTTTAGTTTCTTTCGTTAGTTGTGGAGTCAGAAATTTTTACGAAACTTATGATAGTTGTATATTTTTCTTTAAGCTAGGACATATATATATACACACACGATGTTTGTAGACCTTATTCTTATCTCTACAGAGAGGTTGTTGTTGACGGGCTCAAAAGAAATGTTTTCGAAGTAGAGTTGCAAGTACAATAAAAAAGGGAAAAAGGACAAATATACCTCCGAACTATCATAAATGGTATACAGATACCCTCAGTCAAACTTTTAGGACATCGCTGCCCCTGTCGTTCAAAAACTATAGCATATATGCCCTCACTCAAACGGAAGACTTACATACAAGAATTGTGACCAATCTTAATCTGTCAAAATTCTTGACGGGGATAAGATATGACACGTGTATATCCGTTAGATAAAGGGTATATGCTCTAGTTTTTGAACAAGAGTGGCACCAATATCTGTAATAAGTATGATTAAAAGGGATATTTAACATACAAGTTGACGATAATTCCGTGGAATATATTTATCCTTCTTCCCTAAAAAAAAATGAGGCAAGTAGATAAAGTAATAATTATAAATATAATAAAATAAAAAAATGTTTGTTTTGTTTATTTTTCGTGTCTTTGTCCATTATTATATATACCCTACACATTGATGTTATTTTTTTCTAATAAGTTTGAAAGTGTCATGACTCTAGGTAGAACCCACTAAAAAAATAATTATTATTTCTCCTCCTATTTAAGTATTTAATAATAACTTATTTTGTACTGGGGAAATTAATTAATTGTATTTGTATATTAAATATAAACCAAAATTTTGACTGAATTTAATTACATGACTTATACCAATTTCTATTTTTAGGAGGAGTCAATAAACTCGGTTGTGTGTATGAATTAATTTTTAGTTAGTTTTCTAGATGAGATCAACAATAAAGTTATTACGGCAAAATGGTCAAAATTTCTCTCAAATTATTGCGAAATGAAATAAATTTACGCATCGTCTGTTAATAGTTCGAGTAAAAATATTTATTGTTGTTAGTTGTTACTAAAACGGACTAATTATGTTTTTATTTTCAAACAATGAAAGCTAATTAGCATGGTAATGACACAATGTACATGTATCGCAATTAAGAATTAATTATTAAAATTTCGAATAAATTTGAACCTTTCACATAATTCATGAGGCAAAATTTGACCTTTCTTCTTAATTTGTTAGTATAGTTAAGATAACTATACTAAGTATTATGTTATTGTATCTGTTGTTAGTTTAATATAACATCGGTTTTGATTGTCATTTAAATTTGTTATATCACATCATCAAATTCATATAACGAAAAATCTCATTTTATATGATGGATCGAATTTTTACCTTATTTTTTCCAACTCATTTAGTTTTTGTGTATCATCTAATAATTTTATTTATTTTTATTGTACTTTTTTTTGTTAATAAAAAAGCTCTCGTACCCCCACCCCCAACCCCCTTTTTTGTAAGCTAGCTATAGTATACACTCAGTTGGCAGAGCTAGATTGGATCTAAGGAGTGTCAACTATAAAGAATAAAAAACGTTGTAGAAGTCAAGGGAGTAGGTTCAATATGTAATATATATATACATAAAAAAATATTTTAATTCTAGCTACACAATGTAATTTTTCGACGAAGAGGTGTCGGCCCCTTCACTGCATGTGGCTCCGCCATGATTACACTACAAGAAAAGTGTGAATCACATGGGAATTTTCTTGGGGATTAGTATAAAAATCCGTAAGAAACTTATTTTCCTGTAAATTTTCATACTAATTCTCAGAAAAATCTCCATGTAATTCATAATTTTCTTATAGTGTTATTATAATACAATACAATATAATAATAAAATCAAACGTTGATAATCTTTTAGTTATAACCAAACAAGGCCAAAGTTAGAAAATCTTGTATACAAACAAATTTTTTTTAAAAAAAAAATCACTTTTTTTCCACTTTGCCAAAACTAATTATAATTAAATAGGTAAAAGAATTTAGCACTTTTATCCACTTGGGACATAATTACAACTAATTATTCGTTTTATTAATAATTGATTACATCATTTGCTTGCTAATCACTTAATTAGTAATTAAACTGATAGTGACTAACTACGCACTTTTTCCATCCATTTTCCTTAATTTGGAAAAGTAAGGTCAATTTTAAAATTTATGTACCCATTGAGAACTTCAAACGTCAATGAAAAATTGAATCGTGTAAAAAAATATTTATACAATCGTATTATTTATAACGTAATTAATACAAAAAAAAAAACGTTATAGATATCGATTGATATAGTGTGATGATTAGCAGTGATCACGACCGTTTCATGTGTTCACACATAATAATGTAAATTTAGAATCATTAAACTTCAAATTATGAATTCGTTTCGAAGAAAAATAAGATTAGGAAGTGTTTTTTTCGATTTCACACGTAAAGATGATTGGATAGTAAAAGTCAAGATATATGAAAAAAATATATATTTTTGGATAATTAAATATGTAGTACAAGTTGATAATTTTTTTTTAAAAAAAAAATAGACTTTTTGACGTATTTCCCAGATTTTCAGTATGAAAAGTTAGGTATATGATTTATAAATTCAAATTAGGCTACTACTTTTAGAAAATAAATATTCTTCATGCATATATATGCCGCCTTGAAGAAATTAACATGCAACCATATGATAATTAGGTTGTCATTATGCAAAATTGTTTTTTAATATATATATATATACATACATACGCAACTATAACTTATCGAGTATATGATCTTGGTAAGAGATTTATGAAAGATACGAATTCGGATAAAAGATTAGTAAGTACTTAAGTGTTGTGTCGTCTTATAATAGCAAATGGGCAGAGCCACCTTAGGCAAAGAATCGTTTGATGAACATCTTTGTCGAGAAATTATGTGGTGTATGAAGGTTAACTGTTAGGTTTGAATGTTTTCATATCGGTTTATCTATCTTTTGTTAAAAAATTATATGGTATTAAATGTTAGGTTTATGTATATATATTTAATTTGTGCACCCTTAACACTCACACTATGTTGGATCATTGTTATACATTGTATGGTATTTGGATGTATTGATATCGGTACTTATACCTAAATGTTTGGTTGATTGTTCCTTAAAAAATTATATTGTATGTTATGTTAAATTTCGTGGTTACGTAACAATGAAAAAACCCGATTTATGGAAAACCAATTTAGTATTTCCTGTTGTTACTGATTTCTTTTCCAATTACTCTTGAATGATATTTTTCCAAAATACTATTTTACCCTTATCTTAATTATATAAATCTAATCAAAATTTCCTACGCTTGAAAATTTCGAATAATTAAGGATTATCTTAGTAAATTTATAAATTACAATACAGTATGATACGAACAAATCAAACAATTAAAATGTTATTAACAATAACGAACAATAAAGTTTAGCCAAACATTATATCTACCCTACAGTACAGTACAATAAAGTACAATACAATACAAAATTTGTAACAATAATCCAAACAAAGTGTAAATTTGTACATCTTTCATTAAATTCTTGGCTCCGCCACTATACTATACGCTCTATTTATTTTTTAATTGGCATACTACAACTCTCGTAGTTTCTTATTTCTTCTATTTTTTTTTACTATTTATTGTTCCTACCTTGTACGTCGATTATTATATTATTTTGTTCTAGTTAATTTTTTTTTCTTGCCTTATTTAGTCTTTTGTTTGATTTCTTCACTCCCATTATTTTTTGAGTTAAAAGCTTATCGAAAATAACTTTTTAACCTTTCAAAGATACATGCATAATTAGCTCTGTAACGCATTACTTTTCTCAGATCTTTCTTATAAAATTATACTTAATATATTGTTAGTGTTGTATCTATGTGAGGGCTTGAGAATATTTTTAAAAGAGAAAAAATTATGATCTCTTACTCAAATAATTAGAATGTTGTGCATCGGATAATTAAATGTCTTGAATTAAATCCTTATAAAAGAAATAATTTTTGATATTAAGTCATATACATGACTAATTTAAATTAATTAAAATTCTAAGACAAATATCATTCTAATTCACTCTTTGTATTCATGAAAGGCCAACTTGAATGAACAAAGAAATGTTGAAATACTACAAATTAAGTACCTATAAAGTGACATTAACTTAGAAAGTAGGTATAATGATACACTATTTATTTACCCCAACATGAATATTCGATTTTGACATCGTTATTTAACTTATTCCTATTTTTTTAAAAAAAAATCGCCATAATCCCCTTTGGGAACAAACTTAAAAAATATACACTATTTGGGTAAGTTTTAATTAAAGTTCGAATTTAAGGACATGACTAAAATTTAGAATTCCAATCATAAATAGTAGTAGTTCAATCTCGTTTGATGTACAGGATATCGTATGAGACTATTTTATCCTAACTTCCATATGGGAGAGTAATCCCATAATTTTAGTACAAATGGTGAAGTAAAATAATCCCGAAATTACTCAATACCTCACACCAAACACGAGATAAAGTTGATCAAAAATTTAATATACCAAACGACCCTTTACGACCTTAAATATCGAGAAATTATTTTTGATAACTAAGATATATCAAAGAGTCATCAAAACTCAATGGATAATGAATCAACCCTGAGTAAAGCTACATGTGTCCCATATTAGTTGTCCACTTTCTCGTTCCTCCGTCCCCGAGTTGACACAGTATACTAAGAATGAAAATATCATATAATATTTTTAATCAAATTGTAACATATTCCTGAGAGCATCCATAAACAATCACAAAAAAAAAAAAAAATCTGTAAAAGAGGATTTGGTAACATTGATCTTCAGGGCATCCAACTATATAATGGACTAGTATAGAAAACCCAGATCGACTCGTACAAAAATGTGAATTCATAAGACTAGTCTTTTTTTCGAAAAATTCAAACTAATGCTTAGCGCGAGAATAATGATTGTCATTAGGATTTCTCTTCCCGCTGAAAACAGCTAGTGCCTTGCGAACAGGGGGCTGCAGAGGAGCCTTCTTACTAGTATGGTTGAGAAAAATAGTGTCCGGAGTAAATATGTTGTCATCTCCCTACAGAGAACAAACAAATCAAATCAACTTCTCACGCAGCACGAAAGTGTAATGTTCATCATATTACTTGAAAAGAAAAAAGAAAAAAAAAAAGGAACATCTTTGCTGAAACCAACCTTGTTCTTCTTCTTTGTTTTAGGATAAAGATACTTCTGCGGAAGCTGGTCCTCGCGTAACACTGGGTTCTTGGTAACAGCACCTCTACCCCCTTGAGGTAAAGGCAGGGAGAACTGCAAAGGGAGCAATCAGCAAAAATGTTTAACATTCTAGCTACGTTGCTCGGACTGAGTTCAAAGATATTGTCTGAGTGTGCGCCAGATCCCCCAAAAAGCTATTATGCGTTTTTGGAGGATCCCACACGGATTCGATAACATTTTTGAAGTGTCCGAGCATGAAATTGGACAAGAGAGGATTCCAAGCATTGGTTACAGCATCTGATTAGACTCTAAAACGATTGCTAAGCAGTACATGTAGAAGTCCCCTCCATGTGTGTTATGTGTAGGGTGTAACTAACACAAATCACTAACTAAAATTTAGAGAGAACTTTCATGGTTATGCTTCACAGACCACTCAAATTTGATTCTTGAATGCATTCTGTCGTAATTCGATTGGGGGAAAAAATGTACAGAAGCAATGACAAATATGAACTTATCTCAGCATATTACTCAAGTTACTCTTTTTAATTAGGCTGCTGTTATGATTTATAGAAGTGTAACAGTCGGACATATTTAGGAAAGGAGATGTCATTCTCACCTTTGTCCCTCTCAAGGATATACGTGGTCTGCGTGCTGCAATCACAATACCATTTTCGCCAACAGTCACTGCTACCTTGCGTAAAGTGCCCCCATTTCCACAATTGGGACAGAAAATCTTAGTAACATCTGTTGTCACTTTATAGCAGGCATGGCATTTCAGTACCCACCTGAAAACAGATACGCTACTATAAGCAAATGATGCAATCAAATGATAGGATTCCTAGCATCTAAGGCAGCAGTGTATTAACTGGATCATTCGGAGTATGTCAATAGTCCGCTTGCAGCAATCATAACAACTCTGGCAACTTTTATGACATGAACAATAGACAATGGATATTACAACAGCTTTTACATACCTGTGCAGCTCACGGATCTGCATTCCTCCAGGTGCCACAAGGCGTAAACCGATTTGAAGAATAACATTTTGCATTGCATAATCAGCTGTCACACAGGCCACACTTGATTCGGACAAAGATTTTAACATCCAACTTTGTTCACTGCTGTTATCATCCCCACAAAACGCTTGTCTTCAACGGCTCTCATACATCTGGCTGGACCATCTCGCATCTTCGATCCTACATTCTGCACAGACAGAAAATCTCCCTTCATTTCTTCAGAATTTCTGTGACCGTATTGATTTAGCATCATTTAATTCAGGCCTCTCATTGGAAATTTTTACATCTGCGTCATCTTGAAGAGCTTTAGCAGAATCTTCTTCAAGCCGCATCTGAGACAAAATCGTAGACAATTTTTCTTCACCTTCTCTTACTTCAGAAACATTACCATCCTCGGCATTAGCCTCAGGATTTTCTTCAGGGATTTGGTGCATAGAGATATCATCCCATTGACAGTTTTTGAGGTTTTCATCGACTATATTTTCAGTTGCATCTTGTAAATCATCCACTTTAGATGATGTTTCAGACATTTCACGTCTAGCTTTTCGCCGTGAGAAGATCTCTATGATTTACTTCTGCTGCAACAGAAGGTAGCAAATACAATCCAACCGATGACGTCATATATGCCCGGTGTGGATGCATATCAATTCCATCAGCAACCATCTTCTTACCATCAATCTTAACCTCTTTTTTCTGTGGCAAGTACTTTTGAGGTTTACTGAAGCCATCATCGAAATCCATCTGATTCTCAGAATGAGAATCACCACCATTCACGACAGAACCATCTCTACCACTTTGTTGATCGAGAGGAATAACATTCAAGCTCAAATCTTTCAAGGGAAGAATTCTAGAGGTAGTGTCTGCTCCTTCATCAAGTGCATGTTCTATTGCTTCCCATTCTTCCGGATTAGAGATGTTAGCGCCCCATCCAGGCAAGTCCTTCTCCGGCAACCTTTTTACATTAATCATGTGAATAGCTGGAGGGCAATCTCGGAGCTGCTGAGTTCCATGAAATTGAGAGTGCAATGTGTAAGTTAAAGCAATGAGCTTGAGATCCACATCAGAAAGTGTGTGCAGATCACCAGTACTCCTTGCAAAGCTGATAACTGCAAAGCCAGGCAACACAACATATTCAACAAATATCCTTGGTGTTTCTTTCAGCAAGATAAAATATTTTTTCCTAACACCTCCAACCACCCAAAACACACAGTAGCCTTTGTGAGCTTATTCGCGCTGTCGATCCCAAGCCCAAATTAAAGATGAGGCTTTTAATATAGATAGATGACTAGAATATAACTAGTCAATCAAACGATCAATCTCTACACCTTGTTTGGATGGTTGTTACCCGTTGTACTATATTATTAGTTTAAATACAATATTTGTTTTGACTGTAACTTTTAATGTATTTGCATCGTTTAAATCCATTGTTATATAGATAGATGGCTAGCATATAACTTCTCTTTTATGTTGAGCGCGATACAATCTTAAATGTTAGATTCATTAGTATGATGTAATACAACACAATGCAATACAATACCATACCATACTTATAAGTAACAACCATCCAAACAGAGAGTTAAGAGCGAATAAGCGAAATCACTTACATGTAAGATGTAACTAAACCAAAGCAATCAAAATAATTTTTTCTAACAAATCTACCAAACTATACATTCAACAAAAACCGAACATAAGAGTCACGAGTTCGAGGGGCCGATTACAGTAAAGCAAGGGTGTTGTTTGCAACTCGATTATTCCACCGGATACCTAACACCTCCCATCAATATCGGTATCGGGTAACCAATCAGCTAGTGATTTTTGCAAAAAAAAAAACAAAAAAAATGAAAAATTTCCAACCTTTTTTAAGAGAATCAGGGGAAGGCTCCGTGGTATCAATAGTGAACGGAAGTAAATTGAGTGAATGACGGGAGTTCCGGTCACGAATCTCCGCAAGCACTTCAGGTACAGTAACAAACCGATCAGCCGAATGATTCAGCTTATCTCCGCCTTGAATTATAGCGTTTGCATCTACCACAGCCACTGCTATCCCCTTCGTCGACTTACAGCTCCCTACCAAAACTCCATTACCTACCTTCGCCGCCGTTTCTGCAGCTACGGCGGCAGTGACGGTGGCCGGAGTAGTAGTAAGTTGCGGTGGTGGCCGTGGCGGCGGTTGTTGCTTCACTATGTTGCTCCAACATGGTGGCGGAGGAGGGGGTTGGGTATCCATGGCTGTAGAGCTCATAGTGATGAGAAGGGGACTCTAAAACCCTAAAAAGTTTGTTAAAATACAGGAAGACAAGATAAACGACGCCGTATTTAGTCTGATGTTCTTATTTTTTTTATTTTTTTGATTTCCTCCTATTATCATACTAATTTATTTCGGTATTTTAAAATTCGATTTTGATATTCAAGGATATGATAAATCGATAACTATAATTTGTTCAACTTCTACTAATATATATTCGTAAAATAAAGTATTAGGAATTAAAAAAAATCACGGCTAAATCTCACCGACTCCTCATACCCTAAAAAGTATGTGTAAAAAACAAATATATTTCAGATTAAGACTAAAACAACTTCTTTTCTTTTCTAATCAATTAAATTTCAATCAAAATAGAGTAGTCAAAGTTTCGTCTTATAAACATTTAGTTTTTATAATACTAGGTTTCATATTTGTTAGTATTTTATTATATATATAAACTATGCTTCTGTATGATATTCGCTATTTCTGTTTATTATTTCTAAACACCAAATACCGTATCAAATATTAAAAAAATTAAAATGTATACCATACCAAATATCATAATATCAAAATCACGTTATTAAAAATTTTGATTTCGATATACACTCACCCCTAACTCATGTTTAAGGGTAAATTCTTTTTTAGATATTTATTTTATTTTATCAAATTTTTGAAAGAGATGTTGACACGAGTACACGGACTAGTAAAATTATTTCTATATGATCATGAAGTAATAATTTTTTTTGTAAACATACAAAGTAATATTGTAAGCGATATATTTTTATGTTCCGACTATTCTTTAATTCCTCTGTATAGGAAAGATTAATGATATGTGTTATTAACCGTATATAACATTATACGGTTAATAAGCTAAGAGCATATTTGATATTACTGCAATATCAACTTATGGTAGAAAGAGAATAAAAATAAAATTATATGATTAATAAGCTAATAGCATATTTGATATTACTGTCAAAATTCGTTAATATCAACTTATGGTAGAAAGAAAACAAAAATAACATTATACGGTTAATAAGCTAAGAGCATATTTGATATTACTGTCAAAACCGGTTAATATCAACTTATGGTAGAAATAGAATAAAAATAAAATTATATGATTAATAAGCTAAGAGCATATTTGATATTACTGTAAAAAAACTGTTAATATCAACTTATGGTAGAAAGAAAATAAAATAAACATTATATGGTTAATAAGCTAATAGCATATTTGATATTACCGTCAAAACATGTTAATTTGAATGACACTTATTTCAATGGATGGACTCCGAAAGTAGTAACAAATAGCAACTGATTTCGAACCTAGTAAATCAAAGAGTTGTGGTAGAATTCCAAACTCGAACCGCTAGTTCAAATTCAGAATTTGAAGGTCGTAGTTTTCACGTAAAGTCAAATTAAGAATCATGTTTATATATTATGTCTATATGAAAGTATTATCTATATATATAAGACATAATACATTAATGCACCATCAACTTGATTTAAACTGACATTTATATCCTCGACTTTAAATTTATACAAATAAAAAATTTGTCCATTTTTTCATGTTTATTTATGATAGTAAGTATATAAGAGATGTTCATTTACATATGTATACAAGTTATGCAAATCAATATAATATTATACAAATTAGGATCATGTTTGTCTATATTATACATAAAAAGAAATATTTATATGAGTAATACTTACATCCAATGCTAGAATAAAACAATAACAACAACAAAACAATAACGTCTCAGTCTAAGAACAAATAGAATCGACGATATGAATCCTCACTAACAGCTCAAACAAAATACTATTAGAAAGTAGTTAACAGGCAAAAAAAAAAAACAATGAAGATTTATATAGTCAATCAAATTATGATGAATCTTCACGATACGAAAAATTTAAAAATATGATCAATAATAGAAAAGTTGAATTATTGAATAACACCTGTTTCCAAGGATGGACATAAGAGTGAAAGTTACATCTTCAACTGAAACTAGTAACTTTGGATCGAACATTGTATATATATAAAACTTAACTAAAGAAGAACAAATAGTTTTTGATTCCGAACCCAGCAAATCAAATGAGTTGAACTACTAGTTCAAATTCTGAATCTGCCTCTCGCGACTAATAGAGTTTCTCATTTATCAAAGGAATTCCAGAGCACACCAAGATCAACGTTTCCTCCGGAAAGAACAATTCCAATATGGTTGCATTCACTATAGACTGGATTTTTTCGAAAACCATCTGAAAGAACAGCTGCAAGGCCTATAGCTCCACTTGGTTCCACTGCAATTTTCAGAATTTCATAGCAAAGTTTCATAGCTTGTATTATCTCCTTATCATCAACAACTATAACGTCATCCACGAGATCGCGGACAATAGGCCTGTTTGAATGTTAAAGGTAAATGCCAGAAGTTCAAGAAAGGTTTGATTTTGACTATGGAAAAGCTTTTTATAATAGGCAGACAGTAGTTTATAGTAGAAGGAGCTCGACTTTACCATGTGAGATCGCCAAGAAAAGCTCGAAGGCCATCAGCAATAGTGTTGACTTCAGATGACTTAGTAATCCTACCATTACTCTTTGATTGGAAAGCATCATTTGCTCCCATTGGTTCGGCAGCCAAAATGCGAATGGCAGGATTGATGGCCTTGGCAGCCAATGCAACTCCCGATATCATACCACCTCCTTCATTCCGAATCAGAAAATGAGGCTGATTTACAAATTAAAATTTCAAGAAAAACAATATATCGAAGTCTTAAAATTGTTGAATTTACCGCTGATGGGGACTATTAAAGTGTCAATTTCCGAAGCCTGTTCCAGAAACTCCAGAGATATTGTACCCTGCCCACTGTAAAGACCTCATAAAGAAACATATTAGTAGAGAACTATTCATTAGTAGAGATCATTCTGTGTAGATTCCTAGAAAAAAAAGTGAGACTTGTGTTACCTTATAATGCGCCCATCATTAGAGGAAGGAATAAGAACAGCACCAGTATCTTGCACACAAATTGTTTGAGTACTTCCCGGACGGGCATCGATGGCTCACTGAAGATAATATGACCCCATAACGTTGACATTCGCGACTTTTGCATTTGGAGCATTATTTTGGTACAAACTATAATGCGGGGATGCCCGTAGTTGCAGCCAAAGAAAGAGATGCAGGTTTAGCATGATTTCCACTAATTCGACGGAAAGTAGTTAGGGGATAATCCAAAAAAATTAATTAAAGATAATTTTATACAGAAGAACCATTTGAAAGCTCGAATGAACCTGCTATGGGTTACAACTCTTTAGCAGGGGGCATGATCATCATCAAGTGAAACCATAGCATTGCATGCCCCTCGGAATTTAAAAGCTCCCTTGATAAATTACACGACCAAATAGCAGAAACTTTAATTCACTACAACACGCTTACATTGGAACTGACGTTCTATGTTAAAGAGTTTCTCACCCCTTTTGAAAGCATTCACATTTGAAGTACAGCTTTCTTTTTGCAATAGAATCTAAAGTGTCTGAGGTGAGCACTGGAGTTTGTTGCGCAAAGGGCTTAATGCGTACTTGAGCTTCCCTGATGGAGGAGATATCAGCAGCATAACAGTCACTAGATTTTGTGTGATTCGGTTCCATCAATAATTACTATGGAAGTTAACAATTGCAAAGCTGAAAACATGTGAAATTTTTTGAGTCAGTCCAGGGAAGATCAAAAGAACAAAAATACCAAACAATGTTGAAAAATAATATCATATAACATGACAAATTGGACTTAAAGAGAAAGGAAATTGTTTTGATCTCAAGGATCAACCGAGGGAAATGATGGATCAAGGACATGTTACCCATAAGCCACGGAATCTAAATCTATAATCAAGTTTCAATCTTTCTGTCAAATGATAAAACATCTTCACAGTATAGGAATCATTATAGAATCATTAAATCGTCGTCATTTCTTACTACACAACATTTTCAAAAGAACAAAAGAAAGCAGTTAAATGAAAATGGATGTGACCATCATCACAGATGTGTTGATTCTCTCGTCACATCTGCTCCATTTGGACTCTACATCATATCGTTATCAAGTTCTAGCATATCCTTATCAACAAAAAAAATGTTTAAAAAAGGAACCAATATAGCTATGAACAAAGTAAATTTTAACCTGAGGTAAATTGGATGAGACGCTTCAATATCGGTCCAAGAAGTTCCAGGCTACTGCTTGAGCAAAAAAGTATTTCAAAGAACCATGAGCTCTCTTACCCTAATATACCTTATATACTTGTATGTTGAAAAGAATAAATGGGTCTAGCCCCCTTCTTCACTCATAAATTAGTTACCTAACGAAGCAAATATAGTTACTATATCAAAATACATAGTTATAGTTTTAAAATATTACCAAATGTGGCGTCAGTTACCATTTTCTAGAAAATTCACTAGCTTGTGTCCTTTCCCCTTTTTAAGGATTAATGGTCCAGCCCACTTTTCACTCATAAATCAGTTATACCTAACTAAGCAAATATAGCTAGTATATCTAAAAGGCATAGTTCTAGTTTTAAAATATTACAAAATGTGGCGTCATTTACCATTTTATAGCAAATTCACTAGTTTGTTTTTCCATTCCCCTTTTCAAGGCTTATTACACTGTATGTCTATCAGTTAATTCTCTCAAATCTTACCAAATCCTACTTTTCTTAATTTGCTCTTATTCTCTATCTCATGGTTTTGCTTCTTCCTCAATTCCTTAACAAATATGTTGGTTATGTGTATCGAATGGTTTCTTCTACTCCTAAAAGGCTTACTCGAGGTATTACCCTCTAACCAACATTCTTATCAAGATTGTCCATACTTTGATTTGTGCATTTTCACTCAAGAAGATAACAATGCAGGGGTTGTTGCTGCCTTAGGAGCCGAGAGGAGAACTAAGTTCCGCAATAACCCCTAAAAATGCGGTCATTCGATGAACACCAACAAAAAAATCAAAGAAATCGAAAGTTGTTGCAGCAGATGCAAGTATCGATAATAAGAAAGGAAACAGGTTGTTTAAGATGCATGTATTGAAAAGGAGAAGAAAGAAATTTTAACCCATGCTATCAAGGAAACAAGTGTAGGGTAAGAGAACTCTTACATAGGTAACTTATTCCTCTCCAGATACACACAAATTTCTAGATATTACCCAAATATGATCCAGACAGGGTTTGATTGAATTTTTTTTTCTTCTTGATTGTGTACATCTATTATTATATTTTGCCACAATATGTATGAGATAATAAACATTGTATTTTGCCACTATGTATGATGAAAATATGAATAATATTACATGTATCAGATAAATTACTATGACCGTAATAATGATAGAGTGGAACCAAGTATCATTTATTCAAAACTGATAAAGAAAAACAGTGTTACCTTATCAAGCACCCAGCATTAAAGGAAGGAAAAGAACAGCACCAGTATCTTGCAACACCGTGTTTGAAGAATCCTCTCGGGACTGCATCAATGGCTCACTCGGGATAACCTGACCACCAAAACATTTGACATTCTCAACTTTACTGAATCAGCTCAAAATCCACTTGCTCCACGAGAAACAGACTCAACTTCAGATAGTTTTAACACCCATTACAGCAATTTTTTAAAAAAAATTCTAAAATCAAGAACCAGTATTAGTGGACAGTAGACACAAAGAGAACTAAGAGGGAAAGAATGAACCTTAATGGCTGGAAAGAACTTACAGTACCTGAGCAGAAAGATGCCCCAATACTCAGTAGCTAAATCACAGAAATTGACTCAACATTGGAACTTCCATACCAAGTGTAATCTCACAAGTGGGGTCTGGGAGGGTAGAGTATATGACCTTACCCATGCCTCGTGGAGGTAGCGAATTTGTTTCCGAAAGACCATCGGCTCTAGAGCATCAAAGCAAGCAGTTATAAAAAAAAAAAAAAATAAGACAGTAGAGGGAAAATAACAGCTAAGAAGGAAAGCAGTACAGAGCATTCAGAACCAAAGAACAGTAAAAATAATAATAATAATAATAATGTGAAACAAAAATCAAAGAACAATAAATTGCGAGAATACATGATTCATATAGAAATTTGTTCCAACGAGGGGGAAGATTGAATACAGAGTTTCTCATTCGTTAACAGAATTCCAAAGCACACCAAGATCAATATTGCCTCCAGAAATTACAATGCCAATATTATTGCATTTTGTTTTAAAACTATTGGAAAGAACTGCAGCAAGGCCAATCTTTAGAATTTCATAGCAGAGTCTCATAGCTTGTACTATCTCTACATCATCAACAACTATGACGTCATCCACGAGATCGCGGACGATAGGCCTGTTTGACGGTAAAGGTAAATGCCAGATACCATTTATCAAATCGGCTCGTTAGAAAAAGCAAAGATATCAAGAGTGTGTTTGAAAAAGCAAGTTTATCAAATTGGCTTGTTAGAAATCCGCGTAGAAGTGAAAGAAAGGAGCTAGGGGGTAGAAGGGCTTGGGAAAAAGAGACCAAGAGGCTTCTTCAGTGCAGGGGTAAATACATTAAAAGTGAGAACAAAAAAATTTCTGTTGCTTGGACCCTCCAAAAAAGTTGGCTCGTGTGGGTCAGAACCTCAAAAATGCATACCCGGCAATATTTTTGAAGAACCAAGTAACATGTAGTTAAGAAAATTAGCACGATCTCTAAAACAGAATCATGCCGATCTTGCGACCAACAAATCATTGATTTTAATTGCAAAAAGTTCCAAATAGGCACATTAATTTAGAGTAGGAGGAGATCTAAGACCTTACCATGTGAGGTCTCCAAGAAAGGCTTGAATGCCATCAGCAATAGTGTTGACCTCAGATAACTTAGTGATCCTGCCATTGATCTTCGACTGGAAAGCATCATCCTTGGTTCGGCCGCAAAAATGTGAATGGAAGGATTAATGGATTTGGCAGCCAACGCAACTCCCGATATCAGACCACAACCTTCATTCCATACCAGTAACTGAGGTTGGTCTACAAATTAAAATTGAAGAAAATGATATATTAAAGTCTTTAAAGAGTTGTTTCACCGCTAATTGGGACTATTAAGGTGTCAATTTCGGAAGGCATGTTCAGAAAGCCCGGTGATATTGTTACCCTGCCCCATGTAAGACCACAAAAAAACGAGAAAGGAGAAATATTCATCAGCACAGATCATGCTGTCTAGATTCCTAGCAAAAAGGTTCATTTTTTGGTAAAAGTATATTTTGGAATATCAAAACCTACTATTCCATACAGTTCAATTAGAAGTTCAAGGTTGACATAGTTCGTAATGAAATTGCTGCAAATGTCGAGAAAGATGAAATTATCATACAGAAGGATCATTAACACATAAAGTGAGATGTAGGGCTTGTTTTTCTTGGGCAGGAGATAGAATTTAAATAAAATACATGCATCCGAATACTCTTAAGGCTTCTTTGGGGGCTTAAGAAAACCAATGTTACCTTATAATGCGACCATCATTATAGGTATGAATAAGAACAGCACCAGTATCCTGCAACACCTTGTTTGCAGTATCCTCTCGGGACTGCATCGATGGCTCACTCCAGATAACCTGACCACCGTAACGTTTGACATTCTCGACTTTGCATTTTGGAGCATTTTTGGTATAACTATATAAGCAGGGATGCCCCGTAGCTTTGCATTCAAAGCAAGAGCTGCTGCATGATTTCCACTTAATTTAACAGGAAGTAGATCAGGAGGAATCCAGAAAAATAAATATAGATAGTAAACCACAGAAACCAGAAAGATATAAACGAACCTGCTATGAGTTACAACTCCTTTAGCAGCATGATCATCATCAAGTGAATAAATAGCATCGCATGCCCCTCGGAATTTAAAAGCACACTTAGACAGGACTACTTTGAAAGAAATCCTTCCACTCTATGTTAATGATCTTCTGACCCCTTCTGAAACCATTCACATTCAAAGTACAATTTTCTTCCAGCAATAGAGTCTAAAGTTTCTGAGGTGAGGACAGGACTTCAGTGTGCAAAAGCCTCGATGCATACTTGAGCTTGCCTAATGGAAGAGATATCAGCAGCAGCATCATTGCTAGATGTTGGGCAGTTTGGTTCTATCAATAATTACTATGGAAGACAACACTCCTGAAGCTGAAAATATGTGGAATCTCTCAAATCTATCCAATGAAGAACTAAGACAAGAAATATATAATCAGTTGACACAAGAAGAATACACTTGCAATAAAAACAAGGATATCATATAACATGACAAATTTTGTGGACAATCATAATACTCATATTTTCCTATGAAACAAAGGGCATTCCGTGTCCCAACGGACTTCAATGTACTGCACTCAGACTTATCAGTCTTTTGCCCTCATCACCCACAATTTGAACGAACTGTCTTCGGCTCGAACTAGTTATTCTAATCGCTCAATCAGCTAGGCCTCAACCTTAAATTAGTTGGTATTGGCTACAAATACTAGAGTTTACACAGAGGATTTGAACCAATGACCTAAAACAATTTTTCTAACCTCTTTACCACTACACTAGAATTTTTCCTCACGCGAGGCATGAGTGGATGTAGTTCACAATTTACGAGTTCATCAACACCAGTAACTTTAGCTCAGACCTATTATATATGTTAAAAGATTCACTAAATAAGAACAGATAATGGATTTGAATGGGATGCGACAAAGTTAAGAACTTGAAACCATAAAGTTCAAAATTTGGATCCGCCTCTGTGTCAAGGGATTCAATAAAACATTTTTTCAGCAAACAGATTCAATTGAACCCCTTTACCTTTGCTCCACCTCTGGATCCAGATACACAAACTAATCAACCAAATAACCATATGTAAAAACACCCCTGTCAAATCCTTCAAAAATGCACTATTTTTGGAGGACCCAACACACACCTTGAAGAGTATTAAGTTTGTGAACTCACACACACACAGAAACACAGAGGAACAGAAGAAGAAGAAGAAAGAAAGAAGAAACGTAGAAATAGTTTTGCAGGGAGAATATGGAAGTAATCTGTCTTCCTTTTTCTTATTGATTCATCTTGTTTACATCTATGCTGTATTATCTATATATTAGAGAGATATTCAAAACTAACTACTCAACTAACTAACACTTAACAGAAACTGGGGAAAGCATAACAGAAAAAATGGAAATGGGTTTGGACAACCATGTGATTCTAATTAACACAGTGGACTCCAACTACATATTGAACTAAAACAAAACCATAAAAACTAACACATCAGATCTATATTTCAATACACCCCCTCAAACTGAAGGGGTGAAAAACATCGAGCACACCAGTGTGGTCATGGAGGAGATATGTTGATTGGCTCCTTAGTCCTTTTGTCCAAAATATCAGCAGGCTGCATGGTAGTGGACAAATGTTGAATGTCAATGAACCCTGACTTTACCTTTTCTCGAATGAAATGACAATCAATATCGATGTGTTTCGTACGCTCATGAAAAACTGGATTTTCAGCTATTTGGATGGCTGATTTGCTGTCTGTAAAACACTGAAAATTGGGAGTAGAGTAAGTAGGCTTCATGGAAAATTAATCATAAGTAAACTGTAACCAGATCAGGTCAGCAACAAGAGCGGCCAGCCTTCTATACTAGGCTTCAGCTGAACTCCTACTTATGTCTGTTGTTCTTTGATTTCCACGAATCAGAGAATTCTCAGGCTTTACAATGTTTACAGTTGGATCTTCTTGTGTTTGGGACATGATGCCCATCTGAGTACAGTTATCCTGTTGAGCTTTGTAACCCCAGTATCTCTTTTTAAGCATAATCAAGTCCTGGGGATCTTTTATATATCTTACTTACCCTTAATGCCGGCACTACCACGTGAAACCTTAGGGTGCTGCTGATTGACTCAAAAACTTGAACACCTACAACAAATGTCAGGTCTTGGTAATTGTCAAATACAGCAACTTACCAATCAATCTTTGGTTATGCTTGGAACATCTCTCTAGCTCTGCCTCATAGATCCACCAGCGTGTTGATAAAAACTCTCACTAGTCAACTTTTGTTGAATTCTAAAGGAGTGCTTACAGTCTTGCTACAATCAATCCAGCCTTGAGATTAGTTGTAAAGCATACTTTTTTGGTTCAATTAACAAACCTCTTCTTTGGACTTAAAGATTTCATCCCCAAAAAATATCTGGATTCCCAAAGTCTTTCATTTTAAAATTTTTGTGTAATGTGTCTTTGGCTTCTTGAACCATTCTGGAGCTGTTTCCAGTTATTAAAAGATCATCAACATAACTAAGATCCACAATCATTTTGAGTTCTTCCTTTCTAATAAAAAAAGAGAAGTGATCATTGAAACACTTTGGGATATCCTGCTTCCAACAATGCTTCAGTTGGATAGTAATATTCCATTGTCTAGAAGCCTGCTTAAGACCCTAAGGACTCCGGAGCTTGCAGACCTTTAGATTCCCCCTTCCTGGAGCCTCGAGGCAGTGCTATGTATATGTCTTCAATTAAATTCAACCTTGTAAGAAAGCAATGGTTAAAATCCATTGAGATAAATCCCACCCATAAGAAACTGCCAAGCTAAGAACAGTTCTTAATGGTACCATCGTTGCAACTGGAGAAAAAGTGTCATGATAGTCAAAGCCATTCTCTTTGAGTATATCCTTTGGCAACCAAAGTCGAGGTTTGTATATATCAACATCACAATTTAGACTGATACTTTATCTTGTAAAAAAAAAACCCATTTTGAACCAGGGCTTATCACCTGAGGTAGTCACAACTGTCCAGGGGTGTTATGCTTACTAAAGCCTGAATCTCTTGTTTCATAGCATCAATCCACTTCTCATCTTGTGATGCTTCATGAAAAGATTGAGGTTCTACAGCTGCTGAAAAAGCTTGTAAATAAGATTGATATCCTGAAGAGACATTGTCATAACAGACATGATTAGTGATAGAATGAGGACTAGACTTATGAGGCACAACATAATCTTTGATCCACACAGGTGGCTTGCTTGTTCTGGTAGTCCTTCTGGATCCCACCTTACTTGCAGGTTCATTATGAGGACTATGAGAACTTTCCTGCAGACCATTAGTGTTATTGGAATTCTCTTCAATATGATCATGACATGAGTCCAAGTTTACATCATTTACATAACATTAGATCATATACATTATCCAGGAAAAGGGTGCTTGCTAGCAAACGGACAAGGACCTGTATCAGACAGATTTGAATGAGCGTAAAAGGAAACACTGTTTCTCTGAATACAACATACCTGCTATATGAACATTATTTGTGCCTCAAGACATTATAGCTTATATCATTTCGGCGTGGAAGAAAAAACCCATTATTAAAACAGCTTTCTTTAGCTCTAGCTTCAAACTTTCCACCTCTTGGTAATGTAGTAGCAAACATAAACATCCAAATACTTTATATGTTCTAGTTTTGGAGCATTTCCAAACAACCTTTCATAAGGGATTGTCCATTCAACCACACTAGTAGGTTAGCCTATTAATTAAGTTAACGCAGTTCGTACACATTTCACCCAGAAGAATCTACTAGGAACATTGAGACTGCAATTTTAAAGCTCTTTTTGATAATGTGTATCAAGTATATGCCTATGTTTTCCTTTCAACAATTGCCATTGTTGTGGACGTATGCCCACAACTACTGATGATTGGTATCATACCAACAATAGGTGACAAAAAAAAAAAACAACCATTTACGTGAATATTAAAACTCAGTTTCACTTGTCAGATCTCAACACTTATTGACACAATCAAACTGATTACAAAACCATTGTATAACTTCTCAAAACAAACTACTAATCTTTCTTTGTTTGCAGTAAAGGGAACCCATGTAAACTGTAAAGTCATCAACTAAGTCAGAAAAATATGTTTTCTATCATAGTTGGATCTTTATGAGGTCACAAAAATATAGATGTACCAATTGAAACATCTTATTACTATGAGTTTTAAACACTAGACGGGAATTTGAGTCTACATTGTGTTGCAAGGACAAATCAACAATCTTCATGTACAGGTTCAACCAATTTATTCTTCAATATATGTAGATGCTGCCATACTTTCAAAGATGGAGTCTAGTCTAAGGTGCCAAAGTTATGTTCTTCTGAGTTCTTGCTTTTGACTGCTGCTCCAATAGTAGGTATTACTTTTGTCTGAGAATATACAGGCATACTCTCCTTACCAATCCCAATCACATCTCCAGTAACGAGAGCCGTGCATAACATAAATCAGGAGAGAAAGACACACACATTTTTTTAGATCCTTGGTTTGAGTTTAAGATTGATAGTAAGTTGTTTGGCAAACTAAAATTTTTTTTCCCTTGGGTTACATGCAAACACATTTCTTAGCTTGCAGTTCCCCAAAATCACTGCTCTCTAGTATGTTTCACATGAATTTATTCCTGTTGGCCACTTGGCACTTTTATACAACGGGAATTCTGAAACTTTCGACATGCACTCGAATATATTTCACAGCATGTAATGTGATGTGTTGCTCCTGATCAATCATCCATCTCACTGTATCCACTATATTAACATTAAAGGATTCATACCTGCAGCAGTAGCCTCAGCCCTGCAGTTTCTGTCAGGTTGAAGTAGGACGATAACATCTAGTGACTTGCTCCATATTGTTACTTTGTGAAATAGCTCCTGGAAAATAGAAGCATTGATGTTTAACCAGATCCAGAAACAGATGACTCACGGAGTTAAATTATGTGCATTGCTTCACTCATTAGGATCCAGAACCCTTCCTCTTGCTCTTAAAATCTGGTGGAAAACCTACAATTCTGTAACAACTTTCTCTGGTATGACCTTTGTAAGCACAGTGATCACAAACTAATCCCATCCTTCTACCAAGTGAGTTCTGACATGAGTCTTCCTTAGATGCAAGTTCATCTGATTATTGTTCACTTGATTATTGAAATTATGTGGTTGAGCACGTCTTACTGCCATCATGTGAGAGTTCTTACCTCCTTCTGTTTGTCCAGCTTCCTTGATACTTTCTTCTTGTATAGCCATTGAATAGGCTTGATTTACACTTGGAAAAGTGGGCTCACAAATAGAACCATCACTTGAGATAACTCTTATCAAACCTACCAAAAACTGCAAAAAACCTTTGTTTTTAACATGTTCAGCATGTGAAACTAGATTCAAACACAATCACAAAGATGGAGAGGGTACATTAAATCCATCTCATTCCATAGATCTCATTTTGGGAATAAATAGGCTGTTACAGAATCAGTGCTTGTGACAAAATAATAATCTCTTTCCATAGGTGAAAAATCCTTGTCAAATTGGATTTATCAAAACCTTTCCTTGAAGTCATTCCAGATCTTTTTGAACTATGAAGCATATACTATGCTAGTCATCAATCTGGTCAACTGCCATTGCACTTATCCAAGATAACCAACTGCATCACATCTTTCCCTATCTAACTGCCAGATCTCCTTGACGAGGCTGTTAACCATGTGCCATCAAAAAATCCAAGTTTATTTTGGGATAGTAGTGCTAAGCGCATAGATCGCTCCACACACAATAGGTTCTCTGGTCCTGTGAGGATTCATTGGATCAACGGCAAACAACCAGGTTATGTCTGAGCTTTGAAGATGAAGTGGAGGTTGTGATTCGACGGGGGATTGTCTTCTACATCTGTACTCTGTGATTCCCACCATTGTTGCAGCTTTCAAAAACACAATGACCAAAATGACAGATTCAAACCTTTCAGAAATCCTTTGATCGATGCTCTGATTTACCATATTAATTTTTGTGAACTCAAACACACACAGAAACACAGAGGAACAGAAGAAGAAGAAGAAAGAAAGAAGAAACGTAGAAATAGTTTTGCAGGGAGAATATGGAAGTTAATCTGTCTTCTTTTTTTATTGAGCATCTTGTTTACATCTATGCTTGTATTATATATATATATAGAGATCAAAAACTAACTACTCAACAACTAAACACTAAACAGGAAAGAAAATGGAACGCATAAAAGAAAAAAATGGAGAAATGTGGACAACCATGTGTTCTAAACAACACATGTGACTCCAAACTAATTTGAATAAACAACCATAAAACTACACATCATCATATCTATATTTCAATTAAAGAGGGGTCGAGCACGCAGCAACATAACTTATAAGTCAGTGGTCACATACTCACAACATTATTATACATCCGCTACCTTAAAATCCAACCCCTCAATGAGATAACCAACTTCCTCCATCACCAACAAACAAGATGCAGATACAGAGATACATGGATAGAGGTAGCATATATCAGGGGTTCGGCAGCATTCTCTAGCTTTGGTTCAAATCATGTATATGCATTTAGGAAAATCACCAAATAAATTCAGAATCCATTACTAACACTTAAGTAGTAAAATCTTAGAATCCAGAACTCATAACTTTCAAATCCTAGCTCCGCCTCTGTTAACATAACACTTAAACCAAAACAAGCATATCTAAATACACGACTATCATCTTTATCAAGAAAATAAAAATAAAAAAGTTAAACGTTTTTCATGCATAAACAACAAGAAACAGGAGAATCTTAGTAACTCCACTAGGTTATTAATAAGAGTTCGATTCCCTGTCTTCCCCTCTCCATTTCCCCATTTTTATTTAAAAAATCACGAACTTGCTGAATCAGCTCAAGAAAACATTTGGTCCATGAAAAAACAAACTCAATTTCAGTCTATTTACATGTATATAGTTATGCAAATCAATACAATATTATACGAACTGGGATCATGATTGTCTATATATTATACATAAAAATAAATATTTATATATCGTCCTGAGCATAATTGTAGCAGTATCTACATTCGATGCTAGAATACAATAATAACAATTACGTCTCAGCCTAGAACAAATTAGGATTGACGATATGAATCCTTACTAAAGCTCGAACCTGATACTATTAGCAGGTAACCAACAGATGAAGTTAACGTACAAAAAAAACAATAAATATTCATATAGTCAATCAATTTATGATGAATCCTGGCGATAAGAAAATTGAAAAATATTATCAATAATAGAAAAGTTGAAACATTGAATAACACCTGTTTCCAAGGATGGACATAGAGTGAAAGTTACGGATTCATCTGAAACAAGTAACTTTGGATCGAACAATGTATATATAAAAAAAACATAACTAAAGAAGAACAAATGGTAATTGATTCCGAACCCAGTAAATCAAATGAGTTGTGGCAAAATTCCAAACTCTAACTACTAATTAAAATTCTGAATTTGCCTCTCGCGACTAATAGAGTTTCTCATTTATCAAAGGAACTCCAGAGCACACCAAGATCAACGTTTCCTCCGGACAGAACAATTCCAATATGGTTGCATTCACTATAGACTGGATTTTTTCGAAAACCATCTGAAAGAACAGCTGCAAGGCCTATAGCTCCACTTGGTTCCACTGCAATCTTCAGAATCTCATAGCAAAGTTTCATAGCTTGTATTATCTCCTTATCATCAACAACTATAACGTCATCCACGAGATCACGGACAATAGGCCTGTTTGATGGTAAAGGTAAATGCCAGAAGTTCAAGAAAGAAAGGTTTTGTTTTGACTCTGGAACAAAAAAGGAAAAGCTTTTAAATAGGAGACAGTTAATTTATATAGAAGGAGCTCGATTTTACCACTTTTTTTTTTTTTTTTTTGTGAGATATCCAAGAAAAGCGTCGAGAAGGCCATTCCAGGCAAATATTGTTGACTTCATATACTAGTAATCCTACCATTGCTCTTTGATTGGAAAGCATCATTTGCCCCCAGTGGTTCGGCAGCCAAAATGCGAACGGCGGGATTGATGGCCTTGGCAGCCAATGCAACTCCCGATATCATACCACCTCCTTCATCCCGAATCAGAAAATGAGGCTGATTTACAATTTAAAATTTCAAGAAAAACAAAATATCAAAGTCTTAAAATTGTTGAATTTACCGCTGATTGGGACTATTAAAGTGTCAATATCTGAAGCTTGTTCCAGAAACTCCAGAGATATTGTACCCTGCCCACTGAAAAATCATAAAGAAACATATTAGTAGAAAACTATTCATTAGTAGAGAAGTATTCATTAGTAGAGATCATTCTGTGTAGATTCCTAGAAAAAAAAGTGAGACTTGCGCTACCTTATAATGCACCTATCATTAGAGGAAGGAATAAGAACAGCACCAGTATCTTGCAACACCTTGTTTGCAGTATCTTCCCGGGACTGCATCGATGGCTCACTGAAGATAACTTGACCACCGTAACGTTTGACATTCGCGACTTTGCATTTTGGAGCATCTTTTGGTACAACTATATATGCGGGGATGCCCCGCAGTTTTGCAGCCAAAGAAAGAGCTGCAGCATGATTTCCACTGAATTCGACGGGAAGTAGATTAGGGGATAATCCAAAAAATAAAATGAAGATATTTTTATTACAGAAAGCTCTGAATGAACCTGCTATGAGTTACAACTCCTTTAGTGGCCTGATCATCATCAAGTGAAAAAATAGCATTGCATGCCCCTCGGAATTTGAAAGCTCCCCTGATAAATTGCAAGAACAAATGGCTCTTAATTAGAAGCGAAAATATCAGAAACTTTAGTTCAGTACCACACACTTATATAGGAAGTAGGAACTACTTTGAGAAAATCCCTGGCGTTCTATGTTAAAGAGTTGCTCACCCCTTCTGAAAGCATTCACATTTGAAGTACAGCTTTCTTCCAGCAATAGAATCTAACGTGTCTGAGGTGAGGACAGGGGTTTGTTGAGCAAAGGGTTTAATGCGTACTTGCGCTTCCCTGATGGAAGAGATATCAGCAGCATAACTGTGACTAGATTTTGTGTGATTCGGTTCCATCAATGATTACTTTGGAAGTTAACAATCGCGAAGCTGTAAGCATGTGATATTTTTTGAGTCAGTCCAGGGAAGATCAATGAACAAAAATACCAAACAAGGTGGAATCTTTCAAGTCTATCAAGTGAAGATCTAAGACAAGAAATATATAATCAGTTGATTTTGAGAACAAAACAAGAATAACACGCTTCCAAGACAAATAGCCTAAGCAGATTTCATGAGAAAGGAAATTCTTTTGATCTCAACGATCAACCAAGGGAAATGATGGATTATGGATACGTTACCCATAAGCCACGGAGTTCAAATCTATAATCAAGTTTAAATTTTAATGCCAAATGATGGGTTAAATCTCAATTTCCCTAAATTTCAAATTTGAGGCCAAATCTCAATATTCTACGCCTCAAATCATAAATCTAAAGCTGAAAGCATATCTCATTACCACAATCCATCAAAATATTTAATTTTAATATATCAATGTATTTAGTAATATTCTTGTTCCAAAGTAAAACATCTAAACCATACACGAATTGTTATAGAATCATTAAATCGTCGTCATTTCTTACAACACAAAACATTTTCAAAAGAACCATCAAAAGAAAGCAGTTACATGGAAAATGGATGTGACCATTATCATAGTTGATTCTCTCATCATCTGCTCCATTTGGACTCTACATTATATCGCTATCAAGTTCTAGCATATCCTTATCAACAAAAAAATTTCAAAAAGCAACCAATAAAGCTATGAACCAAGTAAATTCTAACCTGAAGCTTAAATTGACGAGAGCTTCACTATCGGCTCAAATAAAGTTTCAGACCCTTCCTTCGAGCAAAAAGCTTTTTCTCAAAAGAACCAAGAGCTCTCTTACCCTAATATGTCTCATATACTTATATGTTGATAAGACTAAATGGGCCTAGCCCACTTCTTCGCACATAAATTAGTTACCTAAATAAGCAGATATAACTACTATATCAAAAATACATATAGTTTTAAAATATTACCAAATGTGACGTCACTTACCATTTTATAGCAAACTCACTAGCTTGTGTCCTTTCCCCTTTTGAAGGCTTAATACACTGTATGTATCTATCGGTTAACTCTCTAACCAAATCCCACTTTAATCTTGTGGTTTAGACATGTGAAAAACTAAAATTAGAGTGTTGCCCTAAATTTGCTTTTTTTGAGTTTCTTGTGTTGTAATGCCAAATGAAGATTTAGTTTATTATGCTAATTATATTTGTTTCAAGAAAAGCTCACTTATCATACCCCAAAAATTGCAAGGATTCAAGTAGAAGATCAAGAAATTAGATGTTTGTTTTAGTTAAATTCCTTTTTCATTTGTTTCAAGAAAAGCTCATATATCATTTTTTTCTTCATCAAGTTTGTAGCTTTTCTTAATATTCAAGTACAAATATAGTCCTGGACTATATTTGCACTATATTAGACATAGTAGCTATATTTGCTTGTTTAGGTAACTAATTTATGAGTGGAGAAGTGGGCTAGACCCATTAATCCTTGAAAAGGAGAAGGAAACAAGATAGTGAATTTGCTATAAAATGGTAACTGACGCTACATTTGGTAATATTTTAAAACTATAACCATGTATCTTTGATATAGTAGTTATACTTGATTATTTATGTAACTAATTTATGAGTGAAAAAGGGGGCTAGACCCATTCATTCTTATCAACATATAAGTATATGAGATATATAAGACATAATACATCAATGCACCCTCAACTTGACTCCAATTGACGTATATGTCCTCCAATTTTGGATATGCAAGCAAACACTTAAACTTGTAATAAATTGAATTAATAGATGCAGTCGTCTTACGTTGGAATTCCACATGACAATTTGTGTCTTATGTGAATATCTACATGTATTATGTCATGTAATGAACCTATCCTGAAAATAACCAAAACTGTTAAAGTGCACTTGGTAAATTGCAACTACCAAATGCGTTTTATGAGTAAACTTCTTAGGGTTGAAATTTCCTAGGTGAATGGGATTCATTTCCTATTTAATATATTGTCCCACTATTTTGGATGATATTTTTCTTCGTTCCCACCTTTTCTCCCCCTTCTTCACTCATACATTAGTTACCTAACTAAGCAAATATAGCTACTATATCAAAAATACATAGTTATAGTTTTAAAATATTACCAATTGTGGCGTTAATTACCATTTTATAGCAAATTTACTACCTTGTTTCCTTCCCCCTTTCAAGGATTAATGGGTCTAGCCCACTTTTTCACACATAAATTAGTAACCTAAATAAGCAAATATAGTTACTATATCTAAAAATACATAGTACTAGTTTTAAAATATTACCATATGTGGCGTCAGTTACCATTTTATAGCAAATTCACTAGCTTGTTTCCTTACCCTTTTCAAGGATTAATGGGTCTAGCCCACTTCTTCACACATAAATTAGTTACCTAAATAAGCAAATATAGCTACTATACCTAAAAATACATAGTAGTAGTTCTAAAATATTACCAAATGTGGCGTCAGTTACCATTTTATTGCAAATTCACTAGTTTGTTTCCTTTCCCCTCTTGAAGGCTTTATACATTGTATCTATCGGTTAAACTCTCTTACCAAATCCCACTTCCCTTAATTTGCTCCTGTTCTCAATCTCGCAATTTTGCTTATTCCTCAATTCGTGGTACAGTGATTTTTCCAGTTAAGTAACGGTTTTGCATAAATATGTTGGTTATAAGTATCTAATAGTTTCTTCTCCAGATTCTCAGACATCAAGTTGTTAATTTGAATTATTTTAGGGGGCTTCTCAAGCTTTTTTCTGTGTATCAATGGCGGAAGATTCTACTCCTAAGAGGCTTTCTCGAGGTATTACCTTCTAACCAACACTCTTATCAAGATTGTCCATACTTTGTTTTGTGCATTTTCACTCAAGAAGATAACAATGCAGGGGTTGTTGCTGCTTTAAATGCCAAGAGGAGAACTAAGTTCCACAATGACCCCATAAAAATGCAGTCATTGGATGAACAAAAAAAAAATCAAAGAATTTGAAAGTTGTTGCAGAAGATGCAAGTATCGATAATGAGAAAGGAAAGAGATTGTTTAAGATACATGTATCGAAAAGGGGAAAAAGAAATTTCAACCCATGCTATCAAGGACACAAGTGTAGGGTAAGAGAGCACTTGGTTAGGTAACTTATCCCTTTCCAGATACACACAAACTTCTAGACATTACCCAAATATGATCCACAGAGGTTTTGATTGAATTTTTTTTCTTCTTGATTGTATACATTTATTATTATATTTTGCCACAATATGTATGAGATAATAAACATTGTATTTTGCCACAATATGTATGATAAAAATATGAATAATAATACATGTATCAGATATATTACTATAACCGGAATAATGACAGAGTGGAACCAAGTATCATTTATTCAAAAATGATAAAGAAAAACAGTGCTTACCTATAAAGCGCCCAGCATTAAAGGAAGGAAAAGAATAGCACCGGTATCTTGCAACACCTTGTTTGCAGAATCCTCTCGGGACTGCATCAATGGCTCACTCGGGATAACCTGACCACCAAAACATTTGACATTCTCGACTTTACTGAATCAACTCAAAAATCCATTTGGGACCATGACAAACAGACTCAACTTCAGATAATTTTTACACCCATTACAGCAATTTAAAAATAAAAAAAACTAAAATCAAGAACCAGTATTAGTATATAGTAGACATTGAAAATAGAAAGAGAACTAAGAGGGAAAGAATGAACCTTAATGGCTGGAAAGAACTTACAGTACCTGAGCAGAAAGATACCCCAATACTCAATAGCTAAAATCACAGAAATCGACTCAACATTAGATGGAACTTCCATACCAAGTGTAATCCCGCAAGTGGGGTCTGGGACGATAGAGTATATGTGGACCTTACCCCATACCTTGTGGAGGTAGCGAGGTTGTTTCCAAAAGGCCATCGGCTCAAGAGCATCAAAGCAAGCAGTTATAAAAAAGAAAATAAGACAGTAGCGAGAAAATGGCAACTAAGAAGGAAAGCAGTACAGAGCATTCAGAACAAAAGAACAGTGAAAAAAACAAATAATGTGAAACATAAAACAAAGAACAAGAAATTGCAAGAATACATGAATCATATAGAAGTTTGTTCCAATGAGGGGAGAGATTGAATACATAGTTTCTCATTTGTTAACGGAATTCCAAAGCACACCAAGATCAACATTGCCTCCAGAAATTACAATGCCAATATTATTGCATTTACTATAGGCTGGATTTGTTTTAAAACTACTGGAAAGAACTGCTGCAAGGCCAATAGCTCCACTTGGTTCCACTGCAATCTTTAGAATTTCATAGCAAAGTCTCATAGCTTGTATTATCTCTTCATCATCAACAACTATGACGTCATCCACGAGATCACGGACGATAGGCCTGTTTGACAGTAAAGGTGAATGCCAGATACCATTTATCAAATTAGCTCGTTAGAAAAAGCAAAGTTATCAAGAGTGTGTTAGAAAACGCAAAGATATCAAATTATCTTAATAGAAATCCGCATATAAGTGAAAGAAAAAGAGCTAGGGGGTAGAAGGGCTTGGGAAAAAGGGACCAAGAGGCTTCTTCAGTGCAGGGGTAAATACACTAAATTTGAGAACCAAAAAATTCTGTTGCTTGGACCCTCCAAAGATGTTGCCTCACTTGGGTGGGATCCTCAAAAATGCATACCCATAGTATTTTTGAAGAATCTAAGCAACATAGTTGAAAAAATTAGCACGATCTCTAAAACATTGAGTCATGCCGATCTTGCCGCCAACAAAACTTTGATCTTGATTGCTAAAAGCTCCAAACAGGCACAGTAATTTAGAGTAGAAGGAGATAAAACCTTACCATGTAAGGTCTCCAAGAAAGGCTCGAAGCCCATCGGCAATAGTGTTGACCTTCGGATAACTTAGTGATCCTGCCATTGATCTTCGACTGGAAAGCATCATCTGCTCCCTTTGGTTCGGCGGCAAAAATGTGAATGGAAGGATTAATGGCTTTGGCAGCCAACGCAATTCCCGATATCAGACCACCACCTTCATTCCATACCAGTAACTGAGGCTGGTCTACAAATTAAAATTTGAAGAAAATGATAGATCAAAGTCTTTAAAAAGTTGATTTACCGCTTATTGGGACTATTAAGGTGTCAATTTCAGAAGCCTGTTCCAGAAGCTCCAGTGATATTGTACCCTGCCCACTGTATAGACCACAAAAAAAAACATATGAAATGGAGAAATATTCATCAGCACAGATCATATTGTCTAGATTCCTAGCAAAAAGGTTCATTTTTTTGGGAAAAAGTATATTTGGAATATCAAAAACTACTATTCCATACAGTTCAATTAGAAGTTCAAGGTTGACTTGGAATAGTTCGTAATGAAATTGCTGCAAATGTTGAGAAAGATGAAATCATCATACAGAGGGATCATTAACACATAAAGTGAGATGTAAGGCTCAGTTTGTCTTGGGCAGGAGATAGAATTTTAACAAAACACGTGCACACGAATACTCTTAAGGCTTCTTTGGGGGCTTTCAGGCCCCTCCTCAACTAGTTGTGTTGAGAGGGGGAAGTAACCTAGTAATCAACTAATAAAAATAACAAAGAAAACCCAAATGTTAGCCATTATACTCGACATCATAATAGGATTAATAAAGCACATCACCAGTATCATGCAACACCTTGTTTGCAGTATCCTCTCGGAATTTTTTTGTTTGTTTTTTTTTTTTTTTTTTTTTTTTTTTTTTTTTTTTTTTTTTTTTTTTTTTTTTTTTTTCTGCATCGATGGCTCACTCCAGATAACCTGACCACCATAACGTTTGACATTCTCGACTTTGCATTTTGGAGCATTTTTTGGTATAACTATATAAGCAGGGATGCCCCGTAGCTTCGCAGCCAAAGCAAGAGCTGCAGCATGATTTCCACTAAATTTAACGGGAAGTAGATCAGGATGTAATCCAGAAAAATAAATGTAGATATTAAACCACAGAAACCAGAAAGATCTGAAAGAACCTGCTATGAGTTACAACTCCTTTAGCAGCATGATCATCATCAAGTGAATAAATAGCATTGCATGCCCCTCGGAATTTAAAAGCTCCCCTGATAAATTGCACAAACGCTGGCCCTTAATTAGAACCCTTAGGCAGAAACTCTAGTTCACTACTACACACTTATGCAGGACTACTTTGAAAGAAACCCTTCCACTCTATGTTAAAGAGCTTCTCACCCCTTCTGAAAGCATTCACATTTAAAGTACAACTTTCTTCCAGCAATAGAGTCTAAAGTTTCTGAGGTGAGGACAGGAGTTCTGTGCGCAAAGGGCTCGATGCGTACTTGAGCTTGCCTGATGGAAGAGATGTCAGCAGCATAATCGTTGCTAGATGTTGGGCAGTTTGGTTCCATCAATAATTACTAGAAGTCAATACTCCTGAAGCTGAAAACATGTGGAACTTCTCATGTCAATCCAGGGAAGAACAAAATACCTAACAAGGTGCAATCTTTCAAATCTATCCTATGAAGAACTAAGACAAGAAATATATAATCACTTTAAAACTGAGAAGAGAACAAAAGAATAATACACTTCCAATAAAAACAATAATATCATATAACATGACAAATTTTGTGAACTCGGCAAGGGGGAATCAAACATGATACCCATATTTGCCTATAAACAAAGGGCATTCCGTGTCCCAAAGGACCTCAATGTACTGAACTCAGACTTATCAGTCTTTTACCCTCATCCCCCACAATCTGAACGAACTGTCTTTGGCTCGAACTAGTTATATTAATCAATCAATCAACTACGTCTTAACCCTCAACTACTTGGTCTCTGCTATAAATACTAGAGTTTACACCAAGGATTTGAACCTATGACCTAAAACAATTTTTAACCACCTTTACCACTACACTAGAATCTTTCCTCACGCAAGGCAGGAGTGGATGTAGTTCACAATTTACGAGTTCATCTACACCAGTAACTTTAGCTCAGACCTAGTATATATGTTAAAAGATTCACTAAATAAGAACAGAGAATGCATTTGAATGGGATGCAACAAAAGTTTTGAACTTGAAACCATTAAGTTTAAAATTTGGATCCACCTCTGAGTCAAGGGATTCAACAAAACATTGTTTAAGCGAACGGAATCAATTGAACCCCTTTACCTTTCTTTGCTCCGCCTCTGGATCCAGATACACAGACCAATCAACCAAATAACCATATGCAAATACGCCCCGTCAAATCCTTCAAAAAGGCACTATTTTTGGAGGACCAAACACATACCTTGAAGAGAATCCGAGCAACATAACTTATAAGTCAGTGGTCTCATCCTCACAGTGTTCCAAACATATTCTACTTCCTTTTCCGCGCGCTTAAAATTCAAAACCACCCAATGAGATAACCACTTCCCCATCACCCAACAACGATTGCAGAATACCAGACACATTGATAGGGTTAGCATATATCTTTGGTTCAAATCATGTATATGCATTTTTAAAAAAAATCACCAAATAAATCCACAATCCAATTACTAGCACTTGAGAAAGTAAAATCTTAGAACCCAGACCTCATACTTCCAAATCCTAGCTCCGCCTCTGTACAGAACACTTCACCAAAACAAGCATATCTAAATACACTACTATCATCTTTATCAAGAAAATATAAATAAAAAAGGTAACTTTTTTTCATCCATAACAACCAAGAACAGCAGTATCCTTATACTCACTACCTCTCCGTTAGCTACCCAAACTTTCATCACAATAAAGAGTTTGATTCCTTTCTATTTAAAATCAGACTTGATGCATCCATCCATAAAACCTTTTGGTCCATAAAGACACAAAACTCAATTTCAGATAATTACTACACCCATTACAGCAAATTAAGAAATATACTACCAAAATCAAGATTCAGTATTAACCTTTATGAGTGGCAAGAACTTACAGTCTCTGAGTAGAGAGAAATTGAAGTTCCCCAACAGTATATGGGATCGTTTGGTGGCCCGAATAGATTAGACTTATAATAATTTTGAAATAAAATTTTATATAAAAAATTTATTTATTACGATATTATCGACTTTTGGTTAAACATAAATATGATTGAGGATTGAGATATTAATTTTTTATTTATCTATAATAAAATTTGTTAAGTAATAAAATTAAAGTTCTGTTATAAAATCAAAGTTCATAAGAACTATATCATAAAAAGAACATACCAGAAGTAAAGCTAGAAGAACAAGGAAATCTCTATCTTAGTTTTGAGATATCATATCAAGGTCACTTGGAATTATCATAGTTACATAAATGTTCATATCAATCACTTTGAATCTGTCACATTGGAAATCCTAATACATGATCCAATTAATTGTTGGATAACTCTAATGGATCATCCACATAACCCAATAGCATGTATAACACTCCCCCTTGAATGTCCATAGTATAATGTGTCTTGTTTAAAACTTTATTAGGAAAAACTTGTGGGTAAAAATTCTAGTGAAAAAGAGTGCCACGATCTTTCTTGATACGCACTATTGTTGCTCATTAAAAACCTGTCGGAAAAACCCAGGGAAACAACACGATCAAGGAAAAAGAGTGCAACGCGTATTTCTCCCCTGATTAAAACATCACTTAATTTCTTGTGATGAGTCTCCATCTTTTGTACATTGTGGTTGAAATATATCTTTTTCAAAGAAAAAGCAAACACATTCTTGAATTGGTGGGTCTTTATCTCAACCAAGCAACGCAACTTATCGCCTCGTCCCATGGAGGAACTTTTATTTCTGCATAGAAACATTTGCTTCATTGATCACAATGATATTCTTTTGTGCCCTCCACAGGCAAACACAAACGCGCCTTGTAGATAGAGCCTTTATGCGGATCATCAGCTGTAATAGTTTGCATCTGCTAATCATCATTTTTGTCCCGTGGATTCCTCGGCTAGAATAGCCCTAACTAGGTCCCCTTCGAGGATATCAATCAGTTTTCTAACACATTTTTAAGTCCCCTTTTTTTATCGGGGAGAAACTGATCTTGCCAGTAAATTTACTGCAAACCAATATCTGGTCCAATATTTTTACGAAGCGATGCACTTTGCCCTGATTGCACCTACAATATAGAGTTTCATCACCTAAACCTCATCTTCTTGAGATCAAACTGAATCATCATTTCTCTCCAATTGCATGCTCACATCCATTTGGGTACTCAATGAATGCGATTTATCCATATAAAAATTTCAATCAAATTTTTCAGTGTTGTGCCCTTTTGACAAATATTTCCTTTGTCAAATTATCAATCTGTAGTCAAGACAATTTGTCTTACCAAGACCTCTTCATAACAATACAAGGAACAATTAGGGTCTTCCTTTTGTACCCTTTTTCTTCCTTGACTATTTCAATTCATATAAGTATTCCTTGAAGCTTTATTAGAAAAGTTTTCTTGCAAACTCTTTTATGCTTCAGAGCACCTCGATTGTTTAATGATTTTCATATAACTTCATTGTCTAGCTAGCCATTACATTATCATTACAAATTCATTACATTTTCCTTGTTGCCAGAATCAAAACAACCTCATTGCATCCACCAAGAGAAAACATCTGCATAATGTCAGGATTTTTTGCGATAAAAACCTTTATGCCCCAAGGCACAACAAAAACGTTTTGATCTCTTCCGGTTGTACTATCGCATAATAATTATTTGTACCCCCTACATATACCCTTGATTTTATGGACTACCCGTCCAAAATGTCACTTTTCAAAGGGAAACAAAATATACTTGAATTGTGCATTTTACTTTGGCCAACCCATTAATCTGTCACACTAAGGCCAATTTGAATTCAAGAATCCGCGTCACAATTTATAAAATCATTTGAGCCGCAATACCCTCATAATCAAATATATCGTCGACGGTTAGTAGATATGGATCCAACAAGACTAACGTATCGAGGTCTCTTCATTTTCATTCTTTCAGGTACCTGCACCTTTTTCAGAATTTTAATGGAAGTGTTAGTCAAATGTGTCCTTTATAGCACTCCTGCCTTCATTATCATGACCATATTGATCATTGTTGTCCCGTCCTTCTCCAGGAATTTTATATTTTGCATCGATTGCGCGTATCAAGACTCTGTCCTTCAAGTACTTTTCACATTGGCGCATTTGCCCGCTAATTATATCATAAGGGTCCGTTGTGGCATTCATCTGGCAACTGATTTCAACATTTATGCACTGAATTATCCCTTGAACTTTAAGTTCACATCTTTTTTAAGAGGATCTAGATAATTCAATTATAACCTCACCCATATTTTCTCATCAGCTGTCCATCATCCTCTCCCCCTATGTTTAGAAAATCTCACATTCTTCCAACCTTATTTTGGGAGTTCATCTTTGCGTGGTGATCATTCAAATCATAACCGCACATTCAACATTTTAGATGAAATTATATATGGTTCCTTTACCATGACCAACTTTAATGAAAAAACTTTGGTTTGATTCATACAAATTGGTTTGTGCTACCTGTTAAATAAAATTATCTCATACCAATCTTATTTTTGGTGTTGTGTTCTCATAACCATGATTAGCTATAATTTTGGGAGGCATACAATTTCTGCTAAATCAACAGCATTATATATAAATTTTCATAGTTTGGAACTGCGCTCTCAATTTTAACAATTCGAGCAAACACAACCTTCACAAAATCAATTGTAAGTTTACAACCAAAAAAAAAGAATGTGACCCATCCGAATATATAGCATTGATAATATAGTTGCAAATTATCCACATGGGTCTGGTGAACAGACTCATATTCACCCTTTATAGTTTCAAAACTTAGGGGATTCCATCCCACTTAGTTGGTACAAATGATCATTTTAATCAAGAGAACAAGCCACCCGATAGAATCTTGAAGATCTTTATTTCTTCATCACTATAAATCACATGAGTTTTCTTCATTACGTTTGCAATCACATTTAATCGAAATATAGTCAACCAGTCAGCACCTGATCTTTCTTTTGTACCTTAAATTTACCTTTTACATGTGGATTTTCTCAAGCATGTAATGTTGTATGGAACAACAAGAGGAACGTTGGCATAAAATTGTTTACATAAACTTTATAACCCTCTTCGATTATAGTGATTTATATTCTCATTATTTAATTTTTAATTTATCCGAAACTTAAAAGTTTCTTTTGAGACTTACTACAAACCCAATATTATTCTCTAATAATAACACAACTTGTTCGAGCTTCAATTAATTTTGTGTACTATCACATAATTGCATGACAAATTTCAGAACATCCCTATGGTAGCATCTCCTTCACGAGGGAATTATATTATTATTGTCATTGTCAAAATCATTACGAGCAACGGCTTGTCTTGCTTACTTTGTTTTAACCATAGTACACAATCAATGACAAATTTGTATTTCACACATCATAACACCACAACCTTATAGGCCAGAACAATTTCTTTCTTTTTTCTTTCGGTAGTTCATAATACAAACATACCATAGTGACGTATAAACATAAACGGACATATGTTAGCCATTTCTCAAATAAAATTTATTTTCCTCTCAACCTCCTGGAGAGGTGAGTTTTGACATATATCATTTTTTTCAAACTGCCATAGAGGTGAGTTTGTGACTATATCAATTCATAATATTATCACATCTTGACCCATTCTCTTATAAATTGGGTCCTGCATTCACGATAACAATTTATATTCCTTCATAATTTGCATAGAAGTACATTGTCACTTCTTTAAGATTCTCATGAGTTCCATGACACCGACTGCACACCTCAAACATCACTTTTGAAAGATCCAAGTGTACCATCACTTACTTCGTATCATCATGATAGCAAGGATTTATAAACGTTGTCAAATTATTGGTTGACAACATTGAACATCACTGACCATTCATTACCATTTTGATAATAAAATTTGCTTCACTTTTGAAAGAATATTTGAATAAACTCTACTGTTCTTCCTTTATCATTACCACAATGATGACGTATTATAATTTTGTCCCTCCGCGCCCTTATTCATATCATTAATTTATTGTCATCTTTCAGACTATTCATTCACTGCGACCCGCACTTCATATGATTTAAATGGCGCAAGTCAACAGACGGATTTCAGAGTTATCACATGTTTGCTACACATTCTTTTCAAGGAATGTAGCAAATTTCATATGATGAATTGCCAAGATGTTTATCAAAACTATATATTTTTGTCTTAGTCCTTATTTATCATCACTATGGTGCAATTGACTCAACTCAATGGCTTACTACCATATAGACGTGTTTTACGCCATAATCTATGGGACTTGAACCCATCACGTGCATCAAAACTCTAATTGATGTCTTACCCTTTGGTGCGATAGAATTTTGAATCTATCGTCTTATCCCAAAATATTTTTCATTATGGTGCATCCGGACTTTTAACCTATGTCTTAACCCTTTTGTGCGATGAAACTTGAACATCGTCTTACTATACCCGTAACCAACGTTGTCAATAACCCAGTACAACATGACTCACCCTTTGAGGCTTTCAAACAATCAAAATAATATTCAAACTCACTGCTATTAAAAATTTATACCTTCTTCTATTTAGAAAATTTTGTATACCTTCAATATTTCTTAACCACTCGTAGTTAGTCTCGTTCCTGTAAATTTTAGGTGACTGAATACTATTTTATTCTAAAAATCATAAAAATATTTAGAAAATACATACCATGATTTTATGCATAGAATACTTTGAATCTCATAACGATCAAACCAAAATATAGCTAAAAAAAACAGAACTCACATCTCAATTGATAGAGTCTCGTGCTGATAACGTGTTATAAATTCAAGTTCATAAATATATCATAAAAGAAGAAGACAAGAGAAGTAGATAGAAGAAAGAAAAAAAAAATTTTTCTTCATATTCAAGTATATACAATGGTGAATGAATCTCTATTTATAGTGTTGATATATCATAAGTCAAGGTCACCTTGGAATTATACATAGGTTATCATCAATGTTTCTATCACCTTGGAAATCTTTATCACATTGACAGCAACTAATCTTGAATCTATAATTGTGAATAACTCTAAGGATCATCCCAATAACACAATAGATTATAACAGTAATCGAAACTATTGTGGTAGAAAATTATTGGCTTACTCAAGTAGACTAGTAATTCTTTTCTGATAATGGTGGCCAGATCGATGGATAAAAATTCTCCACCATAAATATATTACATTCAAGCTCTAATAATAATAATTAAAAAAAACGTATGAGGGCATGTGCATCTTTCTAATATAAAATATTTTTAGTCTTAAAAATACTAGATGATTTATTATAAGCACAAACTATTTCTGAGTCCGAAATTTAATGGTATAAAATGTTAACAAAAGTTTTAAAACGATATATAAATTTTAAATTTAATCAAAACGGCAAAATCGTTGGTAGAGCAGCGATTTTGCTTGCCGGAAAAAATAAAATCGCTATAACACCAGCGATTTGCTAAATTTAATGATTTTTTTAAAAAAATTAAATGAAATTTAAGTCAAAAAAATTTTTTTAATAAGTCGTTGCTAATTGCAAGCGATTTTATGTTTTTTTTTAATTTATTTTGTAATGTTTCCATACGATCGATCACTATTTTCTTAAAAAAATTGTAAATCGCTGCATTAATTTTTTTTAGTTTTTTTAAATTTTAATCAAGTAGTTATTTATAATTTCAAAAAAATTAATTAAATCGTGCTATTTAATTAATTTTTTTAAACTATAAATAGTTACATTGATTAAAATTAAATTTAAAAAAAAGGAAAAATTGTTGTCTATACAATGATTTACAAAATTGTTTTTAAAAAAATTAGTAAATTGCTGCGAAAGCAGCGTTTAACAAAATTATAAAAAAAAAAAAACTAAATCGTTGTAGTAGCACCGACTTATTTTTTTTAAAAAAAATTGATGTGGCAGCGATTTAAGTTAAATAAATAATTTAAAAAAAAAGTTGTTACACAAATCGCTGCCTTTATAGTTTTTTTTTTTAAATTTCTAATAAATAATTATGTTTTTTTTTTTAAAAAAGATTAAGTTGGTTAAAAAAAATCTTATATTGTAAATCGCTGCTATGGCAGCGATTTTCATTCAATTTTTTTTTTAAAAAAATAATCATTAAATTTAGCAAATCGCTGGTGTTGCAACGATTTTTTTTTTCGGCCAGCAAAATTGCTGCTCCATCAGCGATTTTATCGTTTTGGTTAAATTTAGATTTTTTATACCGTTCTAAAATTTTATTAATATTTTATACTTATTAGGCTCGGACTCAACTATTACTATTTTCTCCACTGTGAATTTGATACAAAATTGAATGAGTATTTTATTTCACTATAATTCAAGAAGGGGAGACTTGGAGGTCACCTTGTGGTTGGACCCTTTCTCAGACACTGCCAATAACAAAAGCTTTAGTGTATCGAATTATTTTTTTCCATCTTCTAATTTGTATTTTCTTTTTATCAATTCTAGACAGATATATAAAAATTTATTGAATTGTAATTACGTTTATTTTTACTTCCTCCTAATAAAAAAGGAAGTATATGAAAATCAAGTAAATCCACTATACTAATTAGCTATATCGCTTTGATTTTCAAAAGTTATCATAATTATGTCAAATTCTTCAAAAATATTTTTTTTCGAAGAATCCAACACAATTTTTAATGTTTTTAAAGAGTTTGAGATACCCATTTATATGTCAAACCTCTATGAAGACCCGACTTCGCAATTTGTGCTTTAGTCGTCATAGCTTTAAAATGCACCACAACAGGGAATCAAAAGTATATCAAAATAACGTAAATTATGGAAGTATATCAAAAGTACATCAAATGCAAGCATTTCATGAAGTTAAAAAATACAATATACTAATGTTATTTTAGGCGGAACTCATAAAGAGGTCTTCAAACATGTTGGGTCTTTTCTCTTAGGTATCGCAACTATGTCATTTTCCTATTGAATCCTTGAATAACCCGTGATATGTTTCTTTCAAACACTGTGGATTGATGTGACAGAAAATGTGATCTCACGTCGCTTGAGCGCGTGAAGACGTTTTGAAGATGTTGATGTAGATCCCTGAACCACCCACTAACGCTCTTCTTCCCCTTTTAACCTCCTCCTTTCTTTCATTTCATCATTAAGTTGGAGTTGCTCATCAGAATATCTCTCTCTTCTTTATCGATTTCTTATTAATCATCAAGTTTCAGTGTCGGATTTGTCTTGTTCATTGATTTCTTCTTCTTCAAGTCAGAAGTGTTTATTTATTTTTTCTTTTTTTTGGGATGGGGGGGGGGGGGGGGGGGGGGGGGGGGGGGGGGGGGGGGATTAAGGGGCTTTAGGTTTGTAGGCTTGGAAAATGACTATGTGACGCTGACATAGAGAAAAGGTAAAGTATACATAGATTTATTCTGATTTTTTGAGATAAAAAAGTTGTTTCCGAATGACCACCAGCTCAAGGAAAAACATTTCAAAGCAATTTGGATATATAAATAGAGAGCGAAAGAAATTTGACTTGTGGCGGGACACACATAATTTTTTTCGTCACAAATAAGAAATTTTGATTTCGTGCCTTCAAAATTGACAAAATTTTGATGAGGAACACTTTCCTAAAATGGATCTTATGCATTGTGATGAGATGTATAAGGTTTTTTCATTCTTTATTTGGGATCTCGAATTCAAATCTAGGAATAAATGCAATCTTAATAAACAATGTTTTATCTAGAGATTGTTTTGTTACTTAGACTAGATTGTCTTATACGTTGTGATGAGTTGTATAAGATTTTCTCATCCTTCATTTGAGATCTCATGTTCGAATCTACGAACATATAAAATCTTGATTCACCTAAGAGTCATCCAAAAGGTTGTTTCGTTACAAGACTAGATTGTCTTATACATTGTGACGAGATGTTAAAGATTTTTTCATCCTTTATTTAAAACATCAGTTTCAAATATAGAGACAAATACATACAATTTTCTATAAGCAATGATTTACCTAAGATTATCTTGTTACCACAACATAAATTGTAATATACATAAAAAAAAATTTACGAAGCCAAGCTAGAATTTACGTGAATGTCAATGGCAAAATCAGACAAGATCGAAGGGTTTCAGTAAAGGAAATCAAACTACAAAAAAAATAGGCACACAAATAAGTTTAAAAAGATTCAACATATAAATTAAAGAGAAATATCAAAAACACCCCTAAGTTTGGCGCAAAATATTAGTTTCATCCTTGAATTATTGAAGACTTAAAACACCCCTTTACTTGACTAATTGAAGCTAAATACACCCCCTGATCTTGCGAAATTAGTGAAATCTAAGTTCTCGTCAAGTTAAGGGGTGTTTTCAACACTTTTTTTGATTTTTATTAAGAACTTTCATGTTCCTACAAGAGTTTGAGACCACTTGTTATGACATGTTGCATATCAGGAGTGTATCGGGGGTGTATCTAAGTTTAATTAGTCAAGTAGAGAAACGCTTTTAAGGTTCAGGTATAAACCTAATAATTTGCACTACGTTTAGGAGTGTTTTTGTGATTCTCTCTATAAATTATAATTTACATAAAAAGTTTTATGAAGTCAAGCTAGAATTTACGTGAATGTCAAGGACAGACTCAAATGGAATCGAGAAAATTCAATAAAGAAAATCAAACTACAAAAAAATAGGCACACAAATAAGTTAAAAAGACTAATCTATAAATTATACTCCTTCCGTTTCAAAAAGAATGACCCTATTTTCTCTTTAGTCTGTTTAAAAAAGAATGACCCATTTCCTTTTTGGGTAACACTTTAACTTTAACTTTTCACGTAGCATGTTTAAGACCACAAAATTAAAGGACATTTTGATACATTTGACATAACTTTAATTTAGAACCAAAAGATTAAAAAAATTTCTTTTTTTTCTTAAACTCCATTCCAAATTTAAGCCAAGGACGAAGCCAAATTAAATCGATTGATAATTTACCTATTACAACAACAAAAAAAAAAAAAAGAGCTCAGATACACTACATTTCATCATTTAAATCAGATGACTATGAAGACAAACTTCACAAATTTGTGCAATAGTCATCACAGCTCTAAAATATATAATTTTCTCAATTCTTCTTTTTTCCTCTCAACATATATAATTTACTTAATTATATATGTGCAAAAAGTAACATAAATTAAGAAAGTATATCATAACTACATTGGATGCATGATTTTTTTTTAATCCTTCATTTGATGTCTCAAACTCAAATTTAAGAATTAATACAATCTTGATAAGCAATGTTGCACTTAGAGGTTGGTTGTTTTTTTACGAGGACTGAATCGTATTATGTATTATGATGAGATGTATATGATTCCTTCATTTTTCATTTGATATCTCATATTTAAAATTAAGAATGCGTACAATCTAGATAAGTAACAATGCATCTAGAGGTTGTTTCATTATCAGGACTAGTTCATACTATGCATTACGAAAAGATGTATATGATTCTTTCATCCTTCGAATTCCCGAATTCAAATCTTGAAATGAATACCATTTTAATAAGCAATAGTTTCACCTAAGTGTCATTTCATTACCACAATATGAATACTAATCTCGATAAAAAAAGAAAATGTATTTATTTTAATGTGTTTCCTTATTTGATATAGCTAGATCACTTCATTTATATAGAATATGAGATTATAATCGATTTATAGTTTTACATATATAATCACGATATCTCCTGTGATAAATTAACAGAGCAACTTTTCACAAAATATAGCAACAAAAATTCATATTTGTATGCTATAGTAAAGTGGATAATTGCTCTCCATAGCATAAAACCTGTAATAATTCGCTATACTATACAATTGTAGAATCCTGGCCTACTTTCTCTGAAATTGTATAATCGCTATCCTATTTCAATGCGATTTGTATAATGCACATTGTATAATTTGCTGCCCGAGTTTGCTGCAATATTTTTATAAAATATTTTGCATACATTGAATCGGGGAATTAAACTGTATGTATATGCATAATTATAAGTGTATAGCAAACGATAATTTTTTTTCTCTCGCTTTGTACAAAAACAGAAACACAATATATACACTTCTGTTGTTAACGGCTAGAAAAATTGTATTTCACTGGCAATGTATAATTCGCAATTGTATAATGTGGCCTTTTTCTCCTGCAATATTTGAAGTAAAATGTTTGAAATTGTTATAATTAAGTGTATGACACGAAGATATATATTTTGCATGTATCTAATACATTTTCCTCGCTTTATACAAAACAAAAACAGAATTATACACTCTGTGCATAAAGCGAGAGAGGCGAGCGAGAATGGAGAGTGGCGGCGATATTTCTGGGATAGAGACGCTAGCAAAATTTAGCTAACTTTGTTATTGAGCAACCATTAACATACCCTAGCTATTCCATTTATTTTAGGTTATTAGTTTGCTATTATAATACAATTTTTTCCTAAACTAAATAGCCTCATTATAAATCTCATCGACCTGAATTTAGATTAGTCGAATTAGTAAGCTACGAATATCGAATAGAAGATGCCTCGATAAAAGTGTAAATGTGGGACCATGTAACAGGCCTTTAATGTTAATCTGAAAGTACATTTAATAAGATAGTATTGGCATTTTAAAATTGTCAATTCCTAAGTCCCCTTATGATATATCCTTCCAATTATCAAACTCCATATGTTTCATCACAATGCCCAACATAAAAAGATATAATTAGTGATGGGGACTTTTTATATTTTTATTTATAAATAAGCGTTACGGCGGAGTTATATCAGATATGTAAATATTTATTCTTTAATTAAAAATCTCATTTTCTATCTCTTTTAAATATGCAATTGTCTTTGTTAAAAAGAATTTTATCTTTTAACATAAAATTTTTCAATGCGAATTAAAATTTAGTTAAACTTTAATATCGATATCAGACATCGAACGAAAAACCCGAAAATTAAAAAATGCCAAAATTAAAGGCATGGGAAGTTTGGGACCATGTAGATATCCATTATTAGACATTACTTCCTATTATCAATGAAAGGATTTTGTAAGCTCTATTAGTAGATAATAAATTTTTTATTTGTACTTTGAATTTAAGGAATTAAAACTCGATTTTGAATTTTCGTCTTGATTTTTAGAATTTGTAGAAAAATATTTAAGCGTTCATATATTTTTGTAGAATAATTTATGGCCTTGAATTAACGAATTATCGTTGATTTCTTCGTAAAATTTTAGTATATATTTTATTAACCTTTGATTTAATTTTTCATTTTGATATATGACTAAATTTTATTGACGTTCTAATTTTAATTGATATACTGATTCATTTAACACATGACATCAAATTAAACCTATAATTTACTTGTGGACCTTTTTAACTCTCGAAAATGGTGTTACTTTCATTATATTTTTTATTTTCTGTTCGATATTAGTATTGGAATCTACATATATTTAGATTTTAATAGTTTTACAAAAGTGAAAATCCTATGAAACAAAATGAGTTTGTTAGATTTAACAGAAACATTAAAAAAGAAAATAATTTCGCAAAAACTCATAATTATAGGTATTATATAATTTTATAGTTTAAGTTAGTATTTTTTTGGGTCTTAATCTAGAGTAGGTGCAACACTTATATTTCTAATTTTTTTTATCTATGTTTGGTCTATGATTTAAATTACAATCTATTGGACTTAATTAGATTTTTTTCTTGATGTTTATGGTTTAAAAACTTTTTGTCCTTTGAAGTAGTTACAATGGAAACTTATTGATTAAAATTGTTAAATATTTGATAGAGACTGAAAATGTGCAAAAGATATACTCCCTTCGTCTTATTTTGTGTGAGATGTTTAAGATTTCGAAATTAAATAAATCTATTTATTATATAACTTTTAAATTGTTAATTATTATTTTATATGTGCCAACAATAATTATTCACTATTCACTTGATATATCCTTTAACTTTCCGTTTAAAAAAGAATGATCTAGTTTTTTTTAGTCTGTATAAAAAAAGAATGACCACTTTCCTTTTATTACAACACTTTAACTTCAACTTTCACGTGACATGTTTAAGACCACAATATTAAAAAACATCTTGGTCCATTAAACATAACTTTAGAACGACAAGATTAAAAAAAATTCTTTTTTTTAAACTCCGTTTCATGTCAAACTAGACCATTCTTTTCTAAACGGATAGAGTAGGAACATGCGGACCCCAATTTTCATTTCATGATGTTTGCAAATAAAAATATAAACTGTATAATAAGTCTTCGACAGCCCTTGAATTTTTTTGGGTTTAAAAACCACCTCTTGGCACGTTTTTTAAAATAAAATCTTGAAAACATCAACTGATTTTTTAAAATTCAATCCACTGCCCACTCATAGGAAAATCAATACATGTTTTTGTAATGCTTCAACTCTGGGCACTGCAACTTATATTAGCGGTCTTACCATTGAACCACATATTTTTATTTGTTATTAAGGAGGGTTCAAAATATATGAATCTACAGAAATATAAAAAATTCCTTATATATATCTGATATTTTTTTGCCGTGTTCGGGTGATCACCCCGGACTCCACATGGGTCCGTCCCTGAGTAGGAATAATATTACTTATATTTTATCCTTAGACTTTATTAAATTCAATGCTTTGAGAAATATGTTACATAATAAATAATATTTAATAATAAGGATAAAATAGACACAATTTTCTAATTAGAATAAATATTGTTGGACATTAGTATAATGAACAATTATTATTAAACGAAAAAAATATGACTTCTATTACTTTACATAGTTTACACATTTATAAGTTTCATTTTAAAATAAATCAAGCATTCATTATAGATAAATCTCCGGTCATATTTCAATGGTGTTTTGAAAATAAAAAATATCACGTAAATTGAGATATAATTATTAATTTCTTTATGTTAAAAAGAAAAAAATTTGAATCACATGAGTCCCTTACCCTTCCATTAAATTCTTGTATTGGACACAAATCTATATATACACACAACAATAATGTACACATCAATGCCAAAAAAAGAAAAAAAAAGTTTCATAAATACATTCTTGATTTTCTCTTTTGAAACTTTGTAATGTTGGTGAAATCTCAAGATTTAAGCTTTCTAAAGAAAAGGGTATGTTTTATTTTTCTCTTTTTTTCTTCTTAATGCTTTAAAGTTTGTTTCTTTTTTGTGTTTCATTACTTGTGATGTTCAAAAAAAAATAATATTACTTTTTTGTTCTAATATTTGTTTCAAAGATGAATACTCAACTTGGTTTGCTTCAAAATGCAAGAATTTTGAAGCACAAGAACAAGAAATTAGAATTTTGTGAGTTCTGAATTTGTTTGTCTGATTTTGTGTTTAACAAAGTAATAGAAATGTATCAAAATGTGTTTTAATCTTGTGGTTTAACAGTGAAACAACTAAAAATTAAAATTATAGTGTTTGTCCGAATTTGGCTTTTTGAAAGTTTCTGTGTTGTAATGCCAAATGAAGAGTTTTAGTTTATTATAATGTTTTTCAAATGAAGATCAAGAAATTGGAATGTTTTGTTTTTAGTTTAAATTCCCTTTTTCCTCTGTTTCAGAACGCGCATATAATCATTTTTTTTCTTCATCAAGTTTGTTGCTTCTCTTAATATTCAGGTACTAGCTCAAAAACCCAGACCTTTTATTTTTTCTTGAGTTTCATGAATTGTGATATATAAAAATAGATCTTTATTATTCATCCTTCTTAAAGTTTGATGCTTTTCTTAGCTCCTGTTTGTTGAAACTTGAAGATTTGAGTTTGAGTTGTGTTTGGACATATGTTTTACTTGAAAAATATGCTTTTGAGTTTGTGTTTGAAGGTACATTTTACTTGAATTTTTTAAAAGATTGTCCCAAAAACTAGTCTTAGCCAGATTTTGTAATTAAAATATTCAAATATCATATTTTCAGAATCTGATCAAGTTTCATGGTCAAAGAAGATAATTTTTTTAAAACTACTCGGAAAAATCTATGGTCAAACGCTAGCTTATATTCAGGCTTAGCTAAGAATTCCAGAATTTGTTTTTTTTGTTTCATGATTTGTGATGCCAAAAGAAAGAGAGTAATTGTTTATGCTAAATTTTAGCTCAAGAAAAACTCACTTCATTCCCCACAAATACATGAATTTTCAAGCTCAAGAACTTAGATTTCTCATTTTCCCTCAAGTTTACTTTTTTTTTTTTGGTTATTTGTATTTATGTATTTACTTTTGACTAATAATATCAAAGATCTTCTGTTTTTGACCAAAAGTTGAAATCTTGAAATGTAATTATTGTATCATTTTGTTTCACCACTTTGAATTGATCCTAAAGTTGGAGTCTTTTTGTTTGCATCAAAGTGTTATGGCCTTTCTTTTTGTAATTTAGTTACATGGATAATGACCACTTTTTCCCTTTTCCACTTTTTTGTCAAGATCAATGAACTTTATGTATTTTAGTGGCTTATGGTTAGATTTTTAGTTGAATATGACAACTCCATGTGTCTTTAGCTATTTTTAAGGAACTTTAACTTCAAGCATGCTTTATGAATTTTTTCTATTTTTTTTCTTTAGTTTTATATTATTAAGTTTGTAGATCTCCACACTTGGCTGACTAGCACATGGTATTCAAAGATAGTTGACCTTTTTTATTTTATTAATCTCAATTTAGTTTCACACTGCATCTTTTGAGTTTTATAATTAATTATTCATATATCTTTAGTTTTTTAGATGAAAAGTGTCATTAAAAAAGAAGGTGAGAGTATGCAAATAGAATGATTCTGTGGATTGTTTGATGAGTACTTAGATCTTTTCTAGTTGCTGGTTTTGTTAAGTGAGTTTTTGAGTGAAGGGACCATACTTGTTTTTTTTTTTTGTTTTTTTTTGGTAGGCCTTATTGATAGATACTGGCAAATCAACTGTTTAAATATACTTGAGTTTACTTTTCTGTGGTTGAGGTCTTTCGGAAAAATAAGTCTTTTTCTCCGTAAGGTAGGAATAAGGTTTGCGTACACTCTACTCTATCCTCCCCAAACCACCTGTTATGGGATCACATTGGATATGTCGTTATTGTTGATATTCCTGTGGTAGCATGCAGGTTTGGAAATGTTCTTTTCAGATGAGAGGCTGCATGATTATTTTTCACCATGTTGGGAATTCAAACATCTTCTATTTTAGAGAGTTTTGCACAAATAGCCGGTTATATTTACTGTTTATTCTTTTTAGCCGGTATACATAAATTAAATATCGTTGCACACATATTATACATTGGTCGGCTATTTCTAGTTTAAGTGGTTGTATGAGCGACTGTTTAGGTTAATTCTTCTTTATTTTTAAATTGGATTACTCGTTGGAAGTATCTTTGACTTAGATTTGTTAATGATTTCCACAATGATCAGATTATTTGAAGTTATTCGAAGACTGTTAAGTACTAACTAAGCTTTGCATTTTGCAGATCTGTCTTTGAGTTAGAGAAGTGCAAATTCTTCTGCTTTTGGTAAGTTTTCAACATTATGTTTTTACCATTTTGTGATTTTATTACAGGATGTGGAAATGCGGATGTTGAAAATGTGGTTGTTTTCCCGGACTAGGTTATATTTGAAGCTTCTTTTTGAATTTTCTTTCTCTTTTTTATGGTCTTATTTATTTTATGACGGTGACATGAGTTGAGCTTAAATGGAATAATATGGATTCATATAGCCGATCTCAACTTGTATGGGGCTGGGGTGTAGCTGTTATTGTTCTTGTCTCTTTTTTGTGTTATGGTTCAATGGTGCTTGTTTATTGCGTCTAAAGATGTTATAGGTTATTCTTGTTTAGTGGTGCTTCCTTTGCATTCGAAATCCATCTTTATTCGAGGATCATTTTCCAGCATAATTTAATTGTTTTTCCGTCTTGTGTGAACATATCTCGTAAAGTTGATCATCTTGTGATATCGTTGACTGATAAGGTTCTTGTAATCCGTACTAGATCGTTTAGATTTTTCTTGAAATTGAAGAACATATTTTTGTCCGATTATGCCTATGAAAATTCATAGTTAAATTCCTCCTGACATCCATAGTACTTAACAATTACCTCGATAAGAAATATGAAAAGTACATTGTTTTCCGATTTTTAGAATCGATTTGCTCTCCTATCACATCATAAGTTACTTCACTCCAAAACTTGTTTATGGTTATTGGCTGATTATGTACAATCAGTTCCATCGCATTTGTTACTTAATGAGTCAAATAAGCTATTTTTTTTCTGTTTGGATTGTATGAATTGGATATTGTAGGCCTCCTTTGTTTCTATTAAGAATAAGACGTCTGAAATTGAATAAACATCTTAATATTAAGATGTGCATTAAGTCTAGATGCCTAAGATGTTGTCTTTAGATTTGATCACTGAATGATCACCCTGTCTGATTTCATTTTAATGTGGCACATGTTTCGCCGAATGGTTCTCTTCCAATTTAAATGTTTTATCTGCCTCACCCTCCGGAGATACAGAGTAATTTTTTTTTGCTCAATATCTCTCAGGTACTGCTGCCCATCTTTAGTTTCTGTTGGTTCGACACATTCTTAACGATAATCTCCAAAGATGATCTTAAACAATCTGAAGCTAGGTGTTGAAGTTGTTGGTGCACATAACCTTTTGCCGAAAGATGGTCAAGGTTCTTCGAGTTCTTTTGTGGAACTTTACTTCGATGGTCAGAGGTTCCGCACTACCATCAAGGAAAAAGATCTGAGTCCTGTGTGGAATGAAACATTCTACTTCAACATCTCTGACCCTTCCAACCTCCATATGCTCACTCTTGATGCCTACGTCTATAACAATATTCGAGCTTCTCAGTCCAGGTCCTTTCTTGGAAAGATAACTATCAACGGGACTTCCTTTGTACCTTATTCGGATGCTGTTGTCTTGCATTATCCTCTTGAGAAGCGCAGTATCTTCTCACGTGTGAGGGGAGAGCTTGGTCTTAAAGTGTATGTTATTGACGATCCATCCATAAAGTCCTCTACGCCTATTTCCACAGTCAATGATACTCAGGTTCACATCCATTCAGCTCAAACTACAGCTCCGAAAATTCCTAGATCTGAAGTGAGACACACCTTCCATCATCTTCCTAATCCAAATCACCCACAGCAGCAACAACAACAGCAGCAACAACAAGCTCCTGCTGTTCCTGTGCCTCATCAAGGAGCAAGATACATACCTGAGGAAATGAAGGTTCCAGAACCACAGCCTCCACCACAGCTCGTTCGGATGCATTCTGCCACAATGGCACAACCCGTTGATTATGCACTTAAGGAAACAAGCCCATTCCTTGGAGGGGGTCGAGTTGTGGGTGGTCGTGTTATTCGTACAGACAGGATGTCTGGTTGTACTTATGATCTTGTTGAGAAGATGCACTTCCTTTTTGTTAGAGTTGTTAAGGCTCGTGAGCTCCCTGCGATGGATATTACTGGGAGCGTGGATCCTTATGTTGAAGTCAGGATTGGGAATTACAAAGGAATTACAAAACACATTGAGAAAAATCAAAATCCTATGTGGAATGTAGTATTTGCCTTTTCTCGGGAGAGGATGCAGGCATCCGTGCTTGAAGTTGTTGTTAAAGACAAGGATCTTGTCAAAGATGATTTCGTAGGCCTGTGCAGATTTGACCTCAATGAAGTCCCCATGCGTGTGCCACCAGATAGTCCTCTAGCTCCAGAGTGGTACCGGCTTGCAGATAAGAAAGGAGAGAAGATAAAGGGGGAGCTCATGCTTGCTGTCTGGATAGGTACACAAGCAGACGAAGCGTATCCTGATGCATGGCATTCTGATGCAGCTCTATCCGTTGACACAGTTGCATCCACTCTTATACGTTCAAAAGTCTATCATGCACCCCGGTTGTGGTATGTCCGTGTTAATGTTGTCGAGGCACAAGACTTGGTGCCAACGGACAAAACTCGTTTCCCTGACACTTATGTGAAAGCTCAAATAGGAAACCAAGTTTTGAAAACTAAGCCAGTTCAGGCTCGAACATTCAATCCTCTTTGGAATGAAGATCTCTTGTTTGTTGCTGCAGAGCCATTTGAAGACAACCTTGTCCTCACAGTAGAGGATCGTGTGGCTCCAGGGAAAGACGAGATCATTGGTAGGGTCATCATCCCTTTAAGCATGGTTGAGAAGCGTGCTGACGATAGAATGATCCATTCTCGTTGGTTTAATCTGGAAAAGCCTGTGGTGGTGGATATTGATCAACTTAAGAAGGAGAAATTCTCGAGCAGACTTCATCTTCGAGTCTGTCTTGATGGAGGCTACCATGTCCTTGACGAATCCACTCATTACAGTAGTGATCTTCGCCCAACTGCAAAGCAACTATGGAGGCCACCAATTGGGGTTCTTGAACTCGGAGTCTTAAATGCTGTGGGACTTCATCCTATGAAAACACGAGATGGAAAGGGGACATCAGATACATACTGTGTAGCAAAGTATGGTCATAAATGGATTCGAACTCGAACAATTGTTGATAACCTCTGCCCAAAGTACAATGAGCAGTACACTTGGGAGGTTTTTGATCCAGCTACAGTTCTCACAGTTGGTGTGTTCGACAACACCCAACTCGGAGAAAAAGGTTCAAATGGTACCAAAGACCTAAAGGTCGGAAAGGTAAGAATTCGTATCTCAACACTTGAAACAGGCAGAGTTTACACACATTCATATCCGTTGCTGGTCCTTCATCCTACTGGTGTTAAGAAGATGGGAGAGCTGCATTTGGCAATACGTTTTACGTGCACATCATTTGCTAACATGCTGTACAAATACTCGTGTCCTCTTTTGCCAAAAATGCATTATGTAAGGCCTTTCACTGTGATGCAACTTGACATGCTAAGACACCAAGCAGTCAACATAGTAGCAATGCGGCTGGGACGAGCAGAACCCCCTTTGAGGAAGGAGGTGGTTGAGTACATGTCTGATGTAGACTCACACCTATGGAGCATGAGGCGTAGCAAGGCGAATTTTTTCCGCCTGATGTCAATTTTCACGGGATTATTCGCAGCAGGCAAATGGTTCGGAGATATCTGCATGTGGAAGAACCCGATCACAACAGTCCTTGTGCACGTTCTCTTCCTAATGCTCGTCTCATTTCCTGAGCTTATTTTACCAACTGTTTTCCTTTACATGTTTCTTATAGGAGTGTGGAATTACCGTTACCGGCCTAGGTACCCTCCTCACATGAACACAAAGTTATCACAAGCTGAGTCAGTGCATCCCGATGAGCTAGACGAAGAGTTTGACACATTCCCAACTAGTCGCAGCCCTGAACTTGTGAGAATGAGGTATGATCGTCTAAGGAGCGTGGCAGGACGGATTCAAACAGTTGTTGGTGACGTTGCAACACAAGGCGAGCGCCTCCAGTCACTGCTGAGCTGGCGTGATCCCCGTGCCACAGCCCTTTTTGTCACATTTTGCCTTGTTGCTGCTCTGGCCATGTATGTGACACCATTTCAGGTAATTGCTGCACTGATAGGCATTTACATGATGAGACATCCAAGATTTCGCCATAGGCTACCTTCTGTGCCTGTCAACTTCTTCCGCCGACTGCCTGCTAGGACAGATAGTATGTTGTAAATTGTTGAGGTCCTAGTGAGGATTCATATCGTCAATCTCAATTTGTTGGGAACTGAGGCGTAGTTGTTTTTGTTGTACTTGAGCATTGGATGGCCTGCTACATCTATATGTATAATAAAACTCATTCCTACAATCTTTTTCCTTATTATGATTTATACATGTATCATTATACTAAATGTGCTTTATTGTTTTTCTAAGGTTGGGGATACATGAATCTCAATCTGGTTATCATTACAAAAAGAAACAGATAAAATTTCTATGAAACTGATGTTAATATGTCATTAAATAGCATCGAATCCTTCACGAGCTATGCATTTTTTAGAAGATCCAACGTGGATATAACTACAATTTAAAAGATATGAGCTGCATATTTCACTGCTGTCCCACTTATAAGGTCTTAATTCACATTTACTGTGAAATGATAAAAAAAAAACGGCTACTTTTGAGAAATCCAACACACACCTAGAACATTTTTAAGAGTTCGGATGACATAGACGAGCAAATGCAAGTAAATATAACATCTTTCCTGGCAAGAATCTTGAGGCAAAAATTGAGCAAACAGAATTGAGAGATTATATCAAACAAAATCTCAACACTTCAAGTTTTTCTTGCTTTGCCAATTAGTACACCAGAAAGATGTAGTGACCAAAAAGCTCATTCATCATTTTTTCTAAAATAACATATGGTCCCAGCATAAAAAACAGAAATATTACAATCTAACTTCCACCAATACCATCTTCTACACCATTTTGCTACTTTAAAGAACCTAAAAAAGAGGATACTTTTGTTACATAGTGTGTTAGCACAAAACCATCATTCTACGAGATGGGCAGAGCTAGTTAAATGGCTCGAGTTGATCTCTCCTGCCGCGTTTCATTTACAACAACAGCACATATATACAACCTCTGTCTTCATGTGTCCATTGAAGCAAATCATAATAATCATCCACGTGTCAGGTCAATCTCGGGCTGGGAATTTCTTAGTTCAGGCCTTGAAATCGGAGGCCAAACGCCAGTTGAATCTTGACTCAGAGTAGCCTTAATCGGTATAGATGACTTTTCAGCAGATTCTTCCTCACTGCCTTTGGTACTAGTTCCTGGTTTGCTCTTTACCTTGGGACCATATACAAAGCTGCACACAACCACCTGCAAACAAAATTAAATTATTTGCTCGTCATGTAGATACTCCCTCCGTTTTAATTTCTTTGTTTGGTTTTTACTTGTCAAGAAGTGCAAGGAATGATTCTTGTGGTCGTAAACATACCAAAATGCTCTTTAATCTTGTGACCTTACAATGCCATGTGGGAAGTTTGAATTCAGGGGTAGTCAACAAAGGAAATTAAGACAAAATTGAAATGGAAGTACTTCTGATCTCCACCTCAAAAGTAGAAGGTAAGAGACTCGTCGATATTAAATATGACGGAAGCAAGTTCATTATAAAAACAGCAACTTCACTACCTGTACAGGGCTGGTTGCAATGAGCCTACCACCAACAGCACCCCCGAGTACATGCCCATCAGGGCTGCTAACTGATATACTTATACCACCGGTGCGATCACGTGGACCTCCACTTTCAGCGACCAAGTACGATCCAGACAAGCAAAGTATCTCAAAACGACCCTGCACAACATGATGAAACTTTTGAATCTCAGTTTAGTCAAACCACAAGTTTCACTCTATAGGGGGCAGAAGACTCCCAACGAAATGATAAACGGCCAGAGCACTGACAAAAGGTAACAAGAACAATTCTAGAGTTGAGAAGAAAATAGTAGCTAAATACATTTTTCAGCTGACATCAACATTCGCCTACATGATCAATGTTAAGACAACAAGAATCACTTCTGAATATACAAGGGAAAGCATGTATACATTTACATGTACATACCAGTTTTAGCATGGAAATAAAGGAAAAATTGTGGGACTACAAATTGAACTTTAAAAATAACTTCTTCAATTCTTGTTAGTTTTTGTTTTATATGATCAACACGATATTCTTGTTGAGTTTGACTGCATGCTCAACATCAACCTTAAGAATCGTAGGATGAATAGACTATTAGGCATTCAAAATCCAATTCCATATGGTTAATAGGCTTTAGCACAACTTATAATGTGTGAGTTAAACAAGCGTTACGAATTAGAATTCTGCCACGAACAAAAATCAAGTATTTAAGTGGAGAAGGGTAGAAGAGTATCTCCAATATCCACCGAATTTTGTACAGTGCACCAACCAAGGATTTCTCGGTTGTCAAAATTTTAAAAGCAAATTCAATTTGAAGCATTAAAGAACTAGGGGTGGTTTATCAAGAGAAATACACCTTGCCCATAGGTTTTTAATCATTTTAAGAAGAATATAACACATCAGCTGATTTTATCTGAACAACGAAACAAGTATACTGCAAAATCACTAATTTAAAATAGTAAAAATTGTGAAAAATTGAAAACTGAATGCTTTAAGTTGACGACTTTGTAAGTTAATGGAAGCATTATAACATATGTGATCCGAAGAAGCAATTGTGTTTGAAAGCATGATTTTAGGAGGTCTGTCATGTTTCTGTTTGGCTAAAACACATAATATTAGTTAGATACAGCTTTGACATGAACTTTAAAGTCATGCTGTTACTATGGTATGTGTTGAGGAAATTAGTAAAATATTATCGACCCAGAATTTTGGGTTGAGATTCACCATAACTAATGGGACATTAACAATCGCAGGCACTTAAATCTATACAAGATGTTTGAAGACATCAGAAAAAAAAAAGACCAAATCAGAACAGCACCTCACTAGTCACTACAATGCAATTCTAGCTTAGCACGCAAAACAAACTATGAGAGGCAAACAAGGTTGTTCTATTCTTCTTAGCCATTATGCTCTTCCCTCATTAATCCCTGCAGCAGGATCAGACCTATGCTATCCTTGGTGATGATGTTGTTGCATATAGTAGTGTTGTGAAGGAGTACCAAGGAGGAGAAACGCTCTAAATAAATGTCAAGATTTCAACTTTGAAATCCTCTAACCTCTAACCCTGGAGGTTGGGTTGATATAACACCTATATCAGCCTTCAAGACTCTTCTTCGGTGCAGAACAGCATTTGTTCTTGCTTCCATCCTAACACTATTCCACCAAACATGCTCAGGAAAAGAGAGAGTTCAAGAAACTCTGATTTAGGGCCAAATCTTATCATAAACTGATCAAAATATTAGGGTAAGAACTCCAGTGTTACATAACTATGCAAAAGTTCACTTGACATCAAAACTATATAGAATGTACATGGTGGACTCTGAACAACTAAAATATTTCAAATTCACCTTTATAAAATCCAATAACATACTCAGAAAATAAAAGAGCATGTTCATTAAACGATTGACATCAAATCAAATAGTAAAGATCAAGTAGCAACTGAATCATGAAATCATATTGCACTGCTTGTGCTTAACAAGCTCGAAGAATTATTACTGTTGTGCAGACGATAAAATGAGTCGCAGGAAACACTTGACATTTCAGAAGAACAAAGTTGTAGAACTCTAACCTCATAGGTGACAGTCGAACCAGAGCTTGTAGGAGGCCGTAATGTAACTGCAGAAAGTGACCCACTAGCTGATAAGACACATAAAGCCCTACCTTGTCTGCAAAAAGCAGTCATTTGTGCAGGCAACATCCTCAGACAGTAAGGTAGGAATATGTCATGATATGCATATAGGGAATATGGAACACCAGTAAGTGCATTAAGCATAATACAAAATAAAATAGGATGTAGGAAGCATGTTTTAAAAATCAGTAAAACAAACTGAAGAAGTTTTGGCTAATATAAAAAAACTTGATGGCCGCGGGGTAGGGGTTATGGGTATGACTTATCAATGCTATCATATAAATCCCCATTTCGTTAGAACTCTTCCTTGAGAAACTTCTAAGGAGAGGTTTCTGTCTGAACAATTCGAACAATATCAAGTGAGAATGGAGGAGCCATAATCTTATAAGAAATCATACAAAGCACTTAATTTTTCATGTGATGCTGACCACATGGTAATAAACAACAACATACCCAGTGTAATCCCACAAGTGGGGCCTGGGAAGGTAGGATGTATGCTGACCTTACCCCTACCGTCGTAGGGTAGAGAGGCCCCTCGGCTTAACAGAAAAAAAAAATTGAAGCATGGTAGCAAGACTGTATGACAGCAAAACAGAAAGATACAAATCAAATCTAGCATCAGATAGTAATACGTAAATTCTCATTCACCCATGTGCCTGATTTGGTAATATATGATCGCATGATTTCAAATGTACAAATCAACAAAGTAAAACAGATAACACTACTTAACCAGATGGCTGCAAAACCATCTTTGAAGCATGTGCAATAACACATTATACAAGCAAAACTGTCATGATCGGATCATCAAAAGAACTGTATCTTTTTTAAGAATCTGACATGGGTGTAGCAGCATTTTTGGAGAGTCCGAGCAAATTACAAGCAAGACGAGGGAGGACGTTACCTCTCCTACACTGATATGTATAATATGAGGGGTAAAAGCCAATCCTGCTGAAGTATTCATCCATTCACCTGCAGTGAGCAATTCAATCTTCAGAACTAAACTCAATTATTGGTCCATCTTCTGAATTACTACAATTGGAAAACTTAACCATCCAAGTCGAAAATTATGAATTTAGTGAGAACCATTACCACCAACATCCCAACATAAAATATAATCATAACAAAAAGACAAATTAACCTTTACAAAAGAAGGGGGACGACTGTGAAAGTCAAATAGCATTAAGAACTTACAAGTGGCAGAAAGCATCATTCAAGTGTCACCATCCCAAGAAATACAAAAAAAGAAATTTGTACTGCGAGGATGTTATCATGTACCATGGGGGTGTTAAAGGCAGATTTGGATTTCCTATAAGATGATATACCCTTTTTAATGTAAAAAGTATTCCAGGGCTGACGACACATGGTGAATCAGGTTTCAGATCATGGGTGCTCACTATTTAATAAAATGCATAATTATTTTAATTAACGTGAAAATAAAAAGAATCTTATTTTTACAAATAAGATTTCTAGTCTCAAATGACTGAGCAAACTACGATTAATATTAATAATACTTTTTAGGGGAAAAAAAGGTCTTCTAGTCGGTACGGCTCTCAATGACTTTTCATACTATGAAGATATTAAATAATTGTATCATATCATGCATGCTTGCAATTACAAGTATTTACACTCTTAAAAGTTTTATAAAGCTTAAGCTTTAGTTGTAATAAATGAGATATTGGAGACTTAAAAATGGAAAAAATAAACTAAACAAAAGGTTAAGATTGAGATGTTACCAAAAGAAGGGCCAAGATTGATAAGAAAGAAAAAACAAGAGAAAAATGTTCAGTACTATATGAAGTAGTAGTAACAAGCCTTCCCTTATGGAAAAAAGCTCAACCGAGATTTGAATTTCTCACATTTTAGGCGCCGAAAATTCAATTTCAAAACCAATGCGCCTATCACGCTTATGTTTTGGTGGTAACCCAATATTTCAATATTAGTTTTAAATTTAGTTTTTAAAGTATATTTCTGTGTAAGCTTTACAAGTTGGGTGTCGAGATTAACGGGTGCTCGAGACTCGGAACCTACAACGTAGGTTCAGCCCTCGGCTGCAAGCCTTAATTCTCACTAGAAGAGGCACCACCAACAATAACATAGTCGGTGTAATCCCACAAAGTGTGGTCTTGGGAGGCTAGGTGCACAAAGACCTTAAACCTACCTAGGTAATTATGAAGAACACAAACATATAATATGAAAGTATATCACTGGTTTCATAAGCAAAAGTTCTATATCTTATGATGTAGTATAGACAAATAAGTATATCATAGAGTCCAAAATCCTAATTACTCAGAAATACTGAGGAGGTAGTGAGATTGTCATCAATGAACCAAGACAATCTTTCACATAATAATGCACAACAACCCAGAAAATTATCACCTAGATAACATGAGACAGAACATCTCATCAGCTATGTTGCTCAGACTCTCTACAAATGCTGTCACGCCCGTGTTGGATCCTCCAAAAATGCATTTTTTTTTCAAGTATCAGACACACCAACAACAACTATGCCTCGGTACCAAACAAGGTGGAGTCGGCTATGTGAATCCCCACTACTTCATTTAAGCTCATTTCATATGATTTACACCACGTTAAAAAAAAATGTCATAATCAACCAAGTTCAACTGAGAAACATACCAAGTGGAGCTAATTTTTGCTTCCATCCACTTCCAGGAGGTCGGCCCTTGGCCCGCTTAGGCCCAGGAGTGATTGAACCACTTGAAGGAGTAGAGGACAAAGGTGACAGTCCTAATGACATTTTGGACCCATCAGGACCATATTTCCTTGGCCTACCCCTCTTCTTTTTCACTGGATCACTACCAGGTGAAACACTAGATACCACACTCATATTAATACCATGAGAAAAATGAGTCGATGGGTTCTCAACAACTTGGTATGTAGAACTCAAAGTACCTCCTCCCCCTACATTGGACTGAACTGAAATGTTGGGGTTTGAGAGGGACTTATAGCTAGGTGGGGTAGTTACCCTTGTAGGTGCCCCAGACCCACCACCAACACCAGAACCAGACCCACTAATCCCTCTGTTGAGATAATATGCAGCACCCCCAGACAGCACCATCCCTTCTCTTCCATCCATGCATTTACTCACTAAAAAACTTTCAAAACTGATTCTTGATACTTCTATACACAAAAAGATTGAAACTTTAACATAAATTTAGTAAAAGACTTAAGTGGGGTTCTCAAGAACTGAAGAAAAAAGCTAATAATCAGAATGCTGGTGAAAAAAGAGACACACCCAAGTAAGAAAAGCCAGTGAAAAATGCTAAAAATTGAATCTTGAACTAAAAGATCACATATTTTTATAGTTTTAAGACAAAACCCAAGTTGTAGTTTTAAGTAAAAAAGAATCTTAGCACAACAAAGATGAAAAAAAAAAAGAAAAAAGGATAAAATGAAACCCTAGATTTGAAGTGAGAAAAGGAGAAGGAAGAAGAGATTAAAGAGAGTTTTTTGGAGGGAAAAGAAGAAGAAATTTTGGGAAAAGAGGAAGGGAGGCCGGGAGGGAGGGAGGGTAAAGACAAAAGTGCAATGAAATAGAGAAAATTTAAGCCCTTTTTGAATTAAAGTAAATGAGTAGACACAGACAAGTTTCTTTTGAGACTATAGAATAATTATAACACGCAATGAAGGGAGAGGAGAGGGTTTCCAGGCAATGAGAGAGGGGTTCAATAGCCGTCAAGTTTGTAAGTGATAATAGTAACAAATTATTTCATAATATATTATATTAATTATTATTTATGACATGATAAAATTATAAGAAAATAAGATATAAGGTAGAATTATTATGAAAAAAATGGATTATATGTGATTATTGAATTAATAAATAGAATTTAAGATAATGATACGATCACATCAAATTAATTGTTATATAAAATAAAATTATTCATTATTAAATTAACAATGCAATATAAAAAGTGATTTAAATTTAATCAAACTTCGATTCAGATATCAAAACCTGGAGTTAAAAAAGAAATACATCCAAACAAGATGTTAGATTGTTTTTTTGACTTGAGGGGCTCTTTGGTGGACAGTTGGCTAAGTTGGATGCACCTAAGTAACAACATGTCTTTGTCATATTGACACTATATTGGTATGCAAATTTTTGGGCAAAATCAAAGGAGACAGAAGGGAAAACAAACACATTTTTTTTTCTTTTATAGATTTACGTATATTTTGTTTACTTTGATCGAAGATTGAGAGTGGGACCTAGTAAATTGCTTTGGAAGTTTGAATTTAAGTGTGAATACAATTCTTTGACCAAAACGGGGGGGGGATAATAGAGTGATAGGAGAAGGAGTTAAGTGTTCTTTAAAAATAGTAAAGATTTAAATTAAGCAAAAAAATAATAATATTGGAATTAGTTGTTTACACCAAATATTTAGATACATGATAAAATATGAATTTTTAGAATTAGTTAAATACCAGAGATAAGAGATAATTAATTTTAGAACGAGTTTATTTTAAATTTAATCTGAATAAAATTACAATATAATTATTCAAGGAAATATATTGTTATTTTATTTCACATTAAGGGTGGAATAACAAATCTCGAAACAACTTGTTTTAAAATCAAATAAGCCCTGACTACTTTAACGTAGTTAATAATAGGAATGCCAATGATACAGTTTAATCGGTTATTTTATTAAATTAATATATTGGAGTATCAATTTTTTATTATTTTATTTTGTATAATCAAAATTAGTTTTACATTGTCCCATCACTTCAAAATTATTTTGGTTTTGATTAATTTACGATATCTTTATTAAAACATGTCTCTAAGATCAATATAAAATTAAGACATGAAAAAAATAGTAAGACATGATACATGCCTACTTTTGGGGTGAAGGAGGTATTTGAAGTGGGCGAGATTTTGTTTGATTCGGTAATCAAGTTGAGCGAATCCTTTAGGTATGGCTATTGATAACTATAACAAAAGTTACATAAAGTTTTTTTTATATATTCTATTTATATAAAAAATTTACAATATACTTATTTTTGTATAACTATTTTATCTATTGATAGATATATATGGAGTGTATAATTTAGGGATGTGCATTCAGTTTTTCGGTTTGGTTTTATACTATTCGGTTTGGGTCTTTAGTTTTTGATTTTGAAGAAGTATGACCCAATTCGAACCAAAATAATTTTAGTTTGGTTTGTTTTTTCTTTTTTTGGTTTGAGTTTTTCCGATTTGATTGATCGGTTATATCAATATTTAGAAGCATAATTAAGTTATATATGCAATTAAAAAAAATTAATTATATAATATTGAATTTCTTAAATAACTTTTAATCTAAATTACCAAGTTAAAAACGTTAACGCATAATACTTAAAAGTTTATCAATTATAGATGTCCAACATATAAGAAAAAAGAAAATGAAACAAAAATCATAATGAAAATAAAACTTAAAATAGACAAAAGTGGTTATCCAATTATATAGGGCAACGTCATATATAGCAAACAAAAAAATTCATATTTGTATAGCTTATAGCAAACTTTGCATAAGCGCTCACATAGCAACATAAAAAACTTGTTTATAATTCGCATACTTATACAAGTGTTATAATTCGTTAGCCTAAAATTGTATATTTCGCTGCCATTTTCGCTTTGAATTTTGCAATGGTATAATTCGTTTATTCCCTATTTCACTGCAATTGGATAATGCAAATTGGATAATTACTGTCTATTCCCGGCAATATTAGTGTATAACAGGAAGACGTTGTTGTTTTCTCTCGCTTTATACAAAAATAGAAACACAAATATACACGTCGGTTGTAATAAAGCTAGAAAAAATTGTATTTCACTGCAATTGATAATTCGTTGCCTCTTTTCTTCGCAGTATTTGAAAGTAAAATGTTTGTAAATTGTTATAATTAAGGGGATGACACGAAGATATATATTTTTGCATGTTGTATATACAATTTTCTCTCGCTTTCAACCACCACAAACAGAGAAACAGAAGTAACACTTCTGTGTATTTTTAAAGCGAGGAAAGGCGGAGCGAGAATGGAGAGTGGCAAGCGAGATTTCTGGGAGAGAGGGAGACCGCTGAACAAATTTTAGCTAACGTTTTGCTTAGGGAGCACAATTCTTTAAATCAAACCCTAGATTATTCCATTAGTTAGTTAATTAGTTTGCTATTATATACAATTTCTCTCTCTCCACACCAACACACCACTAATATTAGATAATAATGTTTTGTTTTCAGTTTTTATTTTCTAAAACCTAAACCAAATAAAAAAATCAAGCAAAGTAAATTATAAATTTAAACCAAACTAAAAATTCAGAAAACAAATTCAAATTAGAATTTGATTTGATTTTTCGATTTAATCTAAATAGTGATATATAGTGTATAGTATTGTTAGGCCCATTAATGATTAAACCCAAATTCACAAAAATCCCATGACCCGTAACTATATATATACACAAACAAAAAGCCCCAATTCAGCAAATTCTAGGGTTTTTATTCTCCTAATCGCCGGCGCCGATTGACGTCAACCTTCAAATCGCTGATCATCATCTTCTTTTAGCAGTTATAGTCGGTTGACGATTCACCAGTCCAGGTAAACTTCTGACTTCTCTCTTTTGCTTCATATTTTTCTCTTTTTTCAGGCTTTAATTTCCCCGTCTTCGTTGTGTGTTTGCTGCTACAGCTTACAAGAAGGAAATTACTTGCTCAAGTTGCATTGTAACTCTTTTACATTAGAATTCTGTAATTTAGCTTGTGTTTAAGGCCTGAAAGGTTTTCTCGTTTTGGTGCGTAAACTTCAGTACTAATGAAATTTGATAATATGACTTCTCGAATCTCAATATATTGCTACTAATGAAATTAAAGTTTGAGTCTTTTTTGATGCAGTACAAAAATTAGAGTTTTTCTTTATTTTATTACAAGCAGTGTTGTAGTGTTCCTCGGTTGAAATTTCGTTCAGTTTCTTGTGAGCTACCACTGTATGTTGTCACAATTTATGGATGCATTCATAAAATAAGATATCCCTTTGTGTATGAATAATTTTCTTAAAATTGTATTGAATGAAACTTGCAGTATTGCTCATCTTTTTCTGTTGAAGTTTTAACTTTCTGTTATCGTTTTCTCTTGCTTGCTGACAGATGAGGGTGAAAAAGCAGAAGCGGCATAGGAGAGCTGTGAGGTTTTACACAGCTTGTTTTGGGTTTAGAGAGCCGTTTAAAATCTTCTGTGATGGAACATTTGTGCATCATCTTGTTGTTAATCGCATAACACCTGCTGATACTGCATTGACAAATATTCTAGGTGCCCCAGTTAAACTATTCACCACAAGGTTTATATCATCAGCTCCATTTATCTCTTTTCTGCTATGGTCTTTACATGATCTAACTTTGTTTGCACGATTTTTGAGGACAAGCTAAAATATGTTTCGCTTTTAAACTGTTTGGTAACTTCCTGTTCTATTTGCTTTCAGATGCGTTCTTGCGGAGTTGAAGAGTCTTGGTGGTAACTATCAGGAATCACTGAATGCAGCTAATAACCTTTTTACTGCACGGTTAGCCATTTATTCTATTCTTCTTGCTGGATCCTCTCAAAACCAGGATGTGTTTTGCTTCAGTTCTCAGGACGTTCTTTTGAGTTTTGCCACATATTTCAATCTTACTCTATTGCAGATGTGACCATGAGACGCGCAAAAGTGCTGAAGATTCAGGTGCTTGCATAACTGAATTATTGGGAGAGAGAACAATAATTGAATACCAAGGTTGTGTTGTACTTCAAAGATGCAGATATGCGTAGAAATCTTCAGAAGGTATTTGGACTTACTTTCCTTGATTTTGAATGTCCTATCAATCATATCACTTAGTAAAACATGTGAACTGGAAAAATCCCATATTCTAGGATGTCTTGTCAGAAAAATCTTCAGCAGTTACTTATTGTAATAATGTTGCATCCATTTCGAAATGCGAAACTTGCAATCTCTGACTTTTGCAGTAGTAGTCAAAAGATTTTTAACTAAGTGAAAAGTGGTAAAAATAAGAGATCTTTGTGCATCTACAGGGACTATATTATGGTTCACCAGTTAACCTTAGCATGTGGGACTAAAATGATAAAACTGCAAAATATTTCTGTCTCCTTCTGGGTGCGAGGGGGGTAAGATTAACAGTCCCACATTGTTTGGAAATTTAAATGGTATTTTATGTACTTGCGAGAGAGTGACCAGAATCTATTTTGTATCTGTATCTCTTATAGCTTGTTTAGACAAGCTTCTCGGGAGTCAAAATTGCTTTTTTTTTAAGTGCTTATCCTAGAGGATTGAGGTATTTCCCATACTTAGGAAAAAAGTATGTGCTTTTAAGTAGATCAGTAGAAGCTGAAAACAGTAGCTTTTTCCCGAAAACACTTCTGAAACCACAGCCAATCAAAAGTTGCTGCTCTAATATTGACTAAGTGCTTTACGATTTGATTAACTAAGCACAAACTGTACTCTCAAAAATTACTCATGACGAAGAGCACTTGTCATAAAAAGCACTTCTCAAAATAAGGATGTCTCAAACGATCGGGCAAACAGGTATACCTTAAATGAACCGGAAATACCTCCAACATTTAGGAGAACAATTTATTATGTATATGCTAACTGGCTTTTCTCCTGTTTTTTCTGACCTTTGTTTCCCCTTTTCCTGAACCGGGTAGATACCTGGTGTGCCCCTAATTTTTGCTCTTAGGAATGCATTATTTCTCGAACAACCATCACCATTTCAACGTGAGTTTGCCAAATCTGCTGAAGAAAAACGTCTTCACATGACTGACCTGGAGTACAACATGCTTAGACAGGGGAAAAAGAGGAAACTATCCGATGACAAACAAGGGGATTCTTCCAATGCATCAGAGGGAGAGATAGATGATGTTTCACAGGCTCAGATTATCAATACAAATCTTCAGAGGAATGGAAGTGATGTCAAGGATAAAGTTCGCTTCAAGAGAAAGAAAGCTAAGGTCAGGGTTCATAATAATTTCTTATTCTCTTTGTACAGCTTAAACTTTAACTTGTGGCTTTCTCATTCTATTAAAATATTGATGTTTAGGAACAAATTCTCCACTTCCATGTGAAACATTACATGTTAATGTTCAATGCGTTTGTTAAAACTTCTCTTTTGATAGGTGAGCAAACATTTTATTAAAGCAGAAAACATTAAGATAGTCACGGGTAAATGTAGAAAGACATGGGCTACAAAACTCATCCCTGCCAATTCCTTGGAAATGCAGCTTTTGCTGGTTTTTGACACTAACTTTTGAGAAACAAAATAATTTTAATAAAAAGAGGTTTTCTGGAACTTCCGCGTGTGTCATTTCATGAATGAGTATTAGGATACAAAAGTTATTCCGAAAGTTGTTTGATTCATAAAGAATGCTTTTTTTCATCTAGATTGAAAGTATTTCTTTATTTTTAGCTTGTCTGCAAATTGTGATCCTCAAGCTCTGAACAGAGGTTTTTCCTTTCTCTATGATAGATGGCTGGATATATATTTGAAATAAGAGGTTATATCTTTTTTGTACAAGTGTGATAATATTTCATATAAGTATACTTCTACATTTAAGGCTGTTGTGTGCACAGCCCTCTCTTAACTTTGAGTTGAAAAAGATTTAGTGACATAGACTAAGTAATTATGTTGTCAGGGAATCGTTTTGCCTGTTGTTCCTCTAAATTGATTAAGGCCGGTACCATATTTATTATTTACTTATATAATATATGTTTCATGGACATTATTGACGTAATGCATGAATTCACTAAACATGTTCCTTAATGACTCTTTGGTTTATGCCTTCCCTTCTACAGGGTCCAAATCCACTCTCTGTGAAGAAGAAGAAGAAGAAGCCTGTGGATACAATCACGACCTCGGGAAAGGTGAGATTAAGTTTCTCAAGTAACTGAAGTCGAACTGGGCATATATTGGGTATTCATTATTTTCTGCCTGCCTCACCACTCCTTTGTTAAAGAGAGAAAAAAGAACGTCTACGTGCTACACTTCGTAAAATTTGTCAGTAGTTCTTGTATTATTCACCTGTTTAATTACTGTAGCGCTTGACGTGTATAAATATCTGCAGGGAGATGGTATGCACTATGACCACTGTGAATTATACCTTCACACGTAGTAGTTCTCTTAGGTGTGACATTGATGGTTAAGGGTTATAGTAGAGGACGAGGTAGACCTAAAATCACAGGAAAGGAAATTGTCTCAATAGGACTACGACCTGTGTATAAAAGCACTGGTGAGTTTGGCCATTGTATTTATTATTGGTCAGATTTAACCCCACTGATAGTTTTTAATTAATAATATAAACATTGACTAATAGATTAAAACATGAAAAAGTATAGAACTTTCTCAAAATTGTACAAGGTTCAAAAAGAAAAGATGCAAAACTATCTAGGCATAGTGATAGAATATTCTAAATCAACAAATCCTTTATTATAGAGCAATATTTTTACTATGAGTTATACTTGAGTTTCTTAAAAGTGAAATTACATATAATGGAAATCAGTACTAGTAAGGATATACTTGTACCACTAAATGATAAGGCAACAAGTGAATATTGCCCCCTCACTCCCCTTGGTAATTATGCCACTGAATTATCTGAATTAGTGTAATAAACTGTATTATCTCCCCAACTTTTTTCCCCTCTTGGTGAATGTGGAAAGTTCCAAGTGCAGGAAAACAAGAATGGTGAGGGAACTGTGAGAAGCAGGAAGAGATCAAGGAAGAGGTCGCGCAAAAATGTCGTAGTAGAAAATGCTTAGTGTTGAAGCCATCCACCAGTAAATCTTTTGCCCGGCTGTGATATCAGGTAAATGATGATCTATAAAGTTAAAAGTGAAATGCTGCATTCTAATGAGATAATTTTCTGTAGAGCACCATATAACTGAAGACAGTTATTCAGCAAAAACACCAAAGTATTGTGTAGAAATTGTTAATTCCTTTAGAGTTTACACGATCTACTGTTTTTCTCTTAGAACTTCCGAGATTTGACAATGGTTGATTTTTAATGCATCAACAGTTTCTTTACTTGCTTGTGTTGGTCTACACTGGTATATTTTTTCTGCAACTCTGCGCACATGTGAGAAAATTACCTAGTGTTTGTTGCCATCTACTGTTTTTTATCTTATAACTTCCAAAATTTGATTATGGTTGATTTGAATGGATCATGAGTTCCTTCCTTTCTTGGAAGTGTTGCTTCTTCAACTAGATCCATTTATTGTTTTGGACACGTATGATATTTACGATTTTGTTCCCACCAGCACATGTATCAGACAACTCCGCCCACCAAAGCTTAGGTAGAACCTGGTGTCATTGCCATCTAGTGAGATTTGAACCCGAGATCTCATGCTTCTCCTTCCACTTCGTTGACGTTATATGCTTGACTGATTTTAGATCCATATGGATCTCTAAGAATTATTGTCTCTTTTGCAGGAGGAATTTTGATGTCAAGCATAGTACAATCTTCCACGGGAAACACTATATTTATCAAAGGAAGAGTCTATTGCTAATTTTTGATCAATTTTGAATTTTCCATAAATTTTGCCCTTATGATATAACACTAGAAAAAGGTGCCCGTGCTAGTATGGGCCCAATATCTACTATTTTTTAGTTTTAATTAATGCGATATAGATAGAATTAGAAAGTTGATTAAATCTTAATATGATTTTTAAATTTTTTAAGTTGTGAATTACTTTTTCTTTGATTATGTGAAGAGGCCAATTAAGATGTCCATAATTATAGTATTTTTCATCATCGCTCGTATGTTTTATTCCACATAGTTAGAAGATATAAACAAATATTTTACCGATATTAAAAATAATAAAAGCTGTAACTAAAAAATATGAATTTAAAATTAAAAGTCATAGCTTAACGAATTTCAGGATTTTGAAAATATTATATACTGATTAAATTGAAATAGAATTAAAAAAAAGTTTTTTTTGTGCTGAAGGGGGCACATCGATGGAGAAGTGCCCCCTTCAGCGCGAACTCTCTTATACAATAAGAGAAAATGATAGAAAGTCTAAAACGCGTTAGTTGTCAATTCTAAGTTCTAACAACTAATTTAGATTTGTGTAGTATAGTGCACATTAACAAGAAAATATTTTTTATTCGATCCTCAAATTCAAAATACAAAATGTCTAGTTAAAGATAGAAAAATAAGTTACCCATTATTGCAAATTTGTAAGTGCACAAAATTTAACTCGTAGAACATTCTTTTTCATATTATATAACATGATAAATTAGGCACTAAACAATCATTTTGAATAAAGCACAATTGTTGACATAGATTTAATTATTTAAAATTGCATATGAAAAAATTATGGTCACAAACTTGTTCAATAAAATAGTATAGTTGTGATTAAGACGTGAACTATTATTATCATCATCATATTATTATTACCATTATATTCATAATTAAGAAACCATTAAGAGTTGGCTAGTAAATAATATATATATACAATAAAGGTATTCCTAATCAATTACATCTTATTAAGTTATATGGAATATAATTGATTGGTCGGTTTGATTAGGGCGGTTCTTAATAAATAAATTTTACTAATGAGTTTTGTGATACAATAGTCAATAATATATTAATCATCTTGATAAGGTTTTGGACGACTTAATTTAATTTATTCGGTGGTCACCAGTTCGAGCCTTGAAAGCAATGAGGATATGATAGTATTTTCTCTCTTGTTATTCAAAATTTTCATTTTTGAAACTATACGCATTTATATTAATTCAGTAATACAATATTTAATCAGATATTTTGTATTTAAGTCTTGATAATGAAGTTGACGCTTCATCCAAACTGATCTACATATATTCAAATTAATTAAATTCAAGATATTAAACTAGACGAATTCAAAATAAATATTAAACATAAAATAAAAAAAACTCTATCATAAAAATTTAATTTGAACATAAAAATGACATACTTTCTCTCAGCCACTCCATTAGATTCATAGTAAATCATTTTAAACAAAATTGTGGCTGTGATTCTCCCATTATTTTCTTAAAAAAAATAATTAGGTTTTAAAGTTTGACATTAGAGCTTTTATTAGAGTACAAAAATTTTAAGTCTTTTTTCGATACGAACTATGAAAAAAAGTATATTATTGATTATAAAAAGCAAAATTAGAAAAAAAGGATCATATTTCAAGAAAGTGTAATGTATTAAATTTAAATTAGAAATATTTACTTCAAACTTCAAGTTTTATATATATTTAATTTAAATAAGAAATATTTACTTCAATTTCATAATTGTTGAGATGAAGAGATAATTTTTTATGCACTCATTATCTAATGGAATTTTTTTTTTTTTTAAATTTTGCTTAGCTGCCCACATTATCAGAATTATTTGAAGATTAGGTGATTAATTAGTAGGTCCAGAGCAGCTAATCAAATGCATATATGTTTAATAAATAAATAATGTGATATTCTAAATTAAAACAATAAGAAAAAGAAATAAAACCTTACAAGAATCTGCCAACTTCTTCCCTTCTGTTAATGTTAATAATATATCAATAACTAATAATTTGATTTACAAATCAATTAAATATAATCACATTTTTTTTTGTCATTTCTAACCATTTATACTATATTTATTCTTGAAAGAGGTTAAAATCACATTAAAAAAAAAATTAAGTACTTTTGATCTACTTTAAACTTTTTTTATATTTTACCCATAAAGGAAATGAAATCACACAGTGGAGAAGGATAGAGTCTTTTAAAATCTTAGTACGATTTGAACGATTCTTTTATTATGAGTTTGCGAATGAGTTAAGTTCAAGATATATTTAACATGACATCAGATGTAGACTCGTGATATTGCCCCCTCCCCCTTCACTTCTATCCTCACTCATTCAGATTGTTTACACATTCAGTATTTAAATAGAGTGGGAGCGCGAGGAAATAATTAGTGAAATTTTAAATCGGAGATGAATAATTTTATAGAACTCTTTATATGGAAGCACCTTTTGAGCTATATTTTTGAAGTTGAATTAGATTCAATATACATTTCTTAACATCATATTAGAACTAGACTCTCGATATTAGACCCTCAAATAAATTGTTCACCCATCCAATGACGAAGAATGTCTAAACGCACGCCAAGTGGGTGGGGAGTCTCACATTGGAGATAGATAAGTTTTCTCGAACGTTTAATATGACTCGAATATTCCTTCCTGAATTAATCTTTCGGGTAGATCAGGTTAAAAAATCATTCCACATATTTCAGTAGATACTAAATTATGAATATAGTATCAAAAATGCAATAGTAGATTCAATAATTAACACTTTAACCTACCCCTAATTTGGTCGGCAGAATATATAAACGTATTATTTAACTAACATCGATATTCTTTAATTTTGAATCTACACACGTAAACACCTTAATTATAATAAATTTAAACAAATAGACATACACGTTCTATTTGACAAATATCATTAGACCCACCCATCCTACATGTCAAATCACGTGAAATTTGCTAAAATATGTATATCTACTTATTGAAATTTATAATAGTTTAAATGCTTATTTGTTATTGAACAATATAGATATTAGCTAAAGACCAAACTAACGTCAATAAATGTTAACTGAGACCGAATTAAAAAAAAAGGGTGTTTATGTATTATTATAATGACTTCTCCACTATATAATGACACAAACACATACCTCTTTTTTCAGTACCAAAAAGTAGAGAAAAAAAAACAAGAAATCTTAGTGAGTGAGTGAGTGAAGAAATGGCAGAAAACAAAGAAGAAGATGTTAATCTTGGAGCCAACAAATTCAGAGAACCACAACCCTTAGGGACATCAGCACAAACAGATAAAGATTACAATGAACCACCACCAGCTCCTTTATTTGAACCTGGTGAACTATCATCATGGAGTTTTTACAGAGCTGGAATTGCAGAGTTCATGGCAACTTTCTTGTTTTTATACATCACAATCTTGACTGTAATGGGTCTTAAAAGATCTGATAGTTTGTGTTCTTCTGTGGGTATTCAAGGTGTTGCTTGGGCTTTTGGTGGTATGATTTTTGCCCTTGTCTATTGTACTGCTGGTATCTCAGGTCAGTTCTTTTTTCCCTAAAAATTTCAACTTTTTTTTTTTTGTGTTTTTGTACTAAAAATGTCATCTTTTTTGTTGTGTGTATAATGGGGTTGTGTAGTTCTTTGAGTTCTTGATTATATACCCACACAAAAAGTTTATAGCTTTCTTTGTTCTTGTCTATTGCACTGCTAGTATCTCAGATTAGTTGATTTTTCTATAAAAGGTTGAATCTTTTTTGTGTATTTGAACTAAAAATGTCAACTTTTTTTGTTTCTTGTACTAAAAATGTGATCTTTTTTTGTGTGTGTATAATGGGGTTATGTAGAAACTAGTTTAATGAGTTCTTGATTATGTACCAAGAAAAAGTTTCTAGCTTTCTTTGTTCTTGTCTATTGCACTGCTGGTATCTCAGGTTAGTTGATTTTTCTCTAAAAAGTTGAACTTTTTTTGTGTATTTGAACTAAAAATGTCAACTTTTTTTGTTTCTTGTACAAAAAATGTGATCTTTTTTTTTGTGTGTATAATGGGGTTATGCAGAAGCTAGTTTTATGAGTTCTTGATTATGTACCAAGAAAAAGTTCTTAGCTTTCTTTGCTCTTGTCTATTGTAATGCTAGTATCTCAGGTTAGTTAATTGCTCCTAAAAAATTGAACTTTTTTGTGTATCTTGTGCTAAAAAAAATGTTAAAACTTTCTTATTGTTGTTGTGTGACATGAGTTTCTATGTGTAGTTTTGTTGCTGATTTTCTGATCTTGTTCCTTTACTTGCTCTAAAATTGTGAACTTTTTTTTGTGTATTTCTAGTAAAAATGCCAACTTTTTTGCTTTGTTTGGTGTATCATGGTTATGTATTCAAAAGGGGTAGTCTATTACACATGTTTTACTTGAAAACTATCAAGTCACCAAAGTGAAAGTAGTTTCTTGAAAATTGAGAAATAAGGCAGTTATTAATTAGACTATGGTTATTCCGTACTTTGAGCCGATGATCTTTCAGAAATAGCTAGGGATAAGGTCTGTGTACAATCTACTGTCTCTAGACCCCAGTTATCTGTGAGGTTATGTTGTTGTTTTTAATTCTTTATTACTTCTTGCATATGTAAACTAGTGTTGGGGGCAGTATTTTCACCAAGAGAATTCATCATATACAGTGATTTTATGGCGAATGAATCACCTTCACATGATTCGAGTAGAAAGCAATGTGTTTTTGGTTGAACAAACATTTCTTTTTGAAATTTATCAAGAAACTGACTCTTTCTTTTTTGTACTGAAACAGGAGGGCACATTAACCCAGCTGTGACATTTGGTCTGTTCTTAGCAAGGAAACTTTCCTTAACCAGGGCAGTGTTCTACATGGTGATGCAGTGTCTCGGTGCCATCTGTGGTGCTGGTGTTGTCAAGGGATTCATGCAAGGTCCGTATCAGAGATTTGGCGGTGGTGCCAATGTGGTTCAACCCGGATACACGAAAGGTGATGGCCTTGGTGCTGAGATTATTGGGACCTTTGTTCTTGTCTACACTGTTTTCCCTCCGTTCCTCCGCCCCGATGCCAAGAGACACGCTGAGATTCCAAGTTTTCCCTGTAAGGTTTTCTGCCCCACACCTGTAACTAACTTTATTTTTTTTCAACAAAGAATACGACTTTCTGATAACGAATGCATACAATCCCAACCTGCATCGGATTAAGGCGTGATTGCTGTTGTTTGAAGAATAAAGCAATTGCATTCTTAACTTTTGTATTGTGTTATACAGATTTTGGCACCACTTCCAATTGGATTCGCAGTGTTCTTGGTTCATTTGGCGACCATCCCAATTACCGGAACTGGCATCAACCCTGCTAGGAGCCTTGGAGCTGCTATCATCTTCAACCAAGACCAAGCTTGGGATGACCATGTAAGTCCCTTCAACTTACATTCATGTGATGATCATATCTCATACTTCCATTTCTATTTTGTTTTTGATTACCAAAAAACAGGGAGGTTAGTTGGCGCATTTGTGATTAAATGGATAATGAGTTCACCCTTCTACCCTTCTCCACTTAGATACCAACGATCATAGTATATCTACTCATCTAATATAAAATCAATGAGTAGATCTCACCTCTCCGTCTCCATACCATAGTCACAAGAGATAGGTATACACCGAAACGAGACTACGACCCCTTATCCAACAACATTTAGTTTAAACATGATTCGAATATCTTTATCCTATAAGTTGTGTTCAGAACTGTCAATATGGGATGGCCCAACTTAGATAAGCCGACTCATCATCTTGATGGGCCTTAAGATAGCCAGCCCAACCCTTCATGGGCCGGGCCGGACTAAGGCCAAGGCCACGACCACATTGACAACTCTAGTTGTCTTGCACATGCTAATTTGATAGAGAACACCTGTCTCGAACTCGAACTCATGACATGCGCCTAATTCACATAATTACACATCACATGTTATGCTCTTACTACTGAACCAAAATCGCGAAGGCTTTCGTTTCTTTCTTTTCATAGCTAACAAGTTTTTTTGTTTTTTTTTTCTCTTTTTCAGTGGATCTTTTGGGTTGGACCATTCATTGGAGCTGCACTTGCTGCAATTTACCATCAAATAATCATCAGAGCAATTCCATTCAAGAGTAGAGCTTAAGAGTCTCAAACCATTTTTCTTTATCTTTCTAGTGTTTGTCTAAATGTATATTTTCTTCAATTCAAGTGTCATTTATGTTAAATAAATTATCATCAAGTTGTATGTAAAAGCTTCTTTCAATGAAAATAATTTTTATTTTATCCTTCTTAATTATTTGTATGCTATTGAATAGTATTATGGTCTTTCTACCTTTACGAGAAGACAATATAATCTCAATATAATTAAAGTATGGTAGATTTAATCGAGATCAATACGTTCTAATTCATATAATGTAGATATATCTAAAGAGAAAAATGTTATTTTCGAAACATATTAAAAAGGAAAATATAAAACAAGCAAATTAAAACGGAAGAATTAATATATTTTTATAGAAAACTTTGATTTTCGTGTCTATGTTCATTGTTGGCATATACTCCTTGTGATTTTGTTCAGTTTTCCTTGATTTCTCCCACTAAAACAAGAAACAATTAAAAAAAAAATAATTAGTTCAATATTATTGCCTACTATATGTTCTTTTCGTTTCAATTTATTTGTTTGAATTTAATTAGATATGAAAAATTTAAGAAAGTAAAGAAAACACATTAAATGTATCAAAAAGTTGTTTAATATTATGATTTTGTCACATGAAAAGCTAGAATTAAAGAGTCGTCAGTAAAAAAAGAGAAACGTTCTTTCCATAATAGACTTAAAAGTAAAGTAAAACAAACAAATTAGTCTACTACTCCATTTGGTTCAATTTGTATGTTAGATTTTAACTTGATACCGAGTTTATGAATTTAAAGACACATAAAATATATCAAAAAAATCTTTAATCTTATGGTCTTAAATATGCCACGTGAATCTAAAGAAAACTCTACAATCTTGAAGTCTTAATTTAAAGATGCATAAAATATATTAAAAAATTCTTTAATTTTACAGTCTTAAATATATCACGTGAAAAGTTAGGATTATAGAGTTATAAAAAAAAAAGAATATAATTATTTTCTAAACAGATTAAAAAGAAAATAAAACAAACAAATAAAAACAGAAAAAAAAATATTTAGTCTACTATTAATATATATTGTATATATATATCATCAATTTTTATGAGTGAATTCTCCAAGAATATAATTTATAGAGTGAAACTAAAATTAAAATTAGAATAAAATGTGGATATTTGGAAGAAAAGGAACATCTGGTTTCTCATGTTGTTCAACTGCTGAGGAAGTTACTCAAGGAATTAATGGATTTGGCCTCACTGCCATTGTTACAGGTCATGTAAAAAATTGTCGTAAAGTTTCTTTTTTCGTTTTATTTATTATTAACGATTCTATTTATGAGACTATTTTTATTAAAAAAATTTGTTGTAAAGTTTTATTCTTCGTTTTATTTATTATTAACGAATCTATTTATGAGACTGTTTTCATTAGAAAAAAATTGTCCTAAAGTTTCATTCTACGTTTTATTTATAATTAACGATTCTATTTATGAGACTGTTTTCATTAGGAAAAAATTGTCATAAAGTTTCATTCTTCGTTTTATTTATTATTAACGATTCTATTTATGAGACTATTTTCATTAGGAAAAAATTGTCCTAAAGTTTCATTCTTTGTTTTATTTATTATTAACGATTCTATTTATGAGACGTTTTCATTATAGGAATAAAATTGTCATAAATTTCATTCTTCGTTTCTTTATTGTAAACGATTCTATTTATGAGACTGTTTTCATGCATTAGGAAAACAATTGTCATACAAGTTTTCTTCTTCGTTTTATTTATTATTGAACATTCTATTTATGAAACATTGGTGTTTCATTAGGAAAAAAATTGTTGTAAAGTTTCATTCTTCCGTTGTATTTTTATTAACGATCATTTAATGTACTAGTTTTCATTAGGAAAACAAGTCGTCATAAAGTTTCATTCTTCTTCTCTCATTCTCTTTTATCTATTATTAACGAATTACTACTTTATGAGACTGTTTTCCATTAGGAAAAATTGTCGATAAAGTTTCATTCTTCGTTTTAATTTATTATTCGCTCGGTTAATGAATTCTATTTATGAGACTTGTTTTCATTAGAAAGAAATTGTCCTAAAGTTTTATTCTATGTTTTATTTATTATTAACGATTCTATTTATGAGACTGTTTTCATTAGAAAAAAATTATCGTAAAGTTTCATTCTTCGTTTTATTTATTATTAATGATTCTATTTATGAGACTATTTTCATTAGAAAAAAATTATCCTAAAGTTTCATTCTACGTTTTATTTATTATTAACGATTCTATTTATGAGACTGTTTTCATTAGGAAAAAATTGTCATAAAGTTTCATTCTTCGTTTTTTACTGCTTAGCTATAAAAATTTGCACACCGCTAATTTCTTCTTTTCTAACTATGTTAGTGGAAACAAAAAACATATCGTTTAGTTCTATTCTATATAATTTTGTTCAATTCAACGTAGAGATTTAACGCGCGAAATTTTTTCTCTCTTCCGTTATTTAGCTACTTTTTTCAGAGGCAACCAAGTTGGCATCGGCGGTGGAGACGACAAGACGTGGCCTCTGCTCCTTGAGGGTGCTGGCTGTCCTATGGCAATACGTAATATGGAAAATGGCAAAAAAATTAAAGAAAAGATAGTAAAATCCATTCCAAATGCTAAAATTGATTTTATGGAATTAAATCTAAGTTCTATGGAGTCGATAAGAAAATTTGCCAAAGAATATAACTCTGCTGGTCATCCTTTGAACCTTTTAATGTAAGAAAACAATATATTTATAAGTTTTATATTTATGGTTGATACGAAAGAAAAATATGTTTCGATCTTTTTTTAATATTCAACTAGAAAATACATAAACTATTTAATTGAAAAATAGAAAGTCATTTTTCTCCTTTTGATGAATATATTTTTGGTGTCAGGTTTTTAGAAAATGTTTTTCTTACGATTTTTTTTAAGAGAATGACATATTTTTAAAAAACATTTTAAATATTTATTGAATAGTGGAAAATATTTTTCAAAAGAAGATGGATAATAATATTATTTAATTGTTTGTTTTGGTTTTGTTAAGTAATAATGCAGGGGTTATGATTCCACCATTCACACTTTCTCAAGACAAGATTGAATTACAATTTGCAGTAAATCATTTAGGTATACTCATTTTATCTCATTATGTTTAAATTTAAAGATATAACTAAATAATTAAATAATTTTTTTTTTAAAAAATAATTTAAATCTTTAAATAAGATGATTACACTCTTTGATATAATATCAGAGCAAATGTTATCATGTCATTGATTCATTAACCCATGATAAAAAACCAAGTTCAGATATGAAAGAATATATTGAAAGATACACATTAAGTAAATACAACATCTGCTTCAATACGTGTGCCATACCACATATTTAAAGATATGGACCAGGGTCATATCGATACCCTCAAGTTTGTTCATTTGGAGCTGGTATCCACGTGCGGCCAGTGAGCCCCGTGCTATTGTTATCCAACACGCTGCTCATATGTGATGCCCTTACCTGTTATAGACAAAACGGCTCACCTATACCTTACTGGCCATTGCAAAATGGCTCACATATCCCCTTCCTTTAACGGAGTTAAAAAATTAGTTTTAAATTTTATTTTATTACTTTTACTTTTTTTTAAAAAATATTTAGAGGTATATATGATGTTCATCAAAGTTCCAAGGTATAATATGGATTTTTTCATAGCATCAATTAATTTTTTTGACTTCTTTTAGTATAATTATTTGAGTATTCTTACAGTCTTATTCATTATTTTTTCTTCTTCATTCTTAGTTTAAAGAGACAAAAAATAAACTATTTTTTCTGTGTGTATTATCAATTTAGACTTTCGTATTCGAATCAAAAAAGAAATTGGTCATCTAGCCATAAGTTTTAACAAAATATTAGTCTGAAGACAGAAATACAATGTGGATGTATCAAAATAAGAATTATAAATTGATTCATTGAATAAAACAAGTTCAAAAACAAAACTAAAAGGTTTGATGAGGATTAATTTAATCATATGGTTATTATCTTTTTAGCACAAAAATAATAAAAATTTAAATTAAATTATTTTTTTTTATTTCGCGTTCGGGAAAGGTATGTGAGCGATTTGTTAAAAGTTGGTATAATAATGAGGTCACTTCATACAAGAGGGTGTATGCATCACTCTTAATGACAAAAGTTGAGGGGTAAACAATCATACCCTCTGTTCCTTTCTCCGGCTTAAGATATAATGAAGTAAATATAAGTTGTGATCACGACGTTTTGTTATTTTGAAAATACAAACTAAAATAAATGAAAATTCACTCTATCCTTAGTCATTTAGATGCAATAAATAACGGTATGATGCACTAAGCTCTTATTATGTGTGAAATTCTGAAAAAGATCGTATACGAGGATCTATACAATCTTATCTTGTATTTCTTCAAAAGAAAATTGTTTTTATATCTCAGGTTTGTGACCTTCTTTCCTAATCACATGACAATAACTTTATCGATTACGATAATACTTTCGAAATGAATACATTATTCAATCAAATATGATTTGTTAATATTTTATTTTTTCAGGTCATTTTCTTTTGACAAATCTTTTATTGGAAAACATGAAAAATACAGCTAAAAATAGCAAAAAAGAAGGAAGGATAGTAAATGTTGCATCAGCAGCACATGATTTTGCATATTCTCAAGGAATTATTTTTGATAAAATTAATGACAAAAAGAGGTATATATATTATGTCCTAATTAAATACTTCTTTATTATCATATTTAATCGTGAAATTCTCTATTTAAAAAGATTAAAAATTTGCAGATTATTATTTCATGTTTAATTGAATATTTGATTTCAATTAAATATAAAATTATTTCATTTCATTTTTATTTCCCATAAAAGTCTTCTGAAAAAAATTAAGACACAAGTTGAAAATAAAAGTGTATCCCAATTTATTTATATTTTTAGAATTTTAATATTTCTTATTTACTTTCAGCTACCATAGATTTCATGCTTATGGCCAATCAAAGCTTGCTAATATACTGCATGCAAATGAACTCGCTAAGCGTTTAAAGGTAATTAAAATTATTAAACATCGTTATTATAAAATTTAAATTTTATATAAATAAAATTCTGATTTCGCCTCAATCGAATTTTATTTTTTTTAATAAATAGGAAGAAGGGGTAAATATTACTGCTAATTCTGTTCATCCTGGACCAATTCCCACCAACATTATGCGTTATGACAATATCCTTCATGGTAAAATATTTTAACTCACTTTTATTTTTTTTTATTCCACCATTTATGTAAAATCTCTTTAGTATTTAGATAAATTTAAAATTTTGGACTTTATAATTTTAGAAGTGTAGTGTGTTCACTCGTAAGAATCTTAAGCATAAACTCGTCAAATTTAAATTTTGAATCTATTTTTCGATAATCTTGTTGAAAAATACTAGGTAGTTATCCATAGTCCATATTGACTCATCTATAGAGGGTGTTTAGCTTAGCTTATTAAGTAGTTTTATTTGGATATTTTAAAAATGATCTTAAAAAAAAAAGTTAAAAAGTTAAAAGTAGGTATCCTACTTTAATTTTTTAAAAACTATTTTTTAAAGCTAAGTCGAACGAACCCGTAAATCTTTAGTTTAACCTTACTTTCTCCCCTTCTCACTAACAGGAATAGTTAATTGGATTGGGAGATATGTGCTCAAGAGTATTGATCAGGTACTATAGCTCCGCCCCTGTATTTATCGCTAAATCTTGAAACCCCCCCCCCCCCTCCCCCGTTATATTTGATACTGTAGCTCCGCCTCTACGTATGGTGTTTATCCTATGATTGTAGGGAGCATCAACTACATGTTATGTGGCTTTGCATCCACAAGTGAAAGGAGTAAGTGGTGAGTACTTTTCAGACAACAACATAGCTACAAACAAAACAACTTCTTTGGCTAAGGATTTAGATTTAGCAAAGAAGTTGTGGGAATTTAGCTTGGATTTGACCAAATAGGTTTGTCAAATGGGCGAGTCAGGTTGAATCTCGATGAATCTAAGACATGATGAGTTAATAAATAGACGGGTTAAATTAAATTTTTAGTTGAGAACCTTTATTCATCAATTCCTAATTTGACTATATTATCATGTCCTTTCCCGTCTTTGTATTTTGTTTGTTGGGCTAAGTCGATTCAAAGATGTTTTTAACATCGTGTGATATTGTCTGTTTTGGACCACGTCCACAAATCAGTTGAGATGCGCAAACTAACCCAAACTTGAACTAAAAAACGTAGATACCTGTGTTGATGAAAGGTAATAGATTTTCACCAGGTTTACTATAGAATTAGCCGAGTTATAAGCAAACTGACTTGAACACCACGGTTATCCAGATGTCAATACTCATGACAATTTGCAGGACTCAAGTGGCAGTTACTATTCAAATGTCCATGAGTTTTCAGTCCGCTTGAAAAGCTTCACGACTATTAAGAAATTTCAGTCCGCTTGAAAAGCTTCACGACTATTAAGAAATTAACCTTAGACCTAACACGACTTCAAAATTTGTCTTATGAATCAATGTATACAAAGACCATAATGAGACTATAAAACGCGTATCCTCAACCAAATGAGGGCGCAATATTGGGTAAACCAAGAACAAGGATTAGTCTGACTCTAATTCTATATAAAGAAAATGGAGATTGGCCTTGCTCAACCCCAAAAACTTACCCGTGAGGGGAGGATGATTCAAACTATATAGAGAGATTACATCCCATACCCTCAAGGCTTCAACATGTAAAGTTGTTGTCATGTGACCAGAAGGTCACGGGTTCAAGCCTTGGAATCAGCCTCTGGCAGAAATGCAAGGTAAGGCTGCATACAATAGGACCTTCCTCGGACCCTGCGCATAGCAGAAGCTTTAGTGCACCGGGCTGCCCCTTCTTACCCTCAACGGGAAATGAGTTTCTCCCATCACGAGATCAATAGACGACAACATATAACAGATTCATATAGCTAACTGCAATGCATGAAACATATGTGAACTGGGAATGATGCAATATGTGATGATGGCATTCCACCAAACCAAAACGAACAAAGAAGTAGTTCGAGATGACAAAGTACAAGAAATGCTTTGACAAAAAAGAAATCCCATCAGCTTAAAAGTATGTCCTGACTGGAGTAAAGATGCAACAGTTCCAGTAAAAACAAAAAAAAGAAGTATACTTACAGCTTACTGAACATATTGGTGATAGGCACCACTGTACATCAATATATACTATCTCGAACCCCACTTGAATTAATTCTCTAATGATTCACAACTTGAAAGGCACCTATTGGGTGGACGGATACCACTTCGAACCTTAACTTGGCTTGGAAAGAAAACTATTTCTTGCTTAGGCATAGCATACTTCTTATAGCTCTACGCCAAACCGCAACCTCAGCTTTAGAAGTTAACTTTACGCAAAGAAAACAAGAACTATATAACAAAAGAGCCATACATTCAACAAAGACTTAATAGTGAAGAAATGAACAAGATTGAAACAAAAAAAGAATCACATTTCGGCATTTCATTACCATTGTATAAATACAATTCTGTGCACATAACAGGTTAGATGAACTATATAAAACATTTACAAATAATAAAACTAGTCACTAACCTTCTCTTACCAATCAATAAATCAATCAATGAACCGCGTCTCAGTCCCAGAAAAGTTGGCTTCAATGCCACGACCTACTCCTACCAATGCTCTCGAAAAAAAACTAAAATCCCCTAATTGAACTCTGCCAAACCTCAACAAATTGCTGATCCTTTCGTGTAACAAACATTCTATTCCCTCCAAAACGGAAGTGAGTTATCCGATTTCCACAAAAATCTTTTGCTCTTCCCATATAGTTCTTCCTAAAAACTCTGTCTTCTGATCCAAACTTGCCTTTTATCGAACCATCGATAAGAACCTCAGACCACAACTCAACATTTCCTCCTTTAGTGCAGAAAACTTGATTCCCATGGCTCTCAATTTTGCATCCACTTCCTTCCTTTTTACCATTCGTTACCTTTCTTTGATCACCAAGACAAATCCAAGCATTCTCAGAACCAATATTCCTCAAATCAGCAAGAAAAACCTCGCCCGAGTGTACTCCAACTTTAAAAATACCAGACAAACTATCCGAAACTGTGATATCGGAGAAACAATCAACATTTTCCTTTATTGCCCAAACCGTATTCCCGGACCTTAAATCCCAAAATTTAATATTCCCAAGTACACCAAAAGGACCACTATGTGAACCAGCAGACATTAACAAGTTATGACTAGGTAACCATCTTAACTTAGTAGCTGGAATTGCTGAATCCAACTGAGCACCAAAGATTTCATAATGACCAATCTTAGTAACCGGTTTAAAATCATCGTTAACATCATATACCATAATGCAATTCGAATTCCTCCTAGATGATTCGAAACTCGTAAACAAGAACTCACCTGATGATCCAATAGCTTGTACTGTTGAACCAGACTTGGTCACATTTTCCCAATTAAGATTCTTTTTAACAGAACCCTTAACAAGATCAAGAACCTGTAAACCTGAAAAGTCAGTAGCACCAACTGCAACAGTTCTTGAATTTAAACACAACATAGAATCAATAGCTGGAAATAGAGTTAAAATTGTGGATTTTCTCTTTAAAGACCAATCAAAAGAAGTATTTTAGCTCACCAACCTTATACTTACTTGAACCTGAACGCATTTTGTGTTTGGAAATCGCTCGTAGTGAATCTCTACCATTACAGGGAAAAGAGAAATTTTTTCAAGATCAAAAGGCTCAAACTGAGATGGGTTTGACTGGGAATTCAAAATAAGTTGTTCTACACCATAAAATTTAGCTTCAAAAATCAAATCTTGAATATCAAAGTTTTTAGCTTTTGAAGGTAAATTTCCAGTTCTTAAAAGGGATAGTAAAATAGAGAAAATTTCAGGGTCTCTATCAATAAATGGAATTGAATCATTACTAGAAATTGTGGAAAAAAGGGATTTTGAACCTGCTTGATTTAGGGTTTGTTTGGTTGTTTGAAAAAGATGACCACCAACATCAATGGTGACTATGTTGGAATCTGAATCCATGTTGTTGTTGTTTTTGTGTCTGAAACCATATGAAAGAGGGTTTGATCCAACAAAAGGTGGCATTTTTAGGAGGAAAAAAAAAACAAATTTCAAGAAAATTTATGCTAAATGAACACAAACCAAATACTAATAAGACCTAAATTATGGGGTTGTTGAGTTTGTTACAAGAATGGTTGACAAATGTGGGAATTTATTAGGTGGGGGTGGGAGTGGGGGGTGGGGGTGGGGGGTAAAATTGTGGCTAGTGGTCAAGAATGACCCAAGTCTTGTAGATTTCTTAGTGATTTCCTTTTACCATTTGAGTGTTATTAGGAAAGGAGTCCAATGTTGACCAAATTTGTGGTCTTTGTTGGGGGTGGGGGTGGGGGGGGAGGGGGGCAGACACGATAGAAATAACATATTCAGTTTAATTTTCTATAAGTTGAGTCGAAAGGTGATATGAACACGAATCAAGATCTTATAATTTTTGGTAAAGATATAATGAAGATAGAGAGATTGTTTTCGATATATTTTTGGTTCAAGTAAGAACATATAATATTTCTTTTGTGAAAATAGAATATATTAGATAAAAGAACAGTAGTAACAACAAATGACAAGCTAACTGAAGTAAAAAAAGTTAACGTGGAATAATCAAAATGAGGCATAAGATATAACAGGAACATACTAATAATAACGCACGAAAGGAAAATCAAATGATATTGATTATCCGATAATATTTTTATCCTAATTCTTCACTTTCGTAGCCTTCTATCTAGGATCGTATCCTCAAAAATTTACAAGTGGATATCTCGTCTAAATCACCTTAATTAGGTAAGAGGAGATTTAATCTCCAAATGCAACTCATTATTAATTTGTATCATGTTTGATTGTATTTGTAGAAATACAATTTTCATATAAAATCAACAATAAATTATGTACTACTATATTTAGTTGTTAAATTTTGTACGTATATATACGACATATATTAATTTGAATAGATATTAAGTACTGATAATAAAAATAAATAGGCAAAAAGCGACAAACTGAAATAATACTAGCTAAGGACGGGGTTATATAATCAACAAAAGATAATTAATTGAACGTTGTTATAAAAATTTAAACTATCCTTAATAAAATTTCTAACATTCAACTCGAAACACAACTAAAATATCCTTAACAATAACCTACCACCTAATAACCATATACTCACCAAATTTTAGTTAAATACAAGTTGACTAAAAGAGTTTGGTTAAAAATGTACAACTCACAACATCATTATCATCAAGTCACAGCTTTGTATCATTTTCCTTTACAAAAGATATTATAAACTTTTGGACATGAATCGAATGATATTTTATTTTTAAAGATAATATTATATAGAATTAAAGTTATAGTTGAAAATGTATTTCACTTGAAAAATGTTAAAATTTCGTGAGAAATCAATTTTTTAAAACTTATTATAACAATTATTGGAATCGAAAAGTTATATATTGGAGGGAGAAGAGGAGCCCAGGGGGAGGGGGAATGAAATGCTTTCTGATAAAGACAAATTTCATATCTGGATTCAAATATGAAATTTCTAATTAAAAATGAAGAAATAATTATCATTTCATTATTACAATCGATATTATTAGTATGAAATTACCTTTTTGCTTATATATAAGCAGAAACCCAAAATTGAAATGAAGCTCCTTTTAAATTTTTGTTCATGTATAATTCAAAACTCGATGAATATTGAGTGCTTTTTTTATTTTTCTTCACCTAAAAAGTATTTTTTCTGCAATAGAGTTTGAAACCTATGATATGTACTTAACTCACTTAACACGTGTTTGTTTTTGCCACTAAACCAGAATCTCGAAAGGAAACAAAGTTAGAGTTTATTCGATGCGAATTTTTAAAATACTTCTCTATCTTTTTCTTTAGCTCAGCAAAACACTACCTATCTTTTGGCTAACATCTGACGATGATTTTTATATTGCTCGGACCTTAAAAAAAATATTTTCACGCTCGTATTAAATACTCTAAAAATATACCTCATTCCATTTGAAGATAAATATTCACAATTTAATTTAAATTGATAGTGGACTACAAACCTTGCAAGTCGGTTGGGCCAATTTAGTAACCCAATCAAATTGGCCCAAAAAAAAAACTTCAATCGGCTATGATTTTGGTCTAGCCCCGACCCATATGCAAGTCGCGGTTCGAGTCCACTTACCTGCCCAATTACAAGGGGCAAAATGCACAAATATCCGCGGTTAAAAATCAACTTTAGACATACGTTATTGACGTTGAAAATCCACGTAACTTTGAATATATTTGTAAAAAATAGAGCCTTCTAAAGATCAAATATCAAACATTTTGACCTAAAGTTTGTTATATCTTATCAAGGATAACATTATATTTAGATGCGTATTTTTGATAAAATTTTTTTTACTAAAGTTATTTCCGATAAAAATGAACTAAAATTATTAATTGATTAACTTACTCATCAAAGACCTAGCTAAGATGCATAGTCTTTCTTTCTTTTTTGTTTGAGGAATCCTAGGTTAGATAAGCTAAATATAAAAACCTAAGACCTAAGCAAAGCAAACTCCAATTGTAGAAACAAATGTTTACTTTGAGGCTGACACTAACTTTTATAAAGAAATTAAATAAAAAAAAAGTCATTAAATTGAGGGCGAAGCTAGAGAGAAAGCTATTAAATCGACATAATCCAAATATATATATTCACTACCTTAATAAAAAATCTTATACTCGAACCTTATATATACATTCACTCCCTTTTAACAAGAGTATTTCACGTAATATATCTGAATCAATTGGACATAGGGTGAAATTAGAAAATCTCAATCACTACAAAAAAAAAATTATTTTGCAATCTTTTTCTCTTACGTGTTTGTGACTAAAGTCATATCTCGTATATAATAACATTTCACTATAAAGAGTCTTACTTCGTTAAAACTAGTCTCTCGTACGTTCTAAGCAATATCATTTCACTGTAACAGCTAAAAATGTGTCGGAACAAAGGATATCATTTAATTTTTTTCATATATCTTTTGTAATAGCGTTTTACTATAATAACTTTACAAAAATATCAAAATTATGAATACCGTTACGTTTTGTTATAAAGAGATTTGACCGTATATAACACAAACTTACTCCTCGCAAAAATCATTAACCCCAAAAGCCAACCACAACTTCTCATTAAAAATCCCCATCATACCCTCCGGTACAAACTCCTTCCTACAAAGCGGACACGTCTTCTGATCATGATCCATCCAACGGTCCACACAGCTCCGGTGAAACACGTGTCGACAATTCATCAACATCCTGATCTCGTCGCCGGAATCAAACTCATAAAGACAAACAACGCACTTCTCCGGCGGGTCGACTATCTCGGAAAACTTCACTACCGGTAATATCTCCCGGATTATCGCCGCTGACACCGAACATAACCGGGTATTCTCTTCACCGGGTCGGGTCGGGTAAGGAAAATCGGGTTCGAGGAAATCGGGGAGACCGAGAATTGTGAAGAGATTACAGATGAGTTTTCTGATGAAGAATAAAATTGAAAGAAGATGGAGAAGTAATTTGGGGAAATTGAGATCTGTATAACCTAGTGGAAAACCCATTAATAATTAGTGTGTGTAGAAATGTAGATTTTGAACTGAGCTGAGATTCCTTGTTAATGGCGGAATGAAGGGTTTATATAGTGGGGAAAATGTTCAAATTTGCCCCTACACTACACACGAAGTAGTCGTAGAGGATTCAACATATATTATATCATACGTACATTTAAGAAAATAATTTTAATCATACATATTTTATTTAATTTCTTTTTATCAAAGAGAATCTGGATAAACACCATTCGTTTTATTTACCTCTGCGAATGGTCGTGATAAATATAATTTATTATATTGAGATTAAGAATAAATTATTTTTTGAAAAATTAGATACTTTTTTCGTTTATGATCTAGTTTGATTTGAAACGGAATCCAATAAAAGAAAAAAAACTTTTTAATTTGTGGTTCTAAACTAAAGTTATGTCAAATATATCAAAATATCCTTTAATCTTATAGTCTTAAATAAGTCATGTAAAAAGTTAAAGTTAAGGTATTGCTAAAAAAGGAGAAGGGTAATTCTTTTTTTAAACAGACTAAAAAAAATAGAGACATTCTTTTTTAAACGGAGGGAATATGATTCTGAATAAATTAAAGTCTAATAAATTATAATAATCTATTTGTCAATGATAAAATATTAAATCAAATTAAAACAAACTATGCCATTCATAGTGCAGCTCATTTCATAAGATAATGAGTGGTAAGGTATGTGTAAAATTTATCCTTTTAAAATCTTATTTTACAAAATTACATTAGGTATATTTTTATTATTATTATAATATATATTTTCTATTGATTAGTGGTGTAATAATCTCTATTTTTAGTAGCATGGATGGATAATATTAGACTAAAAGTTGAATAAACTATAAAGTTGCTCCATTTTGAATAATAATGAGCATATTTGTCCTTTTCAATTTTTATTTTGATATTAAAAAAATTTTTATCGTTAACTATTTAAATTTGTTTTCTTTCTTCTTAAAAATTATATTTTTAAAAAATAAGATATCTCTTATCAAAAATAATTATATTTATAAAACTCGAATATTAGATCGATAATTAAAAATAAAGGATCACTTTAGTAAGTACATAGAATATATTTTTTGAATGGTGTGGGTGGGTGGGGTGGGGTGGAGGGTTATAAAGGGTCGGGTCAGTGTGTGAGTGTGTCCCATTCCAAGATGTAGGAGCCTTGTCCTATGATTGAATTGTCAATTTATATCTTCATAAATCAGACTTTTATCTGTAATAAAAAATAAAATTACAAAAAAAAATTATTTTTTATAATCAAAGTAATTAAATATTATTTTTTGAATAGTAGAAATGATGGAGAATAAAATCAATAATCTTTTGAAATGTCAATTTTTAACTAATAGAAAGAAAAAGAAGTTACTAATTATTTCAGGAATCATAAAATTTGTAAATTTTATTATCCTACAATTTTAAACGAAATGCCTTCAAACAACCGATTTTAAGTGGCTAACTAAATTTGATTTAATTTTTATACGTTTGTTTTAACATATATATATATATAATTTAGATATATAGTATATATATATATATATAGTTGTAATTAGAATAGAAATTCTATCGAATTCGTTCTATATTTGTGCTAAATTTATACACAAAATTGATGTTGCTTTCTTTTGGGGCCATTGACAAATAGTTCTATGGCCATGATGATGTATATAATGTACTAATTTTTATACAAATTCATGTGCTACATTTTAACTTTCTTTATAATTTTAGGTACTATAGTACTCTCTTGACAACAACTTAGGTAGCTTCACATTTTCAAATGCTCAACACATTCTATCAAGTACATTGATTGAAAATTGACCACAATTCTAGTTTATATATTTTCATAAATAAAAGAAAGAAAAAGGAGAAATTTTGTTTATATAAATGATTTTATCTGTCATCGAAGAATGCGATGCTTTTGACAGAGAATGAGTTGATAAGGATGATTCGAATAGAAAAACTTATATGACTTGGTTCTAGGTTGAAATTTCTTAAAGAATAGTGCACTCTTACGTTGGAAAGAAAGAGAAGAAGACTGAAGTTCACGTTGTATAAGATAATTCATTAGTTCTGCGTGTTGATTAATATGACTATTCAAAACAGTCACCTAAACCGGATAGACGACTTCATTTTAAATAAAACAATCTTTTTCTATTATTTTTAGTAGGAAATGTTTGATCATAACGTGAATTTTTTAATACGAATTCAAACTAGACAGACTTTAATTTTAAATACACGACACCGATTATATAAGAAGTTGAAGTATCATAGTCATGGGGCCAAAATGTGAAAAAAAAGTCATGAAGGATTGTGCAATGTCCAAAGGCATCAAGTGGGGGCAAATGGTTCCTACAAATGCATTAGTCCCTTTCACAAACCCACAAACACCTAAGTGAACCAAATTGAAGACCCACCAATCATCTTCTTGAAAAAGCATACAACAATCACTCTCTTCGTTTTAAAAAAATGATCATATTTTCTTTTAGTCCGTTTACAAAAAATGATTCATTTCTTTTTTTGGTAACACTTTAACTTTAACTTTTCACGTGGCAGGTTTAAGACTACAAGATTAAAGGGCATTTTGGTGACAATTTTAGAAACACAAGATTAAAAAGTCTTCTTTCTTTTCTAAAACTCCATTCCAAGTCAAATTAGACCATTCTTTTTTAAACGGAAGGAGTATTTCTTACCCCACCCCCCATACACACTTATGTTTGATTATCTAGACTGAAGCTCGATTAATTCACAACCTACTTATTAAAGAAGAAACACTTCCTATTAGTTTTTTTGATACTTACCACCATTAAAAATATACTAACTAAATAAATAGAAGTATCCTCTCTCCGATAGTTTAAATTCAAAATAATATCTGGAAATTAAATTTCACTACCACTCATTATTAAAAAAAAATAGCCATAAATAACGAATATATATCTATAATTAGTTAATTGTGAAGGCAACTATTATACTATTATATATCAACTCAAAATCATCGTATATAAATTCAAAAAATTTGAATCTCGAAATTTGTCTCACCAAAATTTCTAATTAACGATGAAGTGATTCTATATATTCTGTCAATTGTTACTATAGTCCATTCAACATATAACACAATTAGTATATGGTTTCATATAAAAAAGAAATTGATTAATTTTACAACTTATTTATTAATTCTTTTGTGGAATTAAATCTTAATCGATATACTAAATTTTCTTCATACAATTCAAAATGGTGGGTATAATATTTAAATATTAATATTTCAGGTTCATTTTACTTATGGATATAGTTTTAATTTACATATTGATATTTGGCTGCAAATATGAAGTTTAAAAATGACTTTGTTTGAAATTTATGATTTAAATCAAAGATATACATAGTTGTATATTTATTAATTATTTAATCAACGATAAAATAAATATTTTAAAATTAATGTATGCCCTTTTAAATCTTAAAAACCAAATAGTTACTCTTTGTATTATGTAGCGATAGAGCAGAAATTGAATCTCATTAAGTCAAAAAATTTCGATTAAAATTCTAAAAATTTTAATTTCGTCATACCTTATAATATATTTTGGTGTCACGTCGTATCCCAAATAACATGACTTTTTTAATTTTTTATTTATTAATATAAATATCGAATACGAATTTAAATCTCCTCGTTCTATCCCTCTAATAAAAACTAGTAAAATTTTTTTTAATTTTTTTTTTATAGGAGCCTCCCCCTTCTAACCATGTCTTATAAAGGCCAAGACAAAGTGACCCATAAAATATAAATATAGAAATTATTATAATTATTAGCTTACAATCATTTACTTTTTAATCTTGAAAAATGTATCAACCATTTTATGGCCCTCCACCGCCGACCAATTATTGTTTTACGTACTAATTTTTTTTTCCAAATAGTGTAACAATCAATTATTTTTGTCAGTCCAAATATTCAACGTAATTTGAGTTAATATACTATATAACTGAATCCCGGTTACAATAGTTATATATGGATGTAGAGTGTTTTTTATTGCTAAGTTATTGCATAATTCTTTGTTTATTATAGTAAAATCATATTTATTTTATTATAATATTTGATAAATAATAAGACTCGTCAGATTTCACAATTTCCACTCAATTTTTTTGAGTTCTTTTTTCACCCTTTCTTTGTCTGTATGTGATTGATTGGTATTGTTATTTTGATATCAAATTCATCTGAATTTAAAAATATAAGGAGAATAGTACTATATACTATGAATCTGATTAAATTCATCAAGTTGAATTTATGAATATATTTCTTATATATATAAAAAAAATATTAAAATTTATTTAATTATTTAACTGATCATCCTTGTATCTATGTACTAATAACTTATTATATCTTGCAAGAGAATTTATTTATGTATATGCTTTTTTTTTTCCTTTTTAATATTTTCCCTTTCTGCATACCTAGAAAAATGTCCTATGAGATTTCTCTAAAGAATTGAAAAAAAAAAGTGAACTTATTGTTTATTCAATAAAAAGTTCCAATTCCAAGAATTAAGTGACATGTATTCATTTTTAGTTACATGATTAGAGATAATTATTATTACTATTTATTAGAATACTCAAAGCTTAAAAGCAATGTTTGGATGAAAAAGTGTGTAAATTGTATTTTTTAAAATTTATATATATATATATATGCACTTTATTAGAAAACATTCATCTCCTAGAGTTATTTGTTTTTTTATATATTTTATTTCACTTCGTTAAATCACATAGTAATATATTTTACGTTGATTTGATGTAAATACTCGACGCGAATAAGTTTTTTTCCTTTTATATATATTTACGTAATTATTTTGTAATCAACATTGTATATTCTTTTTTAATCTTAGTGGAAAAGATTAAATAATACTCGCTCCGTTTCAAAAAGAATGATCTACTTTTCTTTTTAATATGTTTAAAAAAGAATGACCTCTTTTCCTTTTTGGTAACATTTTAATTTCAGCTTTTCACGTGGCATGTTTAAAGCCACAAGATTGAAGGACAATTTAGTACATTTGACATAACTTTAATTTAGGACCACAAGATTCAAATTTTTTTTTTATTTTCTAAAATTTTGTGTCAAGTCAAACCAGATCACTCTTTGTGAAACGGAGGGAGTATCTATTTTTTATAAAAAAAAAAGTGAAAAGTATTTGATAAAATATATCTAAATGTCCACAAATTAGCCTGAAAATTAACCACAATTATTAAATATATCCCTCCCTATCAAGACAACCTAGATAAAAAAAAGTTGAAAGAGAACTTCAATGATGATCAAAATCAGATTTTTAGGTTGTTAATTAATTAGTTCCAAGTATTTGGATCATGATTATCATAATTAAAAATTATTAGAACTAAAAATAAAATAAAATATTACTAAAAGATGTCTGCCATACAAGGCTTAAGTGTAGGATTACAAGGAATGCATGTCAAAAAGTGTATTTGTTGATAAACATGAGATTAAGAAAAGATAATTGATAATCATGTCTTATTAAGAAAAAATTAATTAAAATACTACATGATTTATTTTAGTCGGTCTTAGTATTGATGGACAGAGTGAAAAATAATATATATTTTCATAAAATTAATTAAGATACGTAAAAGTTAATTCGAATAAAACATTAATAAAAATAAAAGTAAAAAGCTTTAATTATCATGTTATTATTAGTGAGACATTTTAACAACAATTTGAGTATTTTAATCATGCTTAATTGATAGACAATTATATGATATATATTAATTAATAAAAAGCTATGATTCTCACTAGATTTTTGTAGATAATGGTATTCACGTCTTGAACAGTAATTAATACAAATAAAATATGATTAGCATATGAATAAAGGATAAGCACAAATCTTCCAAACGTACTATCTTATCTTGGAGAAAAAAAAAACTTGTCGTAATGGTAGATATCGAGATTTATTTTTAACCAGAAGTCACAAGTTTTAATTATAAAAATAAAATTATCTTTGTTAGAAATTAAAATGTGCCTTATTTTTAAAATAGGACTTCATTATGCGAACTCGAAAATTAGATCATGACCATCAAAGACTATGATACTGATAAATACTTTTTAATTATTAATTAAAAAACTCAAATCTAAGTGTCGATAATAAAATTACTTTTCATATTTTTTTTTTACCTCTAAAGTAATTTTTTATATATATAAATTTAAATTAATCGAATCCAAAACATGAATCGACTTTGAAATCCAAAGTCACAACATGTGCATATGCATATGCAAATACTGCAGCAACAACATTTGTGTCTGTGACCCTTTAGTCTAAAGGACCAAATGTAGACAAACAATAATGTAGTTGTCCACGTTTTTATTTGCCTAAATAATTGACCTTTATACTAAGAGATCGTTTAATTCGAAACAAATTATATCAGAATTATAATTAAAGTCATTTAAATGGTGTTAATCTATGAGATCGACCCAATTTAATTGTTATTAGGATAGGGTTGGAACAAGAATTTTTAAGTTCATTAAAACTAGGGCTCATGAGTCCGAATCATATACATCTTTGGCCTTTGAGGCTTGATCGAGGTCGGATTAGGGTCGGTCCATAAGCCAAACTATTTATTTCAGGATAACTTAAAGAAATCACTAGTGTATGAGCCAATTTCTTAATTGTGCGCTATGTTGTATCAGTACAAATCTTATAAGATTTTGGTGTGTCGATACATACTCAAAATAGTTGTTATTTTTTCAAGATACACTCTATCCAAGTGAATTCACATGTATCTAGGATACATTGACGAATTCCGCGCCCTCGATTTCCTCCCATCTCGCTCTCCACTCTCTCTTATCTCGCTCGCGTATCTGAAATGCATTACACGTGATACATGTATCTCGTATATCACTACAACCAAAAAAAATTTAGCGGCATTAAATATTGACACTAATAAAGAGTGCTAAAGTCTTTACCGGCATTAGTTTAGTGTCGTTAAAACCAATATCGCTAAAGGCTTTAGGGACATATACAAAGAGTGTTAATTGCCGCTAAAAATATATATTTAGCGGCAATTAAAAATTAAATGCCGCTAATGGTCATTTTTGTTGTAGTATATCTAGTATCCTAGATACATGCTAATCACACTAATTTTTTTTGCTATTGTTATTAAAACAACATCATTATTTTCCATATTTAATTTGAAAAATCTTTTCATTTTCTTAATGTCATAAAATTTTAAGTTTGAAAAAAAAAAAAGCCTAGCCTGCTCCAGCCCACGACTTTTCCAGGATTGGATTGGATTGTACATTTACAAACCCTTTCTGATGAAAGACTGCCCTCTCTAGCCTATCAAATTTCTTGACCCGTGAGACTTGGACCAAATGGATCTGAACTGACCTATTTTAACGACTCTAATTATAGTACATCACATGTAATACACGCATATGAATGTTTTCAAGAAAAAATAGAATTTTAAAGAGTGTAATGTTATTTTTGGTATTTTCATCTTAATATATGTGACTAGTAACTATATTCATATTTCGGTAATTAAATTTCTTTTCCCACCAACCAAATAATCTTTGACATTAAAAATATACATAAGTATTTTATTTTTTAGGTTATAACATCAAAATTGTTAAAAGAGGGTTACATATGGTTATAAATCAGTAATTAATATGGAAAGCTAAAAAGTATTTATGTATTATCAATGCATAAAACATAAACTTATTTGCTTTAATTCATATTACATATATAAATAATTTAATAAAATTAGAGTGTCTTCTATTTTAATGGATCATGAACAAGATCAAAATCATTTTCGATGAATTCATAAAAATTTGAAATAAAAAATTATTTTTATGAAATAAAAAATTATTCTTTAAATTACTTATGTACTCTTGTCCTTAGTTCATTTAGTCCATGCCTTAACAATAATCATGAAAAAAAAACATTATTATAAATTTCCATGTGAACTTTGTACTCTTAGTTCCCTTTTTTGGCTCTTGATTTGAATTTGCTTTTCTTAGAAAGCTGGTTGATATATGAATCGAATTGTCTTACGACGTTTCAAATCAACTTAGTACTATTTGACTAGACGAATAATTGAATTTTTAAACTTTTTTCAATTTTAAAATATAATATTATAAATTTATTAATTTAATGTAAATATTTAATGCACAATTTTTCTTGTAGGTCATATTATCATGTGACATTCTTTTGATCAATCTTGTACCTACTCAACTTTGTCATTTTTGACCAAAAAAAAAAATGCAAGTTAATTAATGTTAATAGCATTCTCAATTAACTTTCTAAATCATGGACTTTACTTCTCTTATTATTTTAATATTTTAAGAAATCAATTTACTATTCCTAACTATTTAAATTTTTAAGTTAGATAGTCACATATTTCAACATGTTAGCAGTCAATGTATGTAAAGGTCTTGTTCGTGTCTCACCGCTCTTTTATTTTTTTTTTAAAAAAAAAGAATTTTTATATGATTAATATATTCATCATAAAAAAAAAAACTCACATTTAAGAAATCGTGTAAAAAATATAATTAAGTAAATATAAGTGTGTTATTTACTCTCAGTTTAAACTCTTTGATGAGGTGATGATACACACACTTCATCAAACTAGCAAGATAAATAGAGATTCTGAGTTCAAGTCTCAAAAATAAATTGTATACTTACCACATCATAATGAATTCAAGCTTACACGTAAGCATTCATGTGAGAATTATCATTATAAGTAATTATAATTATGAGAAACGACATAGGTCAAATATTGATATCGTCTCAATTGGCAAAATACTTTTAACTTTGGCAACTGGTCTCTATTACCACCCCCGCTAACTTTGAACATATATTATTATACCATTTTTCGATCAACCTCAAATTTTAAGAAGCAAGTGTGTTCACACACCAATCCTTATATGACACGTGTTAATTTAATTTAAAATATATATTTTTTTATTTTAAGATTTTCCTTTATCTTTTTGTTTTTACTTTATTTCTCTCTCTCTTACTTTTTGACTTTTAATTTTGATTTATCTTAAATTTCACTTCGTCTCCCACCTCCCACTTTCAAGTGATTAATTCCTCCATTATCTTTTTTTTTTCTTCACGTCCTACACCCCGTGTCAAATTGAGCCATACTCCCATTTTTTTGTTTTCTTTTTCTTCTTCGGCTCAAATTCTTTATAGAATTCATTATTTTATTAGACTTTATTGAATTATTAATAGCAAATTAATTATTTTTGTACATAAAAAAATTTAAAATTTGAAGGTCATCATAGACGACCATTTTTAATTATTTTAAATTAGAAAAATAATAATTTTAAAAGAATCAAATAAAAAACTATATGATACATCCTAATCATCTTGAAATCTAATGGGTTTATCAAATTGTTCGAAATGTAAGAAAATATTTAGATAAAATTTTAAAATTAAAGAGAGAAAAACTAATAGTAATAAAAAAAGGAAGGTGAAGTTGTAGTAAGAATGGTGACATTGAAAATAAGAAGTTTTAATAAATGGAGATGAGAATGAATTTTTGAAAAAGAAGGGAAGAAAGAAAAGGAAAAAAACAAGGAAAAAAAGTTAAAATAACAAGAAAAATAAAAAAAATTATATTTTATAATAAAATACTTATAAAAATAAAATTATATTAGTTATTATAGGTTGTTCATTCTCTTTGAGAGAGTGCGCACCACTCTCTATGTCAGATGGACGAAAAATGATATAATTTATATCTATTCAAAATTGTTTAGTGGGGTAATAGGACGATTGTAAAGTTAAGATATTTTGTTGAAAATTCGGGACAACTTCAATGTTAACTTTATATCTTTTCTCTATAATTATATTATAAGTAAATATAAGAGAAAAATTACATAAATTAATACATTATAAAAAATAATTATTGATTTTAGCGATACTTTTTGTTTATTACCATTTATAGCAATGCCGTGTTAAATCTATAATATGTATTAAAAGTGAATTATGTATGCAATATATATGAATTTTAATATTTTTTTTTTTGAGAAATATATCATGTTTGTTTGGTAAAAAATTGTCACATTATTTTATAAGTGTAATAAAATGTGTGATAAATGTATTATTCATCATTAAAATTTGTATTAAATGTGAATAATAAATTGTTCTTTGTAATATATATTTAACTTGTATTATAATTAAATTAAAAGTAATGAAGTGAAAAAAATATTATTACTATAAATGATAAATATTTTTTTTATTATAATATATTTATGTAAGTTTCCCAAATATAAGTGTGTTATCTCTGACCGTAAATATTAAGTATTTTGAGTTAGAAAGCAAGGCCCAAAAAGGGTCCAATGAGTAGCAAGTTGGAAGGTATAGATGTTAACTGAATACAAGTTAAATGATGCGTTTGTATATTATCTCTAATTTAGTCTCAATTGATAACTAAATAATGTAAATCAACGCACCTCAATTTGTCTTAGTTGTGTTGAACATTTGACCTGACACATAATTTTAGAGGCTATCGAGATAATCATTTTGTAGGTTAGAGTTTTCAATTTATGTATAGGTAAGTTGAAGTATCTAGATGAAAAATTGTAACTGTGATCAAATTGTCTATTTATATATTCTGTTATTTTAAAAATTTATGAGGTTATTATCATGTTAAAGTGTGATGTTTTTTATCGATAGAGACGGAATTAGAATTTTAAGTTTATAAATTTTGAATTTTTATAGAAGCCCGTATCCGCCACAAAAGAAGGGTTACAACTTGAAGAAACAGAAGAGAAGCAGAAAAAGGGAAGGAAAGAAGAAATCATTTGTTGTTGTTGGTTTTGTTGTTTATACTTGCGTTAGTGTAGACTGTCTATTGCTTCGTGTATCGGGATTGTCCTTTTCTTTCTATTGTTGGTTTCTTCTATCAGGTTGGGTTTGTGATCGATCAATATCTGCACATGCTTGTGCTACCATGTCAATTGATGTGTTTCTAACAGACCCTCGGCTCAAAGAACAATCAAAAGAGGCAGAAACAACAAGAAGATAATAAGATAACCGTGGCCAAAGGAACATGTAGTTAAGCAGAAATAACTCAGTATGATGCGAAAATATAAATAGAGGCACTTATAATGCCCCAAACCAAAATATAAATTTCGGATAATGGCTATGTCTAGGTCAGTTTGTATGCACCTCGACTAATTCACCAGGCGTATATAGCTCCGATCGAAATTCTGTATAAAGCCTTTTCTTTTTCATTAACAAAGTATACTCTTTTACAATGTGACAATTGACAATATCAAATACCTTCACATTTGACACTACTGTTATATCCTCTCTTCCCTATTTTTGTAATGCTTTTTCTACAATTTTACTTCCAGTTCAAGGGAGAGGGACAACAATAAAATCAGAATGTGAGACTTTATGCAACATATTCTGGCTAATGAAGCCAGCTACTAGAAGAGGATGACAGATGTTTCTATAATTCGACTCGAAATCTAACTAAAAGATTTAACTTAAAACATGAGCAGACAAGGTACCAAACATCACTCTGTGCCTTCGATGTCTTCAGTTTCCAAGCCCGTGAGGAGTAGAGGATCTGATTCCTCGAACTTATTTACCTTCCTGATTCAAGAAAACGAAACGATGTTTAGTCCTAGACAGCAATATTTGCAGACAGTGATAATGCTAAAATTATAAACATGATCTATGCTGGCCAGGGCAAAGACTTCCGAGCAAGGAAATTCACTGTACAAAGAACTATAGTTCAAGAGTAAAAGGGTGGAGTATTTGAAAACTATAAGGGAAAGTCGAGTACAATAGACTTTTGTGGTGTGGCCCTTTCAGGGACCTCACACATAGCGGGAGCTTAGTGCACATGAAGCCTCGGTTTCGTAGAAATCAAGTTGTAGACTTCAAGTTCAATTCAGACATTTATTCAGTTCTCATCCATTGTGTACACATCTATGTTCCTCAAGACTCTGATGAAGGACCTGATCTAGGTGCAGATCTAGAGGTTCGAATTTTTCGAACACATAAATTTAGGTTTTGGGGTTATGATGTGCAGATACGGGTGCAGGGATACGACCAATAAAAGTATAATATGACACATATAAGTATATATTCTTGCAGTTCTGCTTCGGAAACATTTCTTTTGAGCCGAGGGTCTATCGGAATTAACCTCTCTACCTCATATGTTTATTCGAAGTATCCCAATGGAGTAACACCGTTGATTTCTTGGGGAAAAAAGATAATACCCTCCCCAACCCCCACTTGAGGAATTACACTGGATATGTTGTTGACATATGTAAGTATATATTTTGATTGACTGTAGTTATTTAACTATAATCTAATAAGATTCAACAGAAACATGACACATTCATCAGATAAGAGTTTAGTAAACTTACCCACATGTCTTCTTATTGTGACCTAGGCCCTTACACTTGCTACACTGCATCTGCCGTTTAACAATGTCAAAAGCATCGACCTTTTTCATCTTAGGTCGTCCAGGTGGACGTTTGCTTGGTGGGGGAGTAATAAGAACTGCTGCATCAACTTGACTGTTTGCTGGATTTTCCAGATTAGGAACGGGGTTAATTGATTCAACGTATGTTACATGGTAACTCTCTGTTGTGAAGTATCTGGAACAATAATCATATGGACTCCTTCCTATGCATTCAAAAACAGCAATAGCATGGCAGCAAGGCATCCCATTCAATTGCCAACTTTTGCAACTACAATCCCATTGATCAATATCAACTACGTCAACAGACTCACCACGAACTTCAAATGTACTTCCATGCGAGGGTAACACATGAAGTGACCCTGCTTTTGAGGTTTCACTCTGAAGTTTTTCTTCCATCAATGGTGTCAATCTCGTAGCCCACTGACTGGACTCAACACGCCTAGTATAGATCAATTCCATTATCTTGCCTCGTAATACATCAACCATTTGAGTTATCGGCAGCTCATTCACCTCCATCACCCAATCATAAAAAGGCTGTCCAAAGTTTGATGTCAAGTGGCCATACCTTGCCCCACCAAAAAGGGCATTCGCCCAATGATCGGGCTCACTTCGAGTGACCCAATCGTATGCGTCAGGTGAGATTGCTCTTATATTCTCAGCACAACGTTCAAAACTCTCAAGTGTTGGGGCACAAGCAGCAGTATATAAATCTTGGATCATAAGACGTCTAGCTTCGTGAGAAAACTGTCCTTGCAAATCATTATTCAATTTTTCTGCAAGATAGCGCAGGCAATAACCATGGTGACACTCTTCACTAAATATCTCATGCAATGACTCTCTTATGCCCCTTTGGAAATCACAAACAAATGTTATTGGACAAGACATCAGGACAGTAGATTTAAGTTCCGAAAGAAACCAATGCCAGTTGTCATTCGTCTCCTCGTCTACAACCGCAAAGGCTAAAGGAAAGACACCATCATTCCCATCCACACCTACGGCGCCCAATAGTGTTCCTTGATATTTTGCATAGAGAAGAGTGCTGTCAAGGAACAGAAGAGGACGACAACTTTGTCGAAAACCAGCTATTGAGGCATGAAATGAGATAAATAAACGATGGAAGCTTGAGTCATCCTTTGCGTAAACTATAGCAACACTACCTGGATTAGTTTCTTTAATTTTCTCACATAGTAAAGGTAACTGACTGTATGCCTCTCTGTAAGAACCTTGAAGCTGCTCCCTTGCCTTCTCTTTCGCACGTCTTGCCTGAGAGTAGTTCAACTGAATGCCATATTCACGCTCAATATCATTTGCAATATCCTTAGGTTTGTAATTGGGAGCAACCTTCAACTTTTCCTTTATTATATTTCCCATCCATCCCCTTGTGGACCGGTACCCAGCTTTTACTGCAGCTCCATCACATGTATGCTTCGGGTTCATCGTCTTAATACATATTAGCTCGGTGGTAGGCAACTTTGATGCATATATTGACCAAGCACAACCTTCTGACTTGCATTTAGCAGTTACCCTGCGACTTTCATTTTTCTTGTATTTATAAGTGAATCCATGGGCAATAGAGTACTTATGCAGAGCTTCACGGAACTCAGAAAAGCTGTTAAACCTTTGGCCCACGCCAGTTATGGCATTCTCCCACTGCATAGCTGCTTTGCGATGCTTCTCATCATTGCCACTCAGATAAACACCTGGGGTGCTAATTTCAATGGGTGCTTGAAACAGATCATCAGGATGGATCATATCCATGGGTATAACGGGAATATGTTCAGGCTCGGATATGTTGGTCCTGCTCGACCTTCAAAGTTAAACAAGTCATAGAGAAATTTAAGTCATGAACAAACAAATATAGCAAAACAAAGCTCTCACTGGAACACTTGAGTATAAAAACCTACTACAATCTGAAGAAACAAAAATTTAGAATGCTAGGATTCAAGGAAATACCCAAGGTGTGACAAATGCAATGAGGAAACAAAAGAAGCAAACTGAACTGAATCTAAAGAGAAGTAAATACCTACTGGCAGACACATTCGGAGTACTTAGAGCAACACTTTCTTCTGCAATTATAAACACCTCTACTTGTTCAGAATCCTTAAAGAAGTTGATCATACGCTTGAGGTCCTTATCTTTAGATATTGTGATGAGTGTCTTCTTATTCCCAGGGAGAAAATACTTGATGGTCATTCCATCAGTGCCACACTCAAAGTTTTCCGCTACTTCTAGCTTAAAATCATTCAGAAGTGTCTGGTTATCAAGGTCTAGTGCATATGCCTCCCCACCAACATATGTCAAAGATCCATCTTCATTGTTGGTAACAAACTCCCCACCAGATTGACATATAGCAATTATTTTTTTGGAGGCCATCACTAGGCCGGCCAAAAAACTTCACCCAAATAAACTGCACCAGCTAAATGAATATTCCTTTCTCACACAGCCCAAAAAATGATATTGCAACTGCAAATAGAAACATCCCCAATTCACTAAAGTTGAAGTCATTTCAACATTGAGAAGCAATAGGCAAGTAACCATAGGCACAATCAATCAGGAAAAGTTAAAGGCTAAAAACAAAGAAACCCAGAAGAAAATTTTATTATGCAGAGGCAGATGATGGATGCACCAGCAAAGATAAATAAATGGGACCATGAAAATCAAGCTACATTCCCAACTTAATAAATAAAGTTCAACTCTTCGGAATGCTAAGAGGGTATAATCAAGTCACCAAAAGAATAAGCCGGTTCTGCAAACCTCGACTAATTTCACAAGGCACATGCTATCTTCCACCAACATTGATACTGAATAACTCTGTCCATCAAGACTCGGACAGATGGAAAGAAAATCACCTAGTGTTTTTGCGGAATTGAACCTGAGACCTCATGGTTCCCAGCCCACTTCGTTGACCACTAGGCCACACCCTTGATCGCACAACAACAAAAACAATATACCCACTATAATCTCTCATATGAGGTCTGGATAGGAGAGTGTATGCAGACCTTTCCCTTCTCATGGAGATACGAGACGGTTTCTGATTGACCCTCGACTCACCCATTGGGTGAACAAATAAATTTAATTCTTTGGAATGTGAAGAAGCCATAATCAAGTCACCAAAGCATAATTAAGCTAAAAACAAAAACCCGAGATGAAAATTTGTTTAATGGGACCATGAAAATCAACCTACATTCCCAATTAAACAGATAAAGCTCAAATCTTTGGACTATTAAGAGGCACTAATCAAGTACACACAGGCATAATCAAACAGGTAAAGTTCAAAGCCAAAAACAAAAACGAAAAAAGACTAATAGTATATCACTTGATCAATAATACCAATCAACGTAACTTATTCTGAAACTTGAAAAGGACTAATGAAAAAACAATAAATATGGGCTCCTGAAAATCAAGCTACATTTCCAATATAACTGAAGTTTCAATCTTTAAAATATCAAAAAGGGATAATTAAGAAAACCAAAAGCATAATTAAGCTAAAAAAAAAACTCCACAAGAAAATTTGCTTAACAGAACCATGAAATTCAACCTAAATTCCCAATTAAACAGATAAAAGGTTCAATTATTTGAACTATTAAGTAGAAGTAATCAAGTAACCACAGGTATAAAACAAAACCAAAAAACAAACTTAATCAAATAACACTTGATCAAGAATACCAACCAACATAAAAACAACTTTTCTGAAACATAAAAAAGACTAGTGAAAAAACAACAAATATAGGCTCATGAACAACAAAAATAGGCTCAATCAATCACACATCCATCGTCACTCACAACACACAATCAACATCAAACACAAAACATCCGCACCCCGCCACCACCAGCATCCCACTCCCGCGTCACAACCCACAAACCTCCCCCCGAAACCTCCCTCACTCCCCCGTCACCCCGGCGCCCATCCCTCCCGGACTCCCAGCGTGCCAAGATGAACACTCCGCTTCCCGGGTAAACATCACGATCACAAATGACAATCAAACTACATTTCCAATTTAACAACTAAAGTTTCAAACTTTGGAATATCAAGAAGGGATAATCAAGCAAACCAAAAGCACAATAAAGCTCAAAACAAAAACCCCATTAAAAAACTTGCTTAACAGAACCATGAAAATCAACCTACATTCCCGATTAAACAGATAAAGTTCAATTCTTTAGACTATTAAGAAGCACTAATCAAGTACACACAGGCATAATCAAACAGGGAAAGTTCACAGCCAAAAACAAAAACCAAAAAAGACTAATAATATAACACTTGATCAAGAATACCAATCAACATAATAAAACTTAATAAAACTTGTACTGAAAAAGACTAGTGAAAAAACAATAAATATGGGCTCCTGATAATCAAGCTACATTTCCAATATAACAACAAAAGTTTCAATCTTTGTAATACTAAGAAGGGATAATCAAGCAAACCAAAAGCAAAATTAAGCGAAAAACAAAAACCCCATGATAAAATTTGCTTAACAGAACATGAAATTCAACCTACATTCCCAATAAAACAGATAAAGTTCAATTCTTTGAACTATTAAGTAGTAGTAATCAAGTAACCACAGGTATAAAACAAACTTAATCAAATAACACTTGGTCAAGAATACTAATCAACATATAACCAACTTTTCTGAAACATAAAAATGACTAGTGAAAAAACAACAAATATAGGCTCATGACAATCAAACTATATTTCCAATTTAACAACTAGAGTTTCAACTTTTGGAATATCAACAAGGATTAATCAAGCAAATCAAAAGCACATTAAGCTCAAAACAAAAACCCCATTAACTTGCTTAACAGAACCATGAAAATCAACCTACATTCCCGATTAAACAGATAAAGTTCAATTCTTTAGACTATTAAGAAGCACTAATCAAGTACACACAGGCATAACCACACAGGGAAAGTTCACAGCCAAAAACAAAAACCAAAAAAAACTAATAATATAACACTTGATCAAGAATACCAATCAACATAATAAAACTTATACTGAAACATGAAAACGACTAGTGAAAAAACAATAAATATGGGCTCCTGATAATCAAGTTACATTTCCAATATAACAACTAAAGTTTTAATCTTTGTAATACTAAGAAGGGATAATCAAGCAAACCAAAAGCATAATTAAGCGAAAAACAAAAACCCCATGATAAAATTTGCGTAACAGAACATGAAATTCAACCTACATTCCCAATTAAATAGATAAAGTTCAATTCTTTGAACTATTAAGTATTAGTAATCAAGTAACCACAGGTATAAAACAAACTTAATCAAATAACACTTGATCAAGAATACCAATCAACATAAAACCAACTTTTCTGAAACATAAAAAAGACTGGTGAAAAAGCAACAAATATAGGCTCATGACAATCAAACTACATTTCCAAATTCTACCAACTAAAGTTTCAAACTTTGGAATATCAAGAAGGGATAATCAAGCAAACCCAAAAGCACAAATTTAAGCTCAAAACCAAAACCCCCATTAAAAACCTTGCTTAACAAACCATGAAAAATCACCTACATTCCCGTTTAAACAGATAATTCAATTCTTTAGAGACATAAGAAGCCTAATCAAGTACAGGGTGGGGGGTGCACAGTCATAATAAACAAAACCAGGAAATTCCAGCACATAAGAAAAACCAAAAGGAGACTACTATTTAACACTTTGAAATCAATAGTACCAACAACATATAAAACTTGTACTGAACTTGAAAACAGACTAGTGGGAAAAAACAATTAGAATATGGGCTCCTGATAAGTCAAGGCTGCATTTCCAATCTAAACAACTAAAGTTCAATCTTGTTGTAATACTAGAATAAATAATCACGCAAAAACACAAGCCGAATTAATCTCAAAACAAAAACCCCATTAGAAAACTTGCTTAACAGAACCATAAAAATCAACCTACATTCCCAATTAAACAGATAAAGTTCAATTCTTTAGACTATTAAAAACCACTAATCAACTAACCACAGGCATATAACCAAAAAAAATAAAATCAAATAACACTTAATCAAGATTAATTCTGAAGCAATTAAAGTGCAAAAACAACAACATGGGTTCATCACCTAGTACTTGGTCAACGTTAATTCAAGAAAATTCATGAGACAATGTGAATTAATTTTTTTTTCAAGAATTGATAAATACTCAAATGGGATTTTTTTGTTTTACCTGTTAAGAATAGAGAAAGATTTGCATGAAAATATAGAGAGAGATTTCCATTAAACTCTTTGGAGATGTGAATGGCGTCTACTTTGGCACTTGAGGTTGAGAGAGATGAACGTAATTAACCCTAAAAACATTTTTATTGACCACTTTAGCCCTCAATCTTGAACCAAAATGTCAAACTTCCCCCTTTTGTTATTGGTTAAACTTATTTCTCTCAATAAAATATGGACAAATATTTTTTTTTTTTTTGGTAATTCTCTTCTTTTTATTAATAAAAAATTTTAATTATCATATTATTTGTCGTTTCTATCATTTATTTGAGCTAGGGATTATTTGGAAACTCATTTTTATGAGATAATGTAACATCTGTATAATACTCTATTCTCTCTAGACTTCATTTGTGGGATTTTACTCGATATGTTGTTGTTTTTATTATTATTATTATTATTTTCTTTATTTTTATAAGTCATTTTTCGTATTTGATTTTGATATATTTTATTTAAGCCATATGATTATCTAAAGCAGTCTATTTACCTTAACAAGCCAAGAATAAGATTGAGTCATACTCTTTAGATTAATTTTATTAAACGGAAAATGGTCAAAATATTCTTGAACTATCCGAAATAGCTCAATATATACCCTTAAACTATATTTTGGATTAAATATACCATTTCCGTCAAACTATATGATCAAAAATACCTTCTCAATAATAGAATTTGTTAAACGCCACTTGGAATGTCATGTGAATATCACATGACATGCCACATAAGCCAATAGAGTCTCACTCATGTCACATAGACTAATAAACTTACCTCAATTTTCCTTAGGATTTAAGAAAACGATTGTTCATTCACTGAAAAACAATAGCCCCTTCCTTCCTATTTCTCTTCTCTATTCGAATAGTTTTAAAGGTATATTTTTAACCCGTTTTCTCCGTTTTATTAATTACGTTTGAATTTGTTATCTTTTGTCGTTAATCGATAATGTGCCATTCATTTGGAAAATGTGTCTTTATTTAACATATTGTAAATATATGTTATCATCAAATATGGAGTAATGGTACAAATTTAAACAGAAGCATCAAATATGAAGGTGATAAAACTATTAATAATTTTGATAAATTTTGAAAGTTTAATCAGTAATTCAGTACTGACGAACTAATTATATCATAATTTATTAATAATTAAGGGACCAAAAACAATATCAACTTTTGATTGATATTGACAAATTATCAATATCTTATTAAAAATATTATTTGAACATAGAACCAAATAATATAGTGATTAGATGAGTAATATATTCTAAAATATTTGTTTATCTTTGGATAATTAAGTTTTTATCCTACTCTTTTCATTATAATAATATATATTTTAATTATCTTTTATGTTTATAACATTATAATACTTGCGGTCCTTTTACAACCTTTTTTTTTTCTCTTTTAACATTGGAGGTGGGCAAAATAATAATGAGTTGAGAGTTATCAGAAATATTTTTTTTTGTTAGTTCGGTTCCACAAAGTGTAAATGAAAGATTTTTTAATCAATTCGTGGTGCATGTTATTCACGAAAGATGTAGTATCGATTGATGAGACACATAATGAAGTTAAAGTATAACACCTCCAAAATTGGAAGTTGTGTTTGGAAGGAAAAGTTTTAGAAATTGTATTGATTCCTGGTTCTACGATTAGAGATCAATTCAACGTAGGAAAGTTCGAGACGGGCCCATAGAAGGTTGGTCGTAGAAGATCTAGACGGACTCCTGCCGGATAGGCTGTTGTCTTCCTCTCTCTCTCTGGTCTGCGCGTCAATTAGTCGTGCCAAGCGGAGCGGGTAGAGATCTCTTACGTCTGGCACTGCCTGTCTGCGCATGATTTGATTCTTTATTCTTTGAGTTTTGCATTTACTTTCTTTGACGTTGAACTGAGTTACAGGTTTGACAAATCAAAAAAAATCCATTGTAACACTTTAGTACAATTACACTTTCTTTTCCGAGGCGGCTTGTTCCGGCATAATGCCGAGGGGGGGGGGAGCCGCTGAGAAGGGTGAGCAGGGAGCTGCGGGCGGGAAAAAAATGTGCGTGAACAAAACGCGCAGTGTGAACACCCCCACGTGACACAGGGGGTGAAAAAAAAAAAAAAAAAAAAAGGACAACATCACTAATGAGAGGGCCAACACGACAAACTTTATCAAATTGAATTACAATGGTGATTTACACCAAAACAGAAAGGAACCATAAACAACGAGTTAGGAAGAAGAAAAGAAAAAGAAGAAGAAAAGAAGAAGAAGAAGAAGAAGAAGAAGAAGAGAAGGCATCGTATGTGCCTGAATGTAGAATATGCAAACGCCATCTCATGTATTGATCTCATAATATATACAAAGAATTGTAATCACATTTCAAACCAAAATACAAAAGATCTGTAATACAATGTGTGACAACCAACTTTCAAACTTTCACACAATCTAACTAACTTGATTTGACACCAACTAAACACTCCCCACTAACATAACTAATCATAATTAATATTGTAATCACCCCTCCTCAATTTTGGCAGTGATGATCTTACAGCCACTTGTCTGAGTAAGTGCTGAATGGTTTTAACTACAGTGAGTGCCTTTTGGTGAGTATAATCAGCTAGGCTGCCTCAGTGGTATGAGATGTGATGTAGTTGAAATAGCCCCTCCTGAAGGTTTGCTTTGCGTCACAATTGACAATCGACTTCAATTGCTTATTTTTTCTCCATGGAAAACAGGATTGTGACTATTGATGGCGACTGACTATCACATAAAGACAGGAATAGGTGAAGATCAGATATCGTTAAACTCCTTTGGTCACCTGTTAAAGCCAAACCACAGCTACCTACTACCTTTCTGATGGATCTATATTCTGCTTCTGCAGAGGACAATGAGATGGTTTCTTGTTTCTTTGATTTCCAGCTGATTGGGCTGTTCCCAAGTAGAACCAAGTATCCACTAACTGATCTTCTTGAGTCTGGACAAGATGCCCAGTCTGAATCACAATATGCTCTGATTGAGCAATCAGAATCTTTGGAAAGATGAAGGCCCAGAGTTGGATCCTGTTTCAAGTACCTAAGAAGATGAAATGCTGCCTGTAGATGTGGAGTTCTGGGATCTTGCATAAATTGGCTCAAGTGTTGAACACTGAATGCTATATCCAGTCTAGTGTTAGTAAGGAAATTCAGTTTCCCTACTAGTTTTCTGTAGTATGTAGGATCAGGTAATGGAGTTCCTTCTTTGGCCCTTAGTTTGATGTTTGGATCAAGAGGAGATGTAAGTGAACTCTGACTATAACAATCATACTCTTTTAGTAAATCCAATACAAACTTTCTTTGGGAGACAAGTACCCCTCCTGGTATGTCAAGTATCTCCATCCCTAGAAAGTAATGCAATCGACCAAGATCTTTAATTTTAAAAGTATCATCCAAGTAGACCTTTAACTGTGTAATCTCAGCAGTGTCTGTTCCTGTGAGAATAATATCATCAACATAGACTGCAACAAAGACAACTAAGGCACCAACCTTTCTATGGAAAAGTGAGTAATCATGAGAGAATGTAAATCCTCTGAGTGATAGAGGCTTCAGTAAAACTTGGCATACATTGTCGGGACTAGCCTTGTTTAAACCAAAAGAGACTTGTTTGGTGTGCACACTTAAGTTCAAAGTATCCACCAGCAGGCCTTATGTGGTAGCTTCATATGTATACTTCTTCATGGAGATAACCAGAAGGAAGGCGATGTTCAACATCAAGTTGAGAACCATCTCCCCACCACTTTTTAACAGCACAAGCAAATCAATGTGTTCTTACAGGAGCGGTCATTTTAAACACTGGAGAATATGTCTCTGTATAATCCACACCAGCCTGTTGAGTGTTGAGACTTAACTACTAGTCTGAGCTTTAAAACCTCTCAATACTACCATCAGATTCGTGGCTTTAAGTTGTATTCACCCCTTCTACATCCAACTGCCGTTTTTCCGGCAGGTAATTTACAAAGATTCAAGTAGTTCTGCATAAAGTGCATCAAATTCCTGCACATGGCATTTTGCCATGCAGGATTTAAGGCTGTTCTTCATAAGATAAAGGCTCACTTCATGCAAATGTTTTGAACCAGGCTTGACTAGATAGATGCACTTATTGGGAGTAATGTGATGGTGTTTAGTTGAACATGGCATTTTAAGAAAGTCTTATCAATGGGAATGGACTGTTTGTGGTTAGGAAAATGTCTTTAGGGGGGAATTGAGTAGGATGCTAATCCTTCAAATGTAGGAATCTGCTTTCTCTTGGTGATCTTCTGTGTGGTTGAATGTAGGGGAACGAATGTGATCTATTTTTGTTATGAGATGGAGAACTAGGTGATTAAGGTGGAGAAGTAGGAAGTACATCTTGGCATTTTGATTTACTAAAGTGCTATCAAGCAGCGAATCAATTACAATATTAAAAATATCTAAAATAAACAGTCATGGTATTGTGGAGTATGTGATAGGAAATAGAAGAAAAAAAAACCCATTCATTTGAAGTTAATGTAAAAAGGAAAATCGGATGTTCATGGAAAACTATATCCATAGAACACGTACCTTTTGTGGCAAGAATCATTACTTTTTATCCTTTTGTTCCCAAAAGGGTAACATACAAACACATGAGGAGTGGGTTCTTAGGTGTTAGTTTATACCCTGAACTTTGGGGACGGTGGGGTAGCACAAAACAAACCGCAAGATCTAAGGTTGCTGTTAGTCTGGTTTGTTTTGTAGAGGATTTCATAAGGAATTTTGTTCTTCAAATAAAAACTGAAAGGAGTCTGTTATAATAGGTGTTGCTGTAAGTATACACTTCCCCCATATTTTATGGGAAGTTTGATTGAAATAGAGGGCCTCTTGCGTTGTCTCTAACAGATACTTATGTTTTCTTTCCACTATGAGTTTTGTTGAGGGGTATATGGGACAGGAATTTGAGAATGCTACCCTTTGGATTGAAAGAAGGATTTGGGTTTCATTGTTATTAAACTCAAAAGTTCCATTATCTGATCTAAAAGTTTTTGAATGTGGTGGGAATTGATTTATATAATTTACAAAGTTTTTGAGAACTTGTTGTAAGGCATTGCTCTGGGCTTAACAGATGAGTCCAAGTTGATCTACTCAATCATCTATATGGTGATAAAAATATCTGGAATGGTCATGTGTAGATGTCTGGTAAGGACCCCATATATCACATGAATAACAGCTCAAAAATGGATTAGAGTGTTAACACTTTGGCTAAAAGGCAATCTTTCTGTCTTGCCATAGGAAGATTGTACATCAATTAAAAGGTGTTGTTGAGAAATTGGATGGGGATTGTAGATATTTTCCTCATTTTTCACAAACAAGGAAATGGCCAAGTATATTATGCCACAACAGGCTAATTATGTTAGTAGATAAAGGTATCAGCAAAGTAGAAGAAACAGACAGTATGGGACTATTGACATTTGTTGTTACATGTTAAAGTTTTGTTTGTGGCTTGACCTATGATTGCCAGACAAGAAGAGTGTGATTGTGTGTGAGATATGCAAGCAGCATGTGGGGAAGTTAGCAGGGTTCTTCAGGACATCGACAAAAGAAAAAATAGAGTCCTTCTCTGCTACTACCAAGCACCTGCAGGCCTCTTCACTGAAGGGGCCTGCAGTAAAACAAGAAACACTAGTGACAGGACAACCTTCTCATTGAAAGAGTTAACGGAGTGAACTGACACAGATGGTATAAAAGAAGGCACATTATAGCACAGGTGTAAAACAATTCCAGATGTGATATACATCTCTCAAATTCTATCACCTTGACTTTTGTACCATTGGCGAAAGAAACAAGATAGGACAAGACATGGTTTGAATATTGTAAGGGAACGAGTTGTTAAAAGTTATATGGTTGATGTGCTACCGAATCAATGATCCATAGGTTCAGCACTGATTTAAAACATTCACATGAGGATTGCCAAAACTCAAAAGATTGAAGAAAAAAACATTATATAGCCTACGCAAAGTTCACAGAACCAGTTTCCATGTTTGAGTTTGTTTCAACTCAGTTCCTTCAACTCGAAAATTCTGCAAAAGTTCAGCAGTAGCATATTGAGCTTTAGTAAATGTAAAACATTTGATTTGATATTGGCATGCATTTTCTCTTTGGGTGAGCTGCCACATATAGATGTGATCCAGAACATGGCTACAACTCTCCTTCCTATATATTCATTACTACTGTTTGACTTTGCATGAGGTCCATTGTTCCCTATTAGTTTGGCTAGGAATATACCAATCAACTTAATAGCATCTTCTCCTGACATGTCCTGTCTTTTTACAATAACTACCAAAACTCAAGCACTTCTACTATTAATGGAGCATAATTGTTGTTACTTGAAGTATTGCTGAGCAGTTTTCACTAGAGAATGATGTTTTGTAGGTTCTCTGTTGATCCCTTTCACTACATATTAGAGAGTCATCATTCAAGGAAATCGATTCCATAGGAGTTTATTAGCAGAGTTGGAAACTCCCTTTGGTTTCTCCTCTTGAATCATCAAGTAAAAGGCTTGTGCCAGTGTTGGAAGAGGATTCATCATAAGAATGTGGCCTTTTCAAGTATACACCTCATTCTCCCCATTAAGAAATGTATCAAGCGTCTGTTCTTGTTCTGCTTTGTAATCCATCCTGGCTCCACAACTACACGCCACAAAAGAGCCCTGATTCTTTACATTCAATAGTGCTCAATTTTCCCAAAGCTTTTTCATTTATGGTTTGTAAGTAGGACTGTTATATCCAAGTTCCCTGTGTGAGTCATTAATCGCCTTTTGGAATTTGAAAGCTTTGCTCCCTTTTGTTTGGTCATTCTATCTTCAAGTTCCTTCAAGTTTAATCGGAATCACTAAAACTACTCAAACCACTATCTGCAATTTCTTAGTAGAGAGTTTTTTAAAATCAAGGAAGTCACCATGTCATCGCATCTCTGCCATTGATGCAAACTGATTTGAACTTGTAGTGGTTTAACACAACTACAAATCCAATGATACAAGTATTGTTCTTCACTGAACAAAGCTCGCATAACTCCCCTTCTCCGGAATCTTATATCCGGTTCATCGAATTGAGTTGGTACAACACCATACCCGGCGCTATCTGAAGGAGTATGTACGAGAGTGGTGGGTGCATCCCCGTGAACAGAGGTTCCTTGTGTGAAGGGCATTTTCGGTTCTGTCATGAGTTGACGGACGACTTGATCCGGAAAACAACTAAAACAAGAAGAATCAACAGAGATACAAATCAAAGTAGCAAGAAAGCCTGCTTGATGATGATTCCTATCACAAAGTGCTTAACAATGGTGATTACACCAAAACAGGAAAAGAACCATAACAATCGATTTAGAGAAGAAGAGAAGAAGCAGAAGAAGAAGAAGAAAAGAAGATTCGTCCATTTCCTCCCGTCCAGCCCTCGTTTTCCAGAAGAGAAGAAGAAGAAGAAAAAGAAAGACGAAGAAAGAAAAGAAGGAAAGAAGAAGGCATCTATGTGAGAATTGAGAAGATGCAAAACTGCCCATTTCATGTATTGATTCTCATATATATACAAGAGAATTGTAATCACATGTTCAACAAAATACAAAAGATATGAAATACAAAATGTGTGACTAACTAACTTTCAACAATCTAACTAACTTGATGTGACACCTAACTAACACTCTAACTAACATAACTAATCATAATTATATTGTTAATAAACTTGTTTTGCGTTAATAGGCGTGTGCGTGCACATACATACGCACGCACGTGCGCACACAGGTGCACACACGCGAGACTCGTTTGTGCAAACAAGTAACACCTAACCGCCCTTAATGTCATCTTTATAAGTGGACTACATGGCTCATCATAGTCTATACCCTATTGCTGGTTGTAGATTTTAACTACCACACGAGCCTAGTAGAGATCAATATATAATTCCATCGGACTTTGACTTCTTCTTGTATAACCACTTGCGAATTGATACACAAATTTTAAAATCAAAGTTTCACAGAAAATTAGGATGAACAGAATGCTTTTGACAAAATAAAAGATTAGTATATAATATTGATTTAATATCATTTACGGGAATTGGTGGTATATGATGTAATTATTTAGTGAAAATATGAATGTAAAAGGATATATATTCGTAATTATTTTACTTTTATGAAGTATTTGCTTAATTTCTCAAAAAAGAACTCCTATCACACTAATAATATATGAAAAGTGTATTTATTCAAATAACTTACACTTTTAAATAGGCAATACAATACTAGTCACAACAATCAAACACGTATGCTGGGACCTATTTTAGAAGTAGACATTATAAGATGAGTGAGTAGGGAGAGAGAGAGAGAGGAGAGAGAGAGAGAGAGAGATGAGAGAGAGAGTATAATTCTGCATATATATATTTGCATTAGTTCTAAAGTGTTTAACTCTTGTATATATATATTTTGTTCTAAAAAAAAAAAATTATTTTAGAACTGACACATAATGTAGGTAAAGTGAACCACTTATTAATAATTATGGGATGGCTAATGATTTTTCGTTTTGCTAGCAGGGATGGAATTTCTATCAATTGATCTAAAAAAGAAGAAATTAAAAGTTACAGGATAATTGAAGAAAATATTATTCCATCCAGAAATATTATTAGTAGGACAAGCAAAAGAGCTAGAAAAAAAAGGGATGAAAGTGTAATAGAAAAGATAATTGGGGCAAAAAAGATCATAATGAAAAAGTTGATGAACTTATAAAGCTTTACAAAAACTATAATCCTTTAAAGAATTATAGGCGCCGCCGTCATTTGGACGAGCTGATAAAAAGCGGCCTTTAAAAAAGTAACTTTTGAAAGTGCTGAAACTATTTTAAAATACGTAGTTAGGCATTTGGCATAAAGTGCTGAAGTTTTAAAATTGTTGATCATTCTGTTGTGGTTGGGCAATAAGTGCTGTAAACAACTTTTTTAAATCAAAAAATACCACTAAAGCTGTTTTAACATAAATAATAGTTAATTAGTTTTCTATTTTACAGGCCATAATAATTATATTTTTATATCATTCACATATTTCTTGCTCATCACAAACTCCTACTTTATACGAGAATATAAAATATCATGATTTTAAAGATATATAATTTGAAAATAGATTAACGAACGATTTACGATTGTTAAGATTATTTAGTTATCCATAATAATAATAATTGTCATCATTCACATAATCTCAAAATTAAAAAGCAGTTACGGAAATAGATATCTCGAATCATCTGGTATGACAAATACACGCCACAAAAGTGCCAAAAGTGAGTAAATGAAGCAAATCAAAAAACATTTATAGCATAGATGCGAATTTTTTCCGTGCTGATTTTGATTTTTCAAACATATTATCGGCATCAATCGTAGGAAAAAAGGAAGAAATAGTAATAAAAAAATATCAAAAAACTTACTTCAAAGGTTTATCTTCACTTCAAATTGGAAAGCAAGAACAGGAGGAAGTTTAGTAGCTATGCCAAACGTGAAAAAAGGGAAAAATGGAAAAGAAATAGAGTTAGGTAGGTGCGGTTATTTGGAGATTGTATAAAAATATAAGGGCCAAAAAGGTAAAAATATGGTCCAACTACAAACAGTTTATGAAGCTCAAAAAAAAAACACCCCTACCCCAGCTTTTAGCTTTTGGGCTTTAAATATAAGTTTTTTTAAACTTAAAAAATAAGTTATTTTGAATATTGCCCAAACAGCTAAATAAGTCAACACATCAGCTTTAAGTACGTTGGACAAACCTTTTAAGCTGTGAGGCCAAACAGTCTAGTAGAGCAGACATCAAATGCTTGCATTTATTTTTGTTAAAAATGATGATTAGTTTATACATATGTATTTGTATATATGCGAGCGAGATTGAGAGAGGGAAGAGAGATACGAGCCAGATTGGGAGAGGGAATAGAGAGACGAGCGAGATTTGGGAAGAGGTGAGCGAGAGAGGACAGAGAGTTGGAGATAGATGAATTGTATATGTATATCGGTTAGATAATTATATATTATACATATGCATTTGTATATATCACAAGTGAGATTGAGAGGGAGGAGAGAGACGAGCGAGAGAGGACAATAATTTGCATCTTATTTGTATGATTCACGACTACTTCTATATAATTCACGTGTTTTTTATATAATTGAATAATATAAAATTTAAAATTATATAAATATCATAAAACTTGAAATAATCAATTGATACACACATAAACAAATGAACTTTAAACCGTTCGTTGCTTATTACTCACTTTAGTAATTTTACTTACGGAAAAGGGCCTAAAATACCCTTGAAGTATTGAAAATGGTACAAAATTACATTCATCCACTATTGGCTCCAAAATGCCTTTTCATACCCTATTGCTCCAAATACCCTTGTCAGCCACTGTTGGATCAAAAGTGACCACTTTTTTAAAATGTTGTAAAATTAAAGTCTTAAAGATTTTTTAAAAAATATTGACGTTCAACTATGTGTTATAATATAATTATTTTAAACCAACTCACTACCCCCCTATTACTAACTAAGCCTCACCGCAATTAATAATCCAATTATAATATCAAAATCAACATTAAACACTACTAAAACACGATGAAATTATAGATTCCTGAAAATATATTCAAAATTATGTGAAGTCCGAATCGAAGCCCCCATTAACATGTAGGTTGGCTCTATTTAAGGAGGATAATTCTTTTCAAGATGAATGAGAAAATTTATCATTAGTTAAAGTAAAGAAGTAATACATCCCGATATTAATTCAGGGCATTTTTTTTAAAAATATAACATTTATAAAATTTATTATTTGTTTTAAAAATTTTAATATATTTATTTTAAAAAAAAAGGTTTTACATGTGAAGTAAATAACATAATTGAGATGTAAGATAATTAAGATAAACAGTAGTGAGACTTTTATTTAAGTTTATCAGGTAATTTTATTTAGACAACTTGACTGTTTGAATTAATTTAACTCTAAGATATTTTCGCCTCAAATTTCTTAAAAAACACTCAATTGGTAGGAGCTATAGTGGTATGCATAATAATGTGATCGGATTCAGTAATTTAGAGGGGTTAATTATTAATGGGCGGGGTGGTAGGGTGTAGTGGAATTGATTATAAAATTATATTAATAAGTTAATTATACAAATAGTTGAGCGCCAGTATTTAAAAAAAATTTGAAATAGTTTAAATATAAAACCGTTAAATAAGTGGTCAATTTTGAACCAAAAGGTGAATGACAAGGATATTTTGGAGCTAACAGAAATCTATTGCTAACATAAATTTTACTGTTTAGCCATTGAATTTATTTGTCGCTAATAATTCAGGGTTGTAGAAGTGTGGAAGAATTTAAGAGGCTTAATACGATAAGTGAAGGTACATATGGAGTCTCTTTCAAAGTTAGAGAAAAAAAGACAAGGAGAAATCGTTGCGTTAAAAAAGTTAAAGATATCAAAAAAAAGAAGAGTTTCTTTTAATAGAAAATAAACATTCTTCTCACTTATCGTCACCCTTTAATTGTATAGATCGCCTGAGTTATTATTAGGTATGAAAAAAATATTCAAATTCAATTGATATGTGGTCTATAGGTTGTATAATGGCTGAATTACTAACAAATAAATCGATTTTCGATGGAAAATCGGAGATTCATCAACTCAAAAGATTAGTTGAACTACTTGTAATCCACTAAAAATACGAACTAACAGTAATAGAAGACGTTGATCCAATTCAAGTTATGGGGAAATTGAAGAAAAAACAAAATATTTCTCAATTTTGTTTTTTTATATTTAAGTGAGAAAAATAAAATATGGTTATTTATCATATTAATTTTATTTAATATCGACATCAAGAGGTCGGTTTTTATTGTAATTCATTTTTTTGGAAAAATTTTCGACCTCCAACGATTATAATTTTGTTTTCCCGCTTTATTTTGCATAAAAATCGATTAGTTGTAGTCGATTTTCTAATTTTTTTTATAATTTTAACAATACCGACCTTTGAAAATAAAAAATTACCGACCTTCATTTGAGATCGATATTCACTGTTTCTTTAGTAGTGTATTGCATCTAGAAATATTATTAGTAGGATGAAAGTGTAATTAGAAAAAGATGAATGGGGCAAAAATTCTCATAATAAAAAAGTTGATGAATTTGTAAAGCTTTACAAGAACTATAATACTAATATGATACAACAATATTAAAACAATTTAATTTATATACATTAACAATTTTGATCCAATTGTGTATAACTTCTTGTTATTGAAATAGTCACAAAATCTCCATGTATATCATCAAATCTTATTTTATAGTATTTATAATTTATATGAGGTTTCATTTATAATTTAATAATTTTCCTTTTTAAAAATTTAAATGGTATTTTAAGGTGATCGATTTTTATTTTTACGTCACATCATAAAAAAAAACTCAAAAAGGGTAATTAATAATCTTAAAATCAAATCAAAATCGATAATTTGAACCGACAAAAGTTATTGATTTATCAGTAATGGATAGTTATTCATTTAGCGGTTCGTGTAACGATTTCAATTTTTTTTGTTATCGGATTATCAATTCTTAACGGTTGGAGATTTTTTCTTAATGGGTTAACCGACAACCTGATAATAAATTAAATAATTATATTTATACCACTTTTTATTTAAAGTCCTTGACTTAGATTTTAATTTCCTACTTTTATTTATGGCTATCTCATAATATCTTGGTTATTCTGCAACGTTAAATTGTTTGCTTTTGAGCAAGATGCAACTTGCGCACTCATGGACATGATTCATTCAATTTGTCAACCTTATTTCTAAGTAATTTTTTTATTAATTTATTTTTATGTTAAATCTTAATTATTAAACCGATATCGATCAATAAAAAACCTATAACTAGAATTAAATCTTAACTGTTAAATCGATAACTCGTATCCCATATTAGAAAAAAAAATGGCCAGGATTTACAAAACTTTGTGGATTAATTAAGCAAAGTTAAATTTGTAAATAAAAAGCATAATTATCCATTAAGGAAGAGATTTCCATCAATATCCTTCAGAGATACTATATTATTTAATTCTGAAATTAATCTTTTGAACAAATTTCTCACATATGATCCAAATAAAAGGATTCCTGCTGAAGCTGCTTTGAAACATGCATGGTTTCGCGAATAATATTATATATTGATCGATGAATTCAGCTTATCGAGGATATGATGTAAAAATACGAGGGTGTACTGGATAATTATACATGAATTATGATAGTAGGTCAATAGGTGATAGTAGTACGTTGTATTGTTGTTAGTTCTTCAATTTCTATTACTATTTATTGGTTATTGGATGTTCCTCGATTATTTTATTATATTATTTTATTGTAGTTTATTTTATAGTTACTTTCTCTTTTATTATTTATCTGTTAAATTCTCCCCTCAAAATTAGAAAAAAAAATCCCTCATAAATTATTGAAAAAATTGATAGGTATATATCCGAGTCTCGAGCCTAATGGATAAAAAATATTGACAAAAATTTCAAAAGGATAAACGAAAAAACATTTAAATTAAAATGGTAAAATCACTGGTGATGTAGCGATTTAGATGGTGCCGTTAAGGTAAATCTCTGTAGCAGCGATTATATTTTTAATTTTTTTAACAAATCGTCGCTGCCAAGGCAGCGATTTGGTAAATATTTTTTTTAAAAAAGTTTATTATTATTTTTTGAAGTAAATCGCTGCCTTGGCAGCGATTTTACTTTATTTTTTTAAATTTTTTTTGAAGATGGCAGTGATTTCACTTAATTTTATTTTTTTAAAATTTTGAAGTAATTAACACGTTAAATTTGTACAAAAAAAATTCAAATGCATGTTAATATTTATGTTTGGATGTGAAATGTGAATTTGGAAGTTTGACAATGTGAATTTTTTTGGCTAATTATAATTTATTTGAGACAAAAAATGAAAAAGAAAACAAATTAAATAGGTGCGATTTGCTTCAAAAATTGTTTTTTTTTTTTAAAAAAAAAATTAAGTTTACTTCAAAATTGAAAAAAAAAATAAGTAAAATCGCTGCACAGGCAGCGATTTACAATTTTTTTTTAAAAAAATCATTTACAATTAATAAAAAATTAATTTTTTTTACCAACTCGCGGATAGTGCAGCGAGTTTCTTAACGTCATCACAAAATGCTACAATCACCAACGATTTTACCGTTTTAATTTAAAAAAATTTTCATATACCCTTATTATTTTTATCAATATTTTTTTATAGGCTTGGGACTCGTATATATCCTCTGCATTTGCCTCTTGAACTCAAGTTACAAATTGAGTTTCCTCAACTTACAAAAAGCTATACAGAAAGAAAAAATATATATAACACAAGAAAAAAAGAATTTCACATTTCACAATATAATAAAATCCCATAACTTGATTTATTTATTTTTTTGCAACCATAGTATATTATAGGCAAAAAAAAAAAACTTTTAATAAAAGAATACAAAGAATCACTATATATAAACTTCCATTCTATGTTATGTAAACTTACAATCAGGTACTCAGTGAAATAGTCGACATGTCCAATAACTTGAATTGAACAATGTGTGTAGAAGCTGATTTGAACACCACGTACGTACGATTAATTCCTTGCTTGGACCATAGGAGAAGACATAGGTGAATGAGGAGAGTTGATAAAATCATCCAATCTCCTAAATGACAAACTAATTTCAAGTTTGCTCCTTGTTCTACAATATTGTTTCTTTGTTGCAACTTCAACTCCCTTATTTGGTTGTAAATAGACAAAATGTCTAATTCTTCTCAATGCAATTTTCATTGGGTAGCTATCCATATTAGCAAAAACAAACCATAACCAAAACTGGGCTCGGAGCAATGAAATGAAACAAACCCAGGTGAAAATTAAGGTTCACCGTTATCAATAATTATTAGCCAACGTTTCATTAATAATCAAATGTTGACTTTCTCAAGAGAGAAGAAACCTTCTTGAAATCCATCCAAATAACTAATCCAGCAATTACTCTTCTAATGTGTAATCCAACTTGGACATAATCCTTTAGTAAACAAACCATGTCTTTGAACAATTCATCGAGGAGCTCTTCGCGCTTGAAAATCTTCACAAAAGACTCGTGTCTGATAACATGAAGAAATACAATCTTGTGTCTGGGGAAACAAGTCCAAAAACTTGGACATCGTACGCGCAATTATTGACAAACACATCATGGTTACGAGTGAATATAAAATAATACGAAACCGATCAGGAAAACCCTAGATCTTTCGATAGACTATACACAATGTGTACTAAATCATCGTTGCATCCAAGAACTTCACTCTTGACTTCTGAGATACTGATGAATGAAGGTTGACTAAACGCGGTTGCTGCATAGATTTCATCACATACTAGATGTATATTTTTGTCATTGATGAATCTTAATATGTCTTTTAATGTTTCCTTATCCAAAATTGTACCTAATGGATTTGATGGATTGTTTATAAGTAATCCTTTTACTTTGATATTTGATTCTTGAGCTTTACTATATGCTTCTTCTAAGGCTTCTTTTGTTACCTTGAAATTGTTACAACTCTCACAAACAACAGGAAAAAGTTGTACTCCTGTTCTCCATCTCAAATCTCTATCAAATCTGCAATATAACGCAATAATTAGTTATGAACTTTATCGTTAAATAGTACTCGATTTGTTATTAAATAAGATTAACCGTTGATTTTTGTTGTTTAGCGACAGAAATTGTTCATTGATAAGAAAATATAGTGTAATTTTTTTTCTTTTATGTTACCTAGTCACCTAAAAAATTATATATTTGTTGTAAATCCATATTCTAACTTGACTATTCATTGATTTTGACTTTGAAAAATTTAATGAATAAGTCAACTTTCTCTAGATAATCTAGAGTTTTTTTATCTTTTTTTTTTATTATTATTATGGCTGCTATTGGGGACAAATAATAATTAATTCATTATGGTCCAATCTAATAAAAAGTTGGTATAATATGATATGTCATTTATGGCCACAAACTTATTGAGGTTATCACTACTTTTTGTCATTTTTATTGCAAGTAGTTGTATATATATGTCCCACACCAATAATTAAAATAATTTAAATAGTACCAATATACAAAACTAAAGTTTAATTTAAAGAAAAGGATCTTATCATCATAAATTATTATTTTTTAGCTAGGACTCTGTAGTTATCTTTTACGTAATCTGATCATATAGTAATATAGTTTAACGTGTTATAACAGATGATACATGTTGTTTGTGTTATTTTATCAGGTTATTATTTGAACGGTTATATTTTCTCGAAAAAAAATATTATCTTTTATATATATATATAAAAAAAAAAGGTGAATTCTTACCCTGGATAATATGGTGTAGGAACTAGAAATGCATCACCAGGATCAGCCAAACAAAATGCCAAACTTTCATGAGCTCCTGTTGCTCCTCCACTCATAACTATTCTTTCTGGATCAAATGTCACTCTATCTCCTCTCACTTTCTCCATGAATCTTGCAACTGCCTGCACAATTCCCAAGAAAAAAAAATGCGAATTCAGAATTTTAACGTTTATTGATTTTGACGATTCGTTACTAGGTGTACAATTTATTACATGTATGTATTTACTAGATTTGTACGTCAACACATATATTTAAACTAAAATTACTGAATTCTATCGAAGTTACATATCATATCGTATATATATATATACCTTTCTAAATTCTGGCAAGCCATGATAGTCTTGGAAAATAGCAGTATCTTGAAAATCTTGAACTCCTTCATATGTACAAATTGAGGCTTTTGGGTTGTTGACTATCCATTCTTGAATTAAATCAAAACAAAGCTGTAAAAAAAAAAAAACCCAAGAAAACACAAATAGTAAGATTTAAATTTGATAGATTTCAATCTCGTAAATTTTTTTAGACTAAAACACGTTACGTATTTTACTAGTGTATATTTCATATTTGAAATACTGAATTCAGTTGAACCAATAAAAATAAAAAAAAGCTGCATCTTCCTTCAAAGGGACTATTTTTAGTTATGTTCTAAATTTTGACGAACAGAATCAACTGGTATCAGATGTACACAAACTGATATAAACAACTGTTATCGAGAAAAGTGAATAGAGAGGCTCTAGGTACATTTTTTTTCATTTGTCTAAGTTTTACTACATAAAATTATCATTATATTAAACCAGATATACAATAAAAATAATTGAGGTGCACTTAAGCTGATACGAATTAATTTGACATACCTGATTTTCAGCCAAACCCATTTGAATAACACCATTAGGATTTTGTGTTGGATGAAATGGATCATTTTCATAAGCTTTCCAACCATCAAAATAAGCTGAATTTTCTCCATGTCCATCATTTGTGGCTATCTTTGAAATTAACCCCATTTTTTTCTTAATTAAAAAAAAAAACTCAAAGTTTATCAAGAAAAAAAAAAATTGGAAATTTCTTTTTGTTGGTGGATAATTTGCTAATATATAGACCTTTTTATTTATTTTATTTTATAGAAATTAAAGAGATTTTGAATTGTTAGTTGATGATAGAATGGACATGAAGTGAATGACCTATTTATAATACTGTGTTTTCCTCAATTATTTTATATTTGTGGGGCAGAAATTTCCATGAAATAGAGAACATAGACTTAAAAAAGCATTTTTCTTTTGGAAGAATATAAATGCTAAACAGGAAACAACATTCTTTTCGTTTCAAAATAAATGTCATTTCGTAAAAAAAAGAATTTTAAAATAATTTTCGCTTCAAAAGATTAAGATAATAATTATTAATTATTTTTTATTATACTCTTATATTGAAATACTAATTTTCAAAAAATATTTTACTAAATCAAGTAAGTTAGTAAGTGATACCTTATATTTATTATTATTTTTTCTTAATGAAAATTTGAAAAGCTAAAATAACATTTATTTTAAAATATAAAGAGAATTAATTAATTAATTAATTAATTTATGCACTAGTGATGACTGATGAACTAGAAATGGTCCCATCTTTAATTAATTTCTTTTTGTAGTGTATGAATTTTAAAATCACAATTTAAAATTTTCACATGAACAAACTGAAAAAATCTTAAGAAAAAAATGTAAAAATTTTACAAGTTATTTATCATCATTAGTTGATAATATGATATATTATATGCATGGTTAAGGAATATATGTGTAAACATTAGTGTTATTAAGGACAATTTTATAAGTGTTGTATTTGCACAACATTAAAAATAGAAATATAATTTAAATGGTAACATAAAAAGAGATATTTGCATAAGAAATTTGATCTTACTTACTCATTGTGTAAAAATGTTTACACAATCAAATAACTTAAACTTTAAAAATTAGGGATAATTGTCCAAATACCCCTTCAACTATGTCCAAATCTCAGAGACGCACTTTATATACATTTAAGGTGATTACCCCCTAAACTATTTTATTAAAATTTTGTACCCCAATAATTGTAGACTTAGTGGGTACTATTTGTTGATTTGTGGGACCAACGATGGTGACCTTTTTTTCAAACTCGTGCCACGTAGCTAAAAAAGGGGTTAGAAAAATTACTTATAAAATAAGTTCAGGGGGGTAATAGGACCTTAGTATAGTATAAATGTGTCTCTGGAATTTCGGGCATAGGTTGAGGGAGTACTTGTGCATTTTCCCTAAAAATTATATTGAATTTTGAAATATTTTAACTTCAAGCATCACGTAAGACGAATATAAATTTTCTATATCAACAAAAATAAATACTCGTGAACATGCCTCCCAACCCTAGCTAGACAACCATCTCCGATCTATTATGTAGCTTCTTCAGAAATGTATATATATATATTTTTTGCGTATTATCATATTAATCGTAAATACTCAAGTAAATATATCGATATAAATTCATATCACCTTACACACCTTTAAGGAAAAACATGTTTTGTATTGGTCCATGATCCTCAGTGAGGAAAGGACCTAGAAGGATATTCAAGTTTGTATTGATTATGTTTGAAAAATTATGGTGTATAGATTTTATTCAAAATTTACGTGGGATCACGTGTACATTTAATATTTTAAAAATTAATAGATAAAAATAGTATATATCTCTAAATTAATATTGCATCTATAATAATTAAATGATTTATATATAGAGAGAGAGAAAATAATTTTGTTTCTATCCAAATGTGTACCACAAAATTAGAATTTAAATAAATGGAGTCAAAATTAAATAGATGAAGAAGTCAAACAAAATATCAATATCCTATCCACTAGATATGTATATATAAAAAGATTAATTATATATTAAACAATATAATATTTTGTATGAATAATTCTGAGATTATCAATTAATAACAAAACAAACAAAACCAAACGTATTATTTACTAATTTTATTTTTATAAAATTATTACAGTTGACTTATGGGAGTGAACAAATGGAACTAGTTTTTTTTTTTTAAAAAAAAATTGTATTTATCAATACACGTGCTATGTTTTTTTTTTCTTTCCTAAAACATTATGTTAAAAATTGAAATTAATTGAAGCCACACATTACACGTTAAATTGTTTGTTCTTAAGTAGAAAGAAATCAAATGTGATTAATTCATTTTTCATTAATCTCATTTACAATTATAATTATCTATATTCATTGTATTTACTCATTATTAAACTGACTAATCATAATTTCTCACCTAACTTTTTTTCTTAAATGAATGAAGAAATTTCCATCAAAATTCATGAAACACATGTTTTTTATTTACAAATATTTTTTATTTGTTTTGATTAGTCTTATAATTATTAAAATATTGTTCATGATTTCAAAATTTTCGTAAAAATAATTTTTTAAGATATTCTATCTATTATTACCGCACTACAAGCTAATCGCAGAGTCAGAAATTAAAATCTCATAAAAAATAAAAAATCAAAAATTTCAATGTTTTTATTTATTTATAAAGTGTAATTTTTTTTTTTTGAGGATCCTTAACGCATGTGATTGATGATTAAATATATTACCTATCTATTAATATTGTTTAACTATTTTGAGAATTTAAATTCAACAATCAATTTTCTAGTTTTGGAGAACATGGAATTAATACAGTGTAGACATGATTTTAATTAAGTGATGTTTTATAATCTAAAATATCAAATAGTCACTAAATTAGACAATAATATTTGGTCAAATATTCTCCATAAATATTAACATGAGAAAATTTTTATTATTGACCAAATATTTAGAAGCAAAAGGAATATTTGTAGCATACGCAAGTAAAGGAAAAAAAAAGTGAAACATGTGATTCATAAGCAAGAAAGATTTTGATTCATTCACCGTAACAAAAATGATTTTTAGCGGCATTAAATATTGACATTAATAAAGAGTGCTAAAACTTTTACTAGCATTAGTTAAGTGCCATTAGAATCAATATCGTTAAAGACTTTAAGGACATATACAAGAGTGACAATTACAGCTAAAAATACATGTTTAGCGGCAATTGAGAATTAATTGCCGCTAATGATATTTTTATTGTAGTGATTCATTGAATTTGTACCAAAATCATTAAAAAAAAATAATCAAAAGATTATAGAAAAATAATAATATATTTATTTAAGAGGAGAAAATGGTCAAACATGTGGATGGCTTTTACTTTATGATACTCTAGTCAAGTTTAATTGCTTGGCTTTCACTTTCTAAATATGTAAAGTTTGACCTTTTCAAATATTTCAGATTAGTAAATTTCAAATATCGAATAATAAAATATTTATAGTTTAAACTTTGATTTTCAAATATTTCAGATTAATAAATTTTAAATATTGAATAATAAAAAATTCATAGTTTAAACTTTGGTTTCTAGTCAAGTCAATATATAGGAATAAATGCAAGCCCTATTTTGACCCTGAAAGTTGAAAATCAACATTTGTAAAATCTCAGTAAAAAATTTAACTATTTTGGAAAATTAATGTTTGAAATTATTTAAGAATAATCTTTAAATAATTTCTAGAACTATTAATATCTTAGGTTAATTACTCAAATGTTGCTTTCAAGAATTAATTAGGCCTCTATTTCCACAACCATTCCTTTGGTCAATTCTTCATATCACAACATGTTACATATGTATATTACTCACTATTTCCGGCCATTACCCACCAAAAAATCGTCCAGAGCCTAAAGGCATAAAATATTAACAAAATTCCAAAATAGTATACAAAATTTTATATTAACCAAAACGATAAAATCGCTGGAACACTCCACCGGAAAAAGTGAAATCGCTGCCACTGCAATGATTTTGCAAAATGTGAATTTCTTTTAAAAGAAATTGAAATCTCTACCTAGGCAGCGATTTACAATTTTTTAAAAAAAAAATTCACATTTTGCAAAATCGCTGCAGTGGCAGCGATTTTGCTTTTTCCGGTGGAGTAAATCGCTGTTGTTCCAGCGATTTTGCCGTTTTGGTTAATATAAAATTTTATATACCTTTTTGGAATTTTTGTTAATATTTTGTACCATTTAGGCTCCGAACTCCCAAAAACCTGTATGTTAAAGGTTTAGTCGTACGCTAATATATATTAAGTTTTATCTGCCCTAAATTTCTTATCATAAATAGTTTTTTTCTGGTAGGAAAATGTTTTCTTTGCTAGCTTCAGCATTACTCCTTCTTATTTTGGTCCTAACAAGTGTTATCACTTGTGTGAAACTCCCATGTATCTGAGTGAATGGTGAGGTTGTTCTCTCTTATATTTTGTATTTCGGTATTTATAGTGGGAGTTGCTATCTTGCCTTTGTGGACGTAGATGATTGATCCAGAACCACGTTAGATCTTTGTGTTCTTTGGAATATGTTCTCATTGTCTTTAATGTGATCGTTCGAGGTTTGCTTTACTAGCTTCCGAATTTGCACCTGCTTATTTTCGATCCTAACAATATAAATATCAAATATTGAATAAAATAGAAAAGAATGTTACATAATGAGTAATATTTTAATATTATAATATATTCAGTATAATTACATCAGTGGAGTTTGGTGAGGATAAAATGTATATATGTTGCTAATCTTATTTAGTGATGAATTATCAAAAACTTATTTTAGCTACTGACTATTTAACGACAAATTCAATTTATTTTGTCGTATTTACATTTTTTGTCTATCAATATTTTATCTTTCATGTAATTACCGATACGCATAATCATATTTAATATTTTATTTCACATGAAATAATGTATAAATTCTCGTATAACTTAATGTTAATATCATTTAATATCGCCAATCAAACATTATATTAATGATTGATGAGATTTCCAAAGACCATATGGTAATTAAAAAATAAAAACTAGGATTAACACTAGTGGAACTTATAATACTTTGTTCAATTTCTAAGATTAGACAGAAAAAAAAATTTGACTAAGAAAATTGATATGACCATATAGCTTAGTTAATTAATTAATATGATAAGCAATTAGTTAATTAATTAGCAGCCAAGGAGAAATAGATTAGAAAGTACTAATGATGTCTCTGATTATCAAACAAATTGACTGAGTCTTCTTTAAATTGTTAATCAAATAATTGTATGCATATTGTAACTAAGTTGGAAATAAATTAAACCTCCCCATAACAATTTGAATATTCTTTTTGGTAATTATAGTAAAATGATTTTATCTAGAATATATAACATAACGTAACATGAAAATCAATTTTAAAAAGTTTGATCATTATAATAAAATATCATTCTCTAGGGTCACAATGTAAAGAGGACGGATCACAAAGGTTGTTTTCGATAAATCCTCGCAGGAAACGTTTATCAATACTCATCCAACAACATTTATCTAGTGTACATCTCATTTGCTATATGACTACTTGACAAACAAGCTCTTCATAGTTTTACAACAACATGCATCTGCATCATTACAGCAATATTTACAGAAATATGCAGAAAACCAGAAGATTTTAACCTATTTAGAAGAGTTAGTTAATCTTCTAAAACCAAGTTGTGTATCGTCCTGTTTGCAACCGCATTACCTCATCTTCTTCCCGCCCAGGGGTAGCACCGAAAAGAAAAGCATCTCAGTTGGATACCTTAAGATGCTTCGATCCATGCTCGGGTGCCAGATTTTCAGCCGCAGCTCGCTTTGGTCTCAACTGCAACACAGAAAAGCATTTTAACAGTAAGGGGAAAGAACACGTTTCACAACAACGCCTCAATCCTCATTGATTATGTGTGAGTTTGCTCATATTATCGGTCACAAGACTGGATAAAGGAGAAGAATTGCAATAGGTTGATAGCCATCGTAAAACTAGTCACGTTAAGATGAATCCTCACAATATAACACAATTACAAATTGCCAAATATTCATCGAAAGAAGGAATAATGTCGATCAAAACAAACACTGACCTTCTCTTCGGCACGCTGCTCTAGGTGTCTCAGAAGTATACTTTTGGCTTCTGAACTAATTACTGGAAATTCAGACGCAGGTCATTAGTATATGTTGAATTAGAAATAGCATAGCTTAAGTGCAAAAGCTTTAAGCACATGCAATTCATATCCAATATATTTCCCCTCTAATCTGATTAATTGAGATTCAATTAAAAGAAAAGATTGACGATGAAGCATGAGAAAGTAAACTGACAAACAAACTTGCGCATTCCATTGGATTTTGATGATTAGGTCTGGGGAGGGTGGTGTATACGCAACCTTACCATACCTTGTGAATGTAGAGTGGTCGTTTCCAATAGACTCACGAATATGTGCATATCCTCATAAAAGTTTTTTAACCAATAACATGAATGTACTTTAAATGGCTATGATAATAATTTACAAATTGTAACCTAGATAAATCCTTTTTTCCGCTTCGGTGGTAACAGGATCTTTAACTATAGTTAGAGCCAGTCTAAATAAAAAAAGATGATGCATCTTAAAGCTATTGAAAAGTAGTTTTCCTAGTGCATGTGAAATCAATCTTAGTTGAGTATAGAAATGTGGTAACGCGGCAAGATAATTATAATATCATCCGATAGAACTAAACCAAGATTTCTAAAAGGGAATGGAGATGAACACGAGAACTGTAACTTGTAAACACACACATTTACAGGAGTTTTAAATTAAATATAACCATATGAAGAAAGGTAATAGCTACATTATTTTCTTACAAGGCATATTCTTTCTTATTGAATCTTAAGGACCCTACCCTACCCTATTCTTGAACCCTCTGCCGAGCTCTACCCTGCCTGCATTTTTTGGAATCTTTTATGTAATAAAAAAAGCTTATGCACCTAGCTTGCTGGAAGCTAAGAGTTTTATCGCCCAAAAAGGGGAATGGAGGCTTTAGTAGTGCCTTACTTAATACACTAAACTATTTATAGTGAACTAATCCTTTCACCTGACTAACATAGAAAAAAACACCAGGCAGGCCTCACTCTTTGTTTTGATGAAAGCCTCAACACAGACATACACGGAGAACTTCTTAGACTATTTTACCTTCACCAAAACCAGAAGCAGAGGGCGAAAGTCCAAAACTAGTAATTAGGGGTGCTTGATTCTGCTACCCATATACAACTCATTGCCAATTGACATTCTTATTGATCCATCCCCAATGCTTTTGCGACACAATGATTTGAGGTTGAAACAACTTTTAAAGTAATAAACTGAAGTTCAAATCCTCAAGGGATGACTGGCTTAATTCTAAAGACCAACTCATAAGAATAACCAATAACAGCAGCTGAGCTAAAGTTATTCCATTCACCATTCACTTAGGGAGGAAGGGTAGGATTCTAGTCAAATATATACAACAATAACATGCCCAAATATAAAGTATTGTTGAACAATAACATCCAACAATACTTAATAAGTATCACTCTGAACTTGTGGATCTGTTTACGTGTTGAGCAGTGTAATTTAATCATGATTAAAAGGTTCATTCAATATCCCTTGGATTTAGTTATTTAAGATTTGAGAGATCCAAGAGTTAAATCCCTTACCTTAATGAATAATTAGTTTTGTGTCTCTTTAAATAAAGATTTTAATTTTGAAAAGTAGACAAGGTAAATCTTGTCCAAATAATGTCCAATCACTATCTTTATTATTTCAACCATTTTTATTTATTAACCAAAAAATATAGGAGTATTGTTTTCTATTATTGGTATTATTATTTTTATCCATATTAAACAAGTGAGGTTTGAGGAGGGTAGTGTGTATAGAGACCTTACCCCTACCTTGGGAGGTAGAGAGGTATTTCTGACAAAACCTCGGCTCAAGGATTCTAGTCAAATCTATATAATCCGAAAACCTGATAAAGGTAGAGGGTAAGAGCAACCAATAGATAAATGTAAATTATGATATCAAAAGACGTCTAAGAAACAAAAAAAATCATTTTCTTGATTTACCTTGATTTGGTGGAGGAAGAGTCCTGTCATGAGTAGGGCGATAAGTCACCGGTGTCATTCTCTATAAATAGAAAGAACACAGAATTGGATAAGTGGATAAATAAAATAACTAGTATCCTCGAAACTGGAAAAAAATCAGCTACTGAAAGCGAAAGTACAAAAGTTTAACAACAAATAACTTCATCATGTAACACTTATGTAACTCTAATAATTCTTAAAGAGATTTTGAGGTGCATATGCAGGTTTCAAATGTTAATTCACTTTACTTATCATGCCATTCAAAGCAATTATGCAACACGAGGACTTCCTGGGGGTCAATCATTATGGTGCTACTCTCGCCCAGGCATGACTTCCAGAGAAGAGAGTCCCAGAAGCCGATTATTATAGGAAACCATTATAGTAAGTAGTAAGGAACTTCACAAATTCAGCTTCATGACAACTCCTTTGGAGACATAATGATCTTCAATCTATGACCTATCCGAGTAACTTTATCTTCAAATACTCAACTATATTTACCTTCCTTATTTTTGTGATAACTACCAGAAAGGGGAAAAAAGGGCAACGAATAGGGAGACCAGACTGCATACACAACAATAATCAGGAAAAAGTTCATTGTGGATAATAGATGCTTCAAATAATTTGCAGCTCTTCTACATCTAAAGCTTACAAGGTAAATCATAAACCTAGTGCTGTAACATACACGATTCTAGAGGAATTAAAGTGAATGGTGTAAAAAGAAGCAAAGCATGGCACCACTGAGAAAAAGACCGTCACCACAAGAAGAAAATTGACCTTCTCACTTCTGTTCAAGCAATTAAATTAGCCAACACTGAGAAAAAGACCGTCACCACAAGAAGAAAATTGACCTTCTCACTTCTGTTCAAGCAATTAAATTAGCCACCACAGATAAAGGTGGCAGCTTCGACGTGGATCAAAAGAAATGCATTAAAGCATGGTAAACAATTGGTTAACTAACGGGGGATGAAGATTACGTCGGCCAATGCTTTTGAGGCTTGAAAGCGAAAGGTCAATGGACAGATTCTATCAAGGGAACAAGCAGCCTATGAAAGAAAAGGTAAGAAGGAACTCAAAAAAGGAAAAAAGCTGCATCAGTAAATGAAAATTGTCATGGTAATAGAAGGGCTGATAAGGCTTCTTTTTTCCGCTTCTCTTAAGAGTACGACATTTCATACTAACATGATTTACCCCACAACAACAACAACAACATCCCAATGGAATCCCACAAGTGGTATCTGGGGAGGGAGAAAAAAAAGCAAAAAGAAGCAACAAATAGTAAAAACACATTGAAACAAGTATTATGTATCTTTTCTTTAAAGTCTTAGGATAACATGGTTTTCTGTTCCTCCCCTACATATTTATCAATCTGCATGCCTTAATAGATAACAATCTGTATGTGGTTATCATTAAGCTAGAGTGCAATGTAATATGGCAGTAAATGTTAAATGGTGTGAGTCTACACTCTACACTATCAAAGAAGATCGTTTATACAAAGCTGAGCATAGCGTGCAATTAAGTCTCACACGAGACAAATTTAGCCTATGCCAAACCATCAATAAGACAACTACATAGATTCTATTCAATTCTTCTCGTTGTTTCATTTTTCTGATTAATAATGATCCACATTGTTGCTTGAGATAATATTAGATCTCTACAGGCATTGATATATGTAGATGCCATCTATCCCATAGAAGTTAATGCACCAAAACTAGAATATACTAAATCCAAATCCACGTCGAATTTACTTAAAAGCATAAATATCATTCTTCTATAGATTATGCACCATTACCGTAACCCTATATCTCATTTACAAAGCAAACATCATTACATCAGAAAACATTCTCAAACTGAAACATAAGGCTTAAGCTTAAATCAGAGAGCTTAAGTAACACAACACCACATAAACACGCAAAAAATGACAATCAATAAACTACTCTCTCCATTTCAATTTGTTTGCCTCTACGGAGTTTAAGAAAGTAAAGTAAACTTTTGAAACTTGTGGTCTTAAATTAACATACATAGTACCAAAATTGCTCTTTTTAATCTTGTGGCCTTACACATGCTACTGGAAAGTTGAAATTAAAGAGCTGACAGAAAAATAAAGAGACGTTCTTTCCTAGACGAACTAAAAAGAAAACAAAGACAAATAAATTAAAACGGAGAGAGTACATCTTAATCCCAAAATAACTAGGTTCAACACTTGAGCTATATGAATTCTCTCCCTATATATACATATCCATTCTGATCCGTTCGGACCCATTTCATTTCAAATACTAAACAATTGATCTCTTAACACAAATCAAAGTTTCTCCAAATAGAAATTCTAACTTGAAAAGATCAAGAATTTTTCAAATACACCCCCAATATTGTTCGAACACTTTCTTCTTCTTTTTTTTATAAAACAAACGTAGCAAAAATGGGTGGAACAAAATAATCAACTACATTTCAGTCCCAAATTAGCTGGATTTCATTCTGCTCCATTCAGGAACACAAATGAAATCAGCTAAAATTATCCCAAGAATGCATCTTTTTGCTATCAGACAAAAATGGGTCGAACATAAATCAGCTAAAAACACAGTAAACTTCAAAAAAAACAGATTGAATAGGGAAAAGGGTGTTCAGAAAAAATCAAAGATTGAAGTTTTATATGAAAAAAAAAAAAGAAAAAAAATGAAAAGGGTTCTTACAGAAGGAGTTGAGGGATCAGAAGGGCGAAGCTGGCTGAAACAATTTTGTAGGGTAAATGGAAGGCTTCACCAAAACATTGACCATAACACCAAAATGGGAAGGAATCGAGACGAGAGAAACAATGCCACCCTTAAAGAGGAAAACACACAATATGTATTGTTGGGTTGGGGCAAATATCGTTGGCAAAAGCTCTTGGTTATACTATCTTGTGTTTTTTTTTTTGGTTGTTTTTAGGTACCTCGTTATTATTTTAATGTAGTTTTATATTTAATTTTGATATGGTTTAGTTGAATTAAATAATTGAATTGATTGAAAATAAAGAATAATTACATAAATCTCACCTTTAAATTTACTTATTATCATTATCTCTTACAAGTTTTACAAATATTCCAAAAAAATTTATTTTTCTCGTCAAAAATGACATTAATGTATCCGATCCTCTTTTTGATGTATGAGCTCATGTATCTGACCCTTTTTTTTAATGTATCAGTGCTTTGATTTTTTGGTCATTAATGTATGCGACCTTCTTTTTAACGTATCAGCATTATATTGTTGTATCTGTTTGAGAGATTTTTATAATTATAAACTTTTAAGGGATAGATTGTAATTTTGTCTTGAAAGTATATGATTTCTGTAATTTGCCCAAAAAATAATAGTGAGGTAAGGTTACTTGCGCATCTCCTTCTTCCAGCCTTATTTGTAGGATTGCTAATTGTTACGTTGTTGTTGATCTCTTGATGTGAAATTGGTGTAAATATACTCGTCAGCTAACACGTACACTATTTATATAAGTCAATGGCATAAGTACATAAATGGATCATTTAATGTGATCCTTCAACTTTAGTTGCGTTAGTGGACATTAAAATTTGAATGAATATACGCATCCTACGTGGCAATCTCTATGATAAGTTATGTCATATATGACGTCCTACGTATTTAGGTCATCATGGATGATTTTAAAAAAGTTAACCAAACAAAGTCAGTGAGTAATATTTCCAAAAGTTTATGAACACCAAAAAACCAAAATTCCTATTTTGTGACTCCTAAGTGTTATAAAAAATGGTGTGATTTATGTAGAGGCTATGTATATGATTTAACAGATCATTACGAATGACGCAAAAAATATTTAAGGCCATACAGGGAAAGTCAGTAATATTTTGAAAAAATATAACTACTACACATGAAAACAAAGAAAAATATTTGAATTCCTATTTTGTGATATTTTCAAAAAATTATTGGCTAGTGAAAGAAATTCGAATTTATATTTCGTTTTTCTAAATATATTTTTTTTTAAAATAGCGTGAATCACTTAGAAATTATGAATATAGTTCATTGGGTCATTACATATGGTTTCCAAAAAAAAATAGATCAAACGAAATCGATCAATGATATTCCTAAAAATTTATGAAGTAACACATGAAAAACAGAGAAAATCACATAATTTCGTTGAATGACCCCTAAATATTATAAAAATAAAGTGGACTATCGTGAGACTATATGTACAGTTCAACAAGTCATTATAGATGTATCTAAAAATATTGATCAAACAGAGTTGATCAATGATATTCCTAAATATTTTGGAGTAACACACGAAAAATTGAAAAATCCACATAATTCTTGTTGAGTGGTCTCTAATTGTTAAAAATATGAAGTCGATCATTGTGAGACTATAGATTTTGTTTCTCGGGTCAGTCATGTCAACAAAAAATTCATGAACTAACACATACGGAAAACTGAGACAATCGCCTAACTCAACATGAATTAGGAAAAATTTCTCAATTTTTCGTGTGTGTTAGTCCTAAACTTTTTGGTTATATGGCTTCTAGGCATTTTTTTTTTCAAAAACCTTTATAGGATCATCCATAATGACCTAGGGAACAATATTTATAGCCTCACCATGATCGACGACACATCTTTTAGCTAATCACTCAATATGACTTAGGTGATTTTCTCACTTTCCAAAGCGTGTTTGTCCACAATTTTTTTTAATTGGCTTTTAATATTATTATTATTTTGCAAAATCATTATAGGACGATCCGTAATGACCTAAGAAACATGTATAGACTCACCATGATCAATTCCACTTTTTTAATATTAGGTGTCACTCAACAAAAATTAAACAATTCACTCAATTTTTCATATGAGTTAGTCCATGAATTTTGATAAAATATATTCTTAACAGTTTTTTACGAAATCCTTTGTAGGATTGCCTGAAATAATCTAAACCACGTCACTTTTGTTAGTATTTTACCATCACTCAACAAGAATTTAGTGATTTTCTCAGTTTTTCAATGTATATTTAGTCCATTGATTTTCCTATCAACTTACTTTTTTAGGCCCAAAATTTTATGGGTCCATCCAAAACAACCAAGAACAAATACTCATTACATTGCCACGACTTCCGTTAGAAAGAAGAAAAACAAGTGTGCCATTTGGGTAAAAGGGACATTCATTCAAATGATTCTATTTTAGTAGAAACCACAGTTCTCATTATATATAATATGTCAAACATATTGAATTACAATAGAAAAAATCCACACATGTTCATTAAATATTACCAACTATAATAACAAAACTCAGAGACTACTTCTTGGTCACATTGAAGTAGAGCCAAACTGATGCGTGTGAGATGGGAGTTGAGCATCACTTTGGATTGGAATTTACAGAAGAAAGAACGGCGTCTTTCCCTATCTACCTGAGGGTCTTGTGTATCTGTACTGTGAAGTGACCATGGATGCAAAATTTATGACGTTAAATATAGTCGCCAACAAACATGTCCTAGTTCTACTGCATTCCTGAGGAGCGCTCGGGTAGAATGCCTGAAATATCAGATGCATTGGCAGGAGCTGTAGATGGAAAGTTTACTGGCTGGGTACTATGAGCACCTCTATTAGCCAAAAGGACTTGCAGTTGGGGTGAAAGATTAGGTGGAATAGATGGTCTGGCAGCTTGAGCTTGCTGTGTTGGCTTAAGTATGAACTGTTGCAGTGCTTCAGAATAAGCTCTTCCTGAAAGGCTTCCACGCATACGGCCTGTAGGACGCCAGTTTGGATCTAGCTGGGGATCCACGGAACTATCTGTCCTTGTGACTGGTGTTGTGCCTCCTGTACTACTAATACCCCTCTGGTCTGGGGGCAATGGTGTCCTGAACCTGTCAGCACTACCTGGGAGTGGAGACATAGTTCTAGGAGAAAAAACAGGTCTCACAACCTGAGTGGTTTGCTGAGTAGCGACAACTCGGGCGTGTTGTCCACCAGGAAGTGCCCGATTAACACCAACTTGTGAACTTCCTTGCTTCAGGGCTTCCCATCTATCCCAAGTAGCTGACTGGGACGGACCTTGAGAATGGTTCATCGAATAGGATGTTCTCATGCTGGGACTTTGACGGCCAACAGAATGTTGAGATGGTTGAACATGAGGAAGAGAACGCTAGCAGAAGGAAGAAGGATAGTTAGAAGCCATAGAGAATAGACAGAATAAAGACATATGCAGAAGCACAGGAAGATAGAAGCCATTGATAATACACAGAATAAAAACATGCACGGGAAGTTGGAAACGTTATAAGCAGTCTCAAAAGGAGAAATTCTGTGATAGTAAGCAAAACATGCAAAGTTAGGTGGTCAAGGAACTCCTAGAAAGTGGAGCCAACCACAACTATCCAGACAGTGATGGTTCTTCTCATTACCAGAAGCGCACACAATTTGGTGTCATGTTCACACTCAATCACAGATGAAAGGACGTCTCAAGACCACAAACCACAAAAAGAAGACTTAATCATATTTTAGTCAGAACTTTCAAAATATAGCCGAAAAATTGTTCACCCGTGCACTCACCTTCTGCGGTAATGCTGATGAGGTCATGCGTGTCTGAACCAGGTCCAAGTCGGAAAAGGAATGTCTCTCCAATTCACTTCTTAGATTGGAACCACTCAATGACGCAATAGGCAAATCCTGAACAGCTGCTGAAGGACCTGCATGGAGCAAGGGATTCATTGTGCTTTGTTGTCTCTGCTGAGGAACAGGAGTGTTCATCTGAGCTGGAAGGGCCTGAACTGCAACAGGAGATCTGTTTGCAGGCCTGGCTGCAGTTGGAAACCTTCCATATTCATTGTTGAGCACAGAGTTCCCAAATTGGAACTGTTGTAACTGCAGCTGCAGCAAATTGGAAGAAGATAGTCCACTCTCAAGTATAGAGGTTGGAATAAAAGCATTTCCCTCAGTGTTGAGAGCGGGAGATATTGCATCTGTGAAGACAGGCAACTGGACCAAGTCTGTTCTAGCAGGCTCAGAAGCACTGCCACTTTGCATACTGGACCAAGAACTAGATGTCCCTATTCCACACGAGGACAAATAGATTCTTGACCAGAAATCATCTGTCATATCAGGAGCACCTGTCTGATTGATTTCATTTGGATTACTCACAGCTGTTGTTTTCTGAACATTGGATTGCATTTGAATGTTCGTAGGAAAATTTTTGCTGTCTTCAGTTTCAGCAGGATTCATGTCATCATCTATGTCAGTAAGATCTAAAACATCACCAGGGGCATTTGAAGGACCATCAGAACCTCTACGTGGACTATCTTGAGCAATGTCAGGGGTTTTATCCCTGGGCTTTTCAGAATGGTCATCACTTTCCATGATTGCCTTCCATGAACCATCTGAAGAGATCATGACATCTGTGACATCCTCACTCACCTCTTTCAAAACCTTTAGAGAAAAAAATGTTACGTCTATAATAGTTAATTTGTGGGCAGTATAAACCGCATGCCCACGGTTGGGGCGGGATTAACATCATCTTGATCAATATGAATATCAGTGAAACACACATGTTGATTACAATGAGGACAACGCCACGATGGTCTCCTTGAATTTATGTCAATATAGTTGTCAAAATCAAAACACTGCCAAGAAAACACGAACAGTGCAAACCGGTAAGGGTAGGGAATAACAGTGAAGAAAAATTGACTAAGAGCCCGTTTGGATTGGCTTTAAAAAGTGGCTTTTAAAAAGTTAAACTTTTTAAAGTCCAAACTTGAATGACTTTTTAAGTCGAAAAAAAAGGAGAGTCCTACTTTTGACATTACTTATTTTTAAATTTGTCAAACGCTCCCAAAAGCTAAGCTAAAAATAACTTATAAGTAGGTTTGACCAACTTTTGAGCCAATCCAAACAGGCTCTAAATAAATACTCTCATGAAGCTTCTTGCTAAGATTTTCTTGATGTATAACATCTACCAATGCTAATGACTACATAATCTTCCTCAAATTTTCTGAGGAACCTATATATTAGATCATTAGACGTCTTTTGGAGGATCAACCACATCCATATTTCTAACAGATAAAAGACCTTAAATAAAAACAAATGAAAGAGGAAAAGTAGAGGCAAGTTTTTAACATGCATGTGAGCTAATACTATACTCTGGCATGAGAGATACAACAGCCAGCATCATGAAAAGAAAGATCACGCAAAAGGGACTGCACCTGAAGATGTTTGCAAGAATGTCCTTTTACTGGAGTTTTAATACGCTTAAAGCTGTAAAGGCAAACAAAAAGTAATTAGTAATATAACACAACAGCCAGAGTTATGAAAAAAGAGATGAATATCTTTTGGGGCAGAGGGTGGTAAATGAGGTAAATATACATGGGCTCCCAAGGTTGATTGTAACTACATACGTTCAATAAGGTGTTTACCACAAGGGGCAACAAGTTCCCTTCCTTTTAAAATATTATAAGCGACATATTCCCGCTCGAGAAGAATGAAGTGAAAAGGATTCAATTTGTTCCGAAATATGAGGAGATACCACCCCTCACAAATTGATGGCCAACTATCTAAGATGAAATGACCAATGCAACCTTATCTAAAAATAATTATGCTGACCCAAATAAAATCTGCTTATATAATCATGTCTTCCCGTCATTCCTAATCCGCACAGCGAAGTTTCGTAAACCCTAAGTATGTTCCAGAATGGATGGGAGGGGAAATTATCTATGAAGTGTCTATGTTCAAGACACGGGAAGATACAAATTTCCTGAAACCATAAACCCTTAAGTATATTAAATAAGTAACTCTGCTCAAAAGAACTCCTCTTTCTTCCTTTTGTGTGTGCATTTTGGTTCTTACCAACCTCTAATAACTGAGGGTACCAAGATTGCAGGCATCTCTTCACAGAAGAAAGCACAAGGAGCAGTGTAATTTGAGATGGTAAGGGGTGGAAAGAAAACAAATAGAAACACAGAAATTTGCATTTGTTTACTATCATCATCAAGAAAGAAGCTAATCATGAACCCTTCGGGGTGGCCCAGTGGTTTAAGCTTGGGACTTTCATGTTGGAGGTCTCAAGTTCGAAACCCCTTGCCAGCGAAAGCAAGGGGTTTGCCTTCTTGGTCGAGCTCGTCGCACCAGGCTTGCCTAGTGCGGGTTACCTCTCCTATGTGGTTTGCGAGCTATTGCATAAGAGCAGGGTTTTACCCTGTGGTCACCCAAAAAGGGTAGCGGCTGCGGGTTTTCCTTGTCGTCAAAAAAAGAATGAAGCTAATCATGCACAAGGAATACAGGGAAACGGAAAAAAATTACACATATGTCAAGATAACAAAAGCCACTTCATAAAGATAACCTTGTCAAACTCTGAAGCAACAAATATTGGAAAATTATACCTTATAGGGCAATTCAGAGAAATTCTTGATGGCCCCTCAATAATCTCAGAATCTGCATTAATGAAACAGCATATTAATCATTTCTCCTTATAAGGGGGTCTCTTCAGACTTCTCATTGGAGGATAGTGGGAATGGCACACTTGAACTATACATCTAGTCAAGTGGGTAACAAGAACATGTTACAAACTCAATGTAAAAAGACTAAAAAAGAGGGTGAAGCATAGAATAAGAACAAACCTGGATCAACAGAAGAAACAGGAGCCTGCTCATAATCAGGGAGTGTGGCCTGAACAGGAGTAGAGATCTCACTCATGAAGGCAACAACTATAATATAATTTCCTTCATAATAAGCACAGAAGAGTTAGTACTAATCAGATCTGTTAAGAGTGGCTTAGAGTCCCATATTATTTGAGAAATTCTCTCCTTACATAGACTTGGAAAATCCTCTCCTCATAAGCTAGCTTTTGGGGTTGAGTTAGGCTAAGTGTCATATCATTAGATTTGTTTAAGAAAAACTGGAATATATTCAAACATACCGCTAAATTGGCCCACAGCTTGAAGAAGATTTGTTCCAAATTTAAGCATATGAGGTACAGGAGATGGAAGCTGAGGTCCAGGGTCCTAGCAAAAGGAACATAACTTTAAGTAATTTGACCACAGTAAGGCACAAAAAGTCCCTATATTATCACATCTGCAAAGTTTTAGCAGTAACGAACCATTGACACATTAGTCCTCCTACCGACGGGAGTCCCATTTAGAAGAAAGCTGCAGAAGTGACATAATGGCAATTAGAACTGTCAGAGTAATTTAACCTGCCAAATGTCAATTCAATATGCCAAAGCCATTTCAATCAGTAAAAACTAAAACACTGTCATACTTCACTTGAGGAGGCGTAACAAGACATAGTGAGGTCTCCAGATTATCTATTTGTGCAACAAATAGTCTCTGCAGATAAAAGGAAACATAAAAATGAGCAATATTTTCCAGAGGTAATCAAGGTTTCCAATTTTGATGCATTGCTGGAACGAAAAAGATGAATAACAAAATAAAGATAACGAGGGCGCAAGTAGTGTCCTCAATAAAGACTGAGAGTCTTACCTACCTGCTGCAAAGGAAAAAAAGATATATAAATATGATTATTGATAATTATCTAGGAGTTCTCTTACCACTTTCTCTCCTTCAGAAAGGTTCATATTCTTTGTTATCTGGAAATCATCCACATAGGCACCAAATCCGGGCGTGACAAAGATTGCAAAAAATGGTGGCATCAAAGGTATTTTGTCATCAGACCTCTCAAGCGTATAGCCTAAATAGTAACTTGTGGTACAATAGCTCACTAGAGGGCCCACAACAAGTGGGGGATTCTGTTTTTAATTACTACCTTAGCCTCCAAGAAAGAAACTATCTGACCCATTTTCAGCCGTGGATAAAATCTGTGAATCCGCAAACAAACAAGTGATTTGAGGATTGTGAGTTAAAGCAACAATGATGTGCCAATGAATCAATAGAAACTGTACGGTAAACAAAGTAGGCATTCATGTTAATGAAAAATTCGACCTCTAACTGAACAGTGGAAGAAAGCCACGAGATATACATGTCATAGCACCAAATAAGAGAAGCAGCAAATGCTGAATACAAGTAAACTATAACTTAGTGGTGTTATCCAACAGTAAAAATTCTCAAGCCATTCTATCAGACAATTCCTGAAGTTCAAACAGAAATATAGGAACTTTCTGAATTATCTTTTACTATTTATTGACTACCACTATTTGCCATGTCACATCTAGGATGTACTTTGGGTCGTGACATGAAGATAGATTGGAAGTTTGGAGACAAACCTTTAAGACTAAAGGTTTCAGGTTAAGCATGACTAAACAGAGTATCTGGAGCGCCAGTTCAGTGACGTACTGGATGAGGCGGAGATGGAAATGAAAGTCGACATGTAAGCCATACCAAGAGATGAGGTTTCAAGTATCTTAGGTCAATGATTCAAGAGACAGGGAATCGGTTATGACGTTTTAGCTACTCTAATGTTCGTTACTCAAGCCACGGATCTTCTGGACACAGCCTCTTTTCCTCCTCGAGGTAGTTCTGCATACACATTAGGATTATTGTTGAATGAGTTCATGACGATTGCTTTGCAGACGTGATTTTCAGGTCGTGGCTATATTGTAATAAAATAGCTTTCAAGACAACCTCGTAGGACTTCGAGAAATCATTTCTCTTTCTATTTTCCTACCCTTCCGGGACGGATATACAGTCAAAACTCACAATTAATTCCTTCAAATTTCTTAGGTCATATTTCAAGCCCAATCATTTTAGCTCATTACAAGGTCAGCTAGTTCATAGGATAGTTGACATAATTCACAAGCGGGCAACATTATGCAGACCGGTACCACAAACTAAAGTATTTTAACAACCAGATTGGGGCTTCGAGATTAAATAAAAGGTATAAGATCTCAATCTATGTTTTGAGTAACTCAATACATCTTCTCTACCCAAGGTTCCAACTCTTTCTACTTGAAGACATATTGTAGACTCTTGTGATCAGTGAAAACATCAACATGACCGCCATAGACACAGTGACGCTAGATCTTCGAAGTGAATACTATTGTTGCCTCGTGTGTCAGATACTTTAAAAGTAGTGGCATTTTTTTAAGGATCCGACTCATGCAACACGGGTGTGCCATCCTCTTTCGAGAATCCGAGCAACATAGATCTCAATAGGCAAATAAATGAAGAAGGAACTGGGTACATCCTAGTTGAGATATAAGAAATAAAGATTTTCATAAAATAGACAAAATAAACTTATGCAGGAGAGTTGCTGAAAGCAATCTGCAATTCTCAGAATGAACCTTGCAACCAGAATTAATTTTTCCCATCAGTACACTATACAACATCTCCACGATTGAAAAGGAATAGTAGCCCTTTTCATGTCATTCAAACAAACTAGACTTCTAGACCTCTTCCAGACATAGGAACAAAAAATTCCAAAAAAGGAAACTGAAAAATATTAGAAGGGAGAAAATGTAATTATTCAACCAGGATAAAAGCTTATGTCCTTAGATCGTTCAGACAATCCCTCTTTCATGCTTGTGCTTTTTTATTTTTGGATTGGGAGTCGGACCAGATGTGTGTGTAACTTTGCTCTCGAATCTGATTAAATATCTGGGCCAAGGGGTCAAAAATGCCACTTCATTAATTTTTGGATCTTTTTTTAAAAAAAAAAAAGAAAAAAAGAAACAATCCCCCCCCACCCCCCTCTTGCATGAAATTTTTAGTTTTAGAGTGTAGCATAAAAAATACAACCTCTACGGTCTATACAGAACTCCACGGAAATCAGGAATGAGATTTGTTTACTTTCACATGTTGGGCATTAGCATCAGTGTTACAATATTTTACTTAAATGAATTGGCAAAACGAGTAGGTGTGCGAGGTATGCTAGTGTAAATAAAACAACCAATAGAAAGGGAAGAAAAAATAAAGATCATTTAGGCGCAAGAATTTGTGAAAACCTGACAATTAAACCACAAATATTCTTACGAAAACTAATCTTTGGTATGTAAAGCAAATATTAATCTGAGGTAAGTTGACCCATACACCATAGAATGAAAGATCAAAAAATTAAGATTTCACTGCAGGAAAAGACGCCTACCCTTGACATATAGTCGAGATGAATTGTTCGAGTAAAGAATGGGATTGGTGACGTTGCTTGGTTTCATGTGTTAAAATCTAAGTGTGAAGGAAGCTGCTCTGGGAAATGCTGAACACGCAAACAGAAAAGGAAGAAAAAATCAATGTAACATCAATTAAAAGAAACGAGATAGCTAAAAGACAGCAAACCAGCAAGTTTATCTACCTCATTGGCAAGATCACAAAGTTCCTTGGCATCTTTCTCTGTAAACCACCCACTATGACAAGCATTCTATCAAATAAAAAACCTGGTCAATAAAGAAATTGCACGAAGTGCCAATAACAAGAATATTTAATGCATGCAAAGTGGTAATCAGTAAGCTTAAGTATATCCTGTAAAACACCATATACTTTAATACACAAGCCACGCCCTGAGGTAAGGAGCCTGTTTGCTCAGCTTAAAGCTGGTCAAAATGACTTAAAAGCTGATTTTTGACTTATTTAGCTGTTTGGGGGCAATACTGAAATAACTTATTTTAAGTTTAAAAAAAAACTTATTTTAAGCCAAAAGTTAAAAGCGGGGTTAGAGGGGCTTTTCTTTTTTTAGCTTATAAGTTTGGTTTTAAGTTGACCACATTTTGATGTGTTTGCCCTTAATATTTTTATACAATCTACAAATGACAACATAACCCTAACACTCGCTTTTCTTCCATTTTTGCCTTTTTCACGTTTGGCATAGTAACTTCAGCAATTTTGTCCAAAACACATAAACTGCGTATTTTAAAATAACGGTTTTCAGCACTTTCAAAAGTACTTTTTTAAAGCTGCTTTTATTAAGGCCATCCAAAACGGGCCCTAAGTACTTCGCAGGTTATGTCATTCTCAATAGTGGAAAATAGAACAACTCGAGCCAATGGACGGGAGAATTTCATTAGCGATGGAACTCTTATATCCGACCAACAAATCAACTAAAGCTCAATCCTAAACAAGTTGGGTTTGGTAATAACTAATATGAATCGAAGCTTCTTAGCACTTCACTGTAATTCCTCTATTTGGACCCATTTCATTCCGAAATATGCAAGTAAATTGTGTTTTATAGCAAAATAGGGTTCTTAAAAATTAGAGGTTCTCTACATCTACACTTACCCTTACCAGGACTTAGTAGACACGTTTCGACATGAATTTGGTAATATTTTAGAAAATGTAGTATTTGAAGTTGTGTCTAGACATGCATTTCAAAATGGTAATGTTTTGTGAGGGCAAAAATTTACTTGAAAAATGATACTTGATAAACTCAACTTCCAAGTTGGAGTAAAACAATTGATCACAATGTATATCCAATGTTTTTGGGGAAAAAATTGAAAAAGCAAAATTGGTAAAGCCCAAACGAGATGAACAACAACAAACCTTAATCCAAGAAGAAACAAATAAACCCTAATCCACAGGTAGTATATGGATCTCTTTCGTTCCATTGTATTCTATTTTAGCTAAATCCAAGTAGTGATAGCAATTTGAGCCAGAAATTGAGGGTTTGGAGAAAAATGGAGCAAGAAGGTGGTAATAGCAAAAAGGAGATTCCCCTTGGTGCGCCGGAGGAAATTGTCAAGGCTCCAAGAAATTTTGAGGAGGCAACAGTCATGCAGATCTGGTGCATGTTTCTTAACTTATGCGGGGTTCAATTGGCTATGTCAGCAAACATCAGAAAAGTTCTCTGTAGTTGGAGAAGTCAGAGAATGAAGAAGCAACAATAGAAGATATGGATGATTATCCCAGCATGCATAACATAAAAAATTTGGCTCGCCAGGAAATGAAGATGCTTTGATGGAAAGCAGGAAAACATTTATTCAGTTCCAAGCAGATGTATTGTATTCAATATTTAAGTAGTGTAATGTTGTTTTTTGAACTAAATCAGATGTAAGTTTAGACTTTCTGGAATCCTTGCAGGTTTAAAAGGATTTTCTTTGCTGCAATGATTGTTCCAATTCAATACTAGCTTGGTCTTGAATGTTACTAATAAAACTTCCTTTATTAAAGACAGAAAGACTACCATCTTTTTCTATAATTTATTTTCATGCAATTTTGCATCTACCTCATCCCTTTTTAGCACATTCAATTATTATTTTTTTGAGAAGGTAACATTTAGAAATCTTAACGGTATCATACCTATGGATTAGGGTCTTTTGCCATCTACACAACACATGGTCAAACCATCTCAAGCAACATTCTCTCATTTTATCCTCTATAATGCTACATCTACTCTGCCTCTAACGTGATCATTTCTAGTCAAATCTTTTAACCAAAATAAATTTGACCTCTTAATCTAACATCCATGAATATTATATCAATAAAACAACCAGATAACTTGACTTGGTAATCTATTTTTTGCAGAAATGAAAGCTGAAACATCCATTGCAACGTTTGTGATTGCGGAAGCCAGCAAAACATGCATTTGTTCAAAATTATCCCATAAAGTCGAGTGTCCAGGAATTACCTTGACAGAAATCATAAGGACCATGACATGTGCTAGCAGTAACGTATCACAGGGGATTCTGCATACCTACACAATGCCATGAATTTAGAAGAAGAAAAAAGAACTTAAGCTTCAGTTATTCATTTGATAAAAAGGTATATCGTTACAGATAGGAAACTATGACCTTATATAAGCAAATTCATATAATACAGATTAAACAGTACACATTCTTTGCATAAGCGAACTATAAAGATCGCATGGATTGCAATCAGTCAACCAATAGCAATCCACAGCTCAATTAGAACATTAATAGATCATTCTCAATCCACCTCTATTTTACTCTCTATTCTTTATATTTGGAGAGTAAATTGAGAATGGACTCTCCAACCACTCTCTATTTTACTATCTACCCTCCATTTATAGAGAGCTGAATAGTAGTTCTTCAAATTTGGAGAACTACAATTCTTCCTCTCTATTTCACTTTTTGACTATAATATTATTATTTATATTATGATCTTTGTAATTAACATATCATAAATGATATAAGACCATTAATTAAATTCTTAATATTCATAATTATTTTTTAATGTAATATAACATTTTAAAAAATATTTAATATATACTACTTCCATCCCGAACTAATAATATTTCCAATTTTTTAAAAAAGAAAAATTTGTCACTTAAAATATAATTCAAAAATATTTTTTTACTACGAAGAATGCACAAAATTTGAATGATACGATGAAATTTTTCACTTAAAATACATAACATAACATAATAATTTAAATACAAGACATCATTACAATAAATAACATAATAATATTAAAAATTACAACAATAATTTAGTAATCTAGTAGGACGTTTCCAGATTCACCAATGTTCGGGGAAATATTAGAAAATTATGATTAAAACAAATGCCATTGGGACCCTGTAATGCATAATACAAGGCATTATGGAGCACCCAAAGTCTTGAAAAGTTGCATATTATAAAATGTTTATGTAATTATATTTCATAAATGATCACACTTTTGCTTGAATTGTCCATTAATATGTACAATATATAATATTTGCTTGCAATTTATTTAATTTAGAAATTTAGAAGAAAATCTAATTTTATAATAAATAAAAAAATTGAAAGGAATAAAAATTTATATAATGAAGGGTTATATGGGTGATTATTTGGAAAAAGAAGGGGAATAAGAATAGTGATTCGTGAGCAGGGCACGCACTTTCCTTGAGTTCTCATATTCATCTTTTTGCGCTCTCTTTATTCACCCTTGACTGTCCGCGGTCTCTTCCCTCCCTTTTTCTCTTGCCCACACCTTTTCCCTTGGAAAAAAAGAATATAAAAATGAAATAGAAATAATAATATAATATTGAGGAAAGACACAGATTCTTCTTTAAAGAGTTAAATAATGAATTGGGTTGGAGTTGGTTATTTACAAATATAGAAAACTACATAATTGGAGAGTAAAATAGAGAATAGGGTTGGAGGATTAAAATAGAGAATAGAGTTGGAGATGCCCTTGGAGTAAGAACATGATAGGAAGGGCAATACTGCATGTATATCATATCAATGACAGTAATGTAATATGATGAAATCAACTTCGTGTTACAGGAGTACCTGTTTCACCAATAAAGGTAAATCTTGAGCTCTATTTGGAACCTCCCGGTTTGCAATGGCAAAATCAATGCCTCTGCATTAATAAAAAATCAGTCAACCAAGAACAATTAACATGATAAAGAAACATAGACTACGTGTCCCTTCTCGGCACTCTAGAAAGGGACAGAATACAGAAAAGAAAATGAGTTAAGAATCACCACTACCACTTCCCTAGCTAATTTGACACCATGAACAAGAAAGAGAAAGACTCACAATCCTCCTCCTTTTTTGATAAATGTGGAACTCATATTCCCAATTTAACAGCAGATTTTTAAAGATGGAGAAAATAAAACTATTTTGCATGATGAATGTGTTGCTCTTGCAGATAACAAGCTAACTATCTATCTATGTGTGTGTGTCTATATATATACATACACACACTACATCTCGAACATGTGCATTGCATGTCTATTCTATGCTAACTAGTACAACTTTTTAAAAATAATAGAAAGGGGAATAAAGAGATTGAGCAGATGTGAGAATTCCAAAAAATGACCGAGCAAAATAAGTCGCATAATATAAAACAAGGGAAAAGGGTCAAATATACCCCTCAACTTTATTTAATTGGTTGAATATACCCTTACCGTTAAAGTAAGTTAGTTTTGCCCCTACAGTTACTAATTTCACCATATATACCCCCATTTAACGGAAAGCCCCAAATCAACTTAAATTAACCCGATTTCAACTTAAATTACCCAATTATCTATTTTGACCCTAACGCAAACCCGACCCACAATACCAAAAAACAATTAACAACAAACCCCCAATTTCTCTCAACAACTTGTGCACACATCTGATATAATCAACAATGAGATTTTCACTTTGTTGTTCTTGATGAATATATTGTTAGTAGTGGAGCTGATTAATTTAGGTTTTCCTAATTTATTCTCTGTAACCAAAAAAACCGAAGTTATTAATATAAATATACCTCACCGCCGTGGAAGTGTTACTCACGGGGTTTTACCACGAAACATTAGGTTTTCTCGTTCTATCTTAGATTCTTTCATCTCTTCTCTTGAAAGTTCTTGTGTTCTTTATTCATCTAGTGTGTGTGCGTGCATTCGATCCTAACAAATGGTATCAGAGCTAAGGGAGATTCAACACGATACGAAGATGGCTAGTTCGAAACGTTGGAATCGAGAAGTTTGCTGGATCCGATTTCAGTTTCTGGAAGATGAGATGCGAAATATTGTCTGTACAGAAAGATCTTCACGAACGTTGGACCGGGCGCTGAACAGGAATCATGACGGAGGAGAAGTGGGACATTCAAGGATCCGCCAAGCTTTAGGGTTGATCCGGTTGACTTTGTAAGAAAACGTGGCGTTCAAATGGAAGGAGAAAACTTACGTCCGGTCGATGAAGGCACTGTTCAAACATGTAAGAAAAAAACCATCGGCTATGAACAAGCGTATATTTGATGCTAGAATTTTCAATTTACAGGATGTCTGAGAATGGATTCCGTTTTCTGATCATATAACGAGTCAATATGATTGTGAGTCAAATCAATTCTGTGGATATTAATTTCGAAGATGAAATTAAGGCGTTGATTTTATGTCATTCTGCCCCGAGTCTTGGGATACTGTTGTTGCTGCGATTAGCAGTTCCGTGGATTGAGGAAAACTGAAGTTTAATGAAATCTGGTGATGTTGTCCTAGCGAAAGTATTCGCAAACGAGAAGTGGGAGATCATCGGGCAAGTGCTCTAGCGTGATCGAAGGGGGAGAAGTAAGACGAAAGGCCCCCAAAACAACATGGTCGATCAAATCAAAGCTCGAGGAAAATCCCTGACAGATCAAACGTGACTTGTTGGACTGTGGAGAAAAAAGGGCACTTTCGGAGAACTGACAAAGCCCAAAGAAGAAACAGAAATTCAGAAAAATTTGGAGATGACAATGATTCTGTAAATTCAGACGAGGGACATTGGGGAGCTCTAATCCTTCGTGTGAACAGCCCGGTTGAACATGGATGTTGGGATTCTGGTGCAATTTTCCATTCGTCTCCAAGCAAGGAGTTGTTTTCAAAATTTAAATCTGAAAATTTGGAAAAGTAATATTGCAGTGAAATAAAGTCTAAGAGATTGAAGGAAAGGGGGATGTTTGCATCAAGACCACCTCAGGAAAACCAGTAGGCCATTGGAGGATGTCAGATATATTCCTGATCAATGAAAAATCTGATCTGTTGGTCAGTTGGGATAGCACGGGTATGCAGCGAGTTTGGGAAAGGTGTGGAAGATCGTGAACGGTGCTATGGTAGTAGATCGTGGCACCCAAATCTTGACCTGACACCATGCGGGTGTATAAAAACATGGCCGCTGTTGCTGACGGTGCTTCCGGTTCATGTCTGTGGCCACAACAGACTTTGAACATGAGTACTTAAAGGAATGAACAGATGCTGGTTGCAAAAGTGCATTAGAGGGGCTGAAGTCATTGATATGGGGTATTGCGAGAACTTGTTATGGGCAAAACAGAAAAGGAGTTAAGTTCCAAAGGTCCTAGAGAGCCAAAGAAAATGCGGTTGGAAATGGTCCATACAGATGTTTGGGGACCATCTCCAGTATAATCACGTGGAGGATCCAGGATTCTATGTTACCTTCATTGATGATTGCAGCAGGAAGGTATGGGTTTACCTTCTTGAAGCATAAAGTCAGATGTGTTTGAAACTTTCAAGAAGTGGAAAGCTGAAGTTGAGAATCAGACAATTTGAAGTCAATGCCTTAAGGTCTGACAATGGAGGAGGAGTATGACAAAATCAGAGTTAAAGGCATTTTGTGAAGCTGAGGGAATCAGATTTGATGAGAACGGTCCTGGTAAGACAAGGGCAGAATGGGAATTGCTGAGAGGAATGAACAGAAACAGTGAATGAGCGTGCAAGGAGTATGAGGATTACATGTGTGCTGCCCAAAACATTTGGGCGGATGCTGTGAGCAAAGCTGCATTACTTGATCAGCAGGGGGACCATCAGTTCCTTAGGGTTCAAGATCCAGAGGAGTGTGGACAGGAAAAGAAAACTCAAGACTCACACTGAGGACTTTTGGTTGCACTGCTTATGTTCATGTTATCCAGACAAAGAGAGACAAGCTTGGATGTCCAGGCTGTGAAAGGGTTACTTCATAGGATTGGTTAGTGATTGTTGGTTACAGGTTTTGGGATGACAAGAACAGAAAAGATCTTGAGACATTGTGAGTGACATTTGATGAGTCTGTCCTGGACCAAGGGACAGAGAGCAGAAGCGTCTAGGAGATTACAAAGGCAAGTTGGAGTTGAGGTTGCGTGGAGAAAAAGTAACCAAGAGATGTCGAAGCAGTACTCAACCCAAACCCCTTCTCCTACTAAGATCTGAAGTGGAGCAAGTTACATCCTGACAGGTGTTAAGGAGATAATCCAGATCCATCAGGGCACCAGATAGGTATTCACCTTCATTACACTACTTTGCCAACTGATGAGGGGGAACCAGGCTTTTGATGAGGCCCTACAGGGGCGGATTCGATCAAGTGGAGCAAGCATGGATGATGAGATGAGGCACTTGAGAAGAATGCCACATGGGGTGTTGACTGAGGTTACCTGCACGGAAGAGAGCTTGCTGAACAGTGGGTGTTCAGAATAAGACTGGAACCAGATGATCAAAGAAGGTTCAAGGCTCGTTTAGTGGTTAAAGGTATTCACAAAGGAAAGGTATTGATTATGCTGCAATATTCTCTCCTGTGTGATGAAGTTAACCTCTATACGAATTCTGTTGAGTATTGTTGCACGGAACATTGCATCTAGAGCACATGGATGTAAAAAAAGCGTTTTTACATGGAGGATTCTGGGACAAAAGAGATATCAATTGCAAGAACCGCAAGGATATGGTGGTTCAAGGCAGGAACACCTGGTGTGCAAAAGCTCACCAGGAGCTTGTATGGACAAAAGCAAGCACCAAGGCAGTGGTACAAGAAGTTTGGACTCCTTCATGACCAAAGAGTGGATTCTGCAAAGGCGAGGCGGCGTAGGAAAAGGTCCTTGTTATTCAAGAAAATACCACTGATTCATCTGTCGTTCTACTCTTGTATGGGATGATATTGATTGGATTGCAGGAATAGTATGAGGGAGATTAACAATCTGAAAGACAAGGTTATCTGCAGCGTTTGCGATGGAAAGATTTGGGTCCAGCAAAACAGATTTGGGGATGAAGATTTCTCGGGATAGATCTTGCTGGGCCACTTAAATTCTATCTCAGGAGTGTACATTGAGAAGGGGAATGAGCAGATACAGGGTTAATGATGCTAAACCCAGGACTACTCTATTGGCAATCCCTTTAAATTGTCAAAAGAGCAGTCACCCAAGACTGCCGAGGAGCGTGATCACATGGCACTTGTTCCTATGCTTCAGCAGTTGTAGTTTGATGGTATGTATGGTCTGCACTAGACTGATATAGCACAGCAGTGGAGTGTTAGCAGGTACATGCGAAACCCTGGAACAGAGTAATTGGGAAGCTGTGAAGTGGTTCTGAGATATTGAGAGGGACATCAGTACTCACTTTGTTTTGGCAAAGGCAAGGTGACTCTACAGGGTTTGTGGATGAGATCTTGGAAGGGATGTTGACGCAGAGCAAGAGTACATACGGGTACATTTACACCATAGGTGGCAACAGCAGTGATTGGAGTCCAGGCTTCAGAAGTGTTTTCTATTTCATCTATTGAAGCTGAGTATTGTGGCAATTAGCTGAAGCTGGGAAAGCAGATGATATGGCTGACAGATTATCTTGATGGGGAATTGGGAAAGACTAGCAGAGCGAGAAGTTCTTACTCAGATAGTCAGGTTCATGACAGTGGTGAAAAATCCAGGTATATCAGTCGAAGGACAAAGCCCATAGAAGGCGATACAATTTCACCGCGCAGGGCAGTGGAGGTGGTGTATGTGCTTGGAGAAGAATAGAGGGTGCAAGAACCCGGCGACAGTTGACGAAATGTGTTGATGTTGGGAAACTTGAGGTTATGTAAACCTCGGTGGTCTTCTGAGTTGTTGCTACAGAGTTGCGGTGTGGAAAAGATGTTGAGATGAAGAGCGAGGGGGAGGGGGGGGGGGGTTTTTTTTTGAGAAGGTTATTTTTTGATGATGAGTATCTCAAGTGGAGAATGTTAGGTAGTGGCGCCTGATGAATTTTAGTTTTCCTATTTATCTCTATTTTAGTTTTCCTATTTATTCTCTATTTTTAGGTTTTCTATTTATTCTCTGTAACCAAAAATTACCTTATGATGTACTTTTTTTTTTAATATAAATATACTTCACCGCCGTGGAAGTTTACGCAGGGGTTTTACCAGGAAACATTGGGTTTCTCTTTCTCTCTCAGATCTCTCATCTATTTCTCTTGACAAGTTCTTGGGTTCTTCATTCATCTAGTGGGTGTGAGTGAATTCGACAAACATATATCGGATGGAGTTTCACCAAACAGTGTAGCCGTGTAAAAAGGACCCAACATTATATAAAGAGATCCACCCATTCCCCCCCCCCCTTTTAGTTTCCTCTTCAATCCAATAATGCTTATATATGAAAAAGATTATAACTTTTGAATGAAATCAAAACAATTAATCATCGAAAAACATTATGGAGAGATCTCAGGTTCTTTTGTGCGTGTTTGAAGCTGAACCAGAAGTGAACAGTGATGAGCAACAATGGCATACACGTTTAAAGTGCCAGAAACGGTGTCGTTAGAGGAACGAACAGTGGAGTCGAGATCGAAGCTGCCTATGAACACTGTTTTAGCTCTCTTCCGATGATTTTACAGATGCACACGAATTTCAATAAGCCAACAAAGAAGAAGTTTGAAATCAGGTGAATTCCTTTATTGTTAGCCTGCTGCCTATTTTCGAGATGGTTGAACTGATAATACAGTCCAACGTGTTTGCCATTCATTACATGTCCGCAAAACTTACTTCCAGTGTGGTACACATAGAGATCTAGCTTGTTGGCTGCCATTGTGATATGATTACTAGACCTCCCCAATTCTTTCCTTATAATTGTGGAATGGCGTTTACCCCAAAGGACGTTTACTCCTTTTCTTGCTGGAGAGTCCATAAATCCAATAAATTTTGTGTGGGCTGAAGTTATTGTTTCTTCTCCACTATTTTTCCTTTGTTCATCCAAAATGAGAAATTGCAAGAATATTTGCTTTTTGTTGATTTTTTAGATTGTTTCCTCTTCAAACTTACCTCTTGGTTAAGTATTAAAAGGGTCGGGCATGGGTTTTAAAAATGGATAACGGGTCATTTCTTAAGATTCGGGTTAATTTAAGTTGATTTAGGGCTTTCCGTCAAGTGAGGGGTATATATGGTGAAATTAATAACGGCAGGGGCAAAATTAACTTCACTTTAACGGTAAGGGCATAGTTAACCAATAAAACAAAGTTGAGGTATATTTTTTGACCCTTTTCCCATAAAACAAAGACTGAAGATGGAAAATGCAAGCAATGAATAACAAAGAACAAAAATTATTAAGAGCTACACAAAGGTCTAAGAAACTAATAATATAAAAAGGATATACCTTTGTTGTTGAAAGTGCTAAGAATACACCAAATATTGGATATTTTAGGAAAGGAAGCATATAATAATTTGACAATGGCCAAAAGGCTAAAAGCCTAAAACTATTGATTTTATAGAAGGTTAAAGAATATGAAAAGTACCCTTAGGGGTGGCCCAGTGGTTTGAGCTTGGGACTTCCATGTTGGAGGTCTCAAGTTTGAAACCCCTTGCCAGCAAAAGCAAGGGGTTTGCCTTCTGGGTCGAGCTCGTCGCACCAGGCTTGCCTAGTGCGGGTTATCTCTCCTATGTGATTTGCGAGCTATTGCATAAGAGCGGGGTTTTACCCTGTGTGCACCCAAAAAGGGTAGCGGCTGCGGGTTTCCCTTGTCGTAAAAAAAAAATAAAGATTAATGAATATAAGTTGTGAAAATGAAGAGGTAGTTATGGAGTTGATTTTGAATTAAAAAGTAAGTTTTTAAAACGATTTAAGAAAATACATTAGTAGATAAGGGGCATTTTCGTAATCCAACTTTTGACTTAGATTCTTCCCACTTTATATATATAAAGAAAAACATGGGACTGGTGATGTTGCATCACAACAGATCAGGAAATGCAATTATCTATTTACTCAAATTTTTGGTCTTCTCCCTCCAATCTAATTCAGTTTAATAAATTATCAAATATAAAAATTAAAGGTCAATTATTGCTCCTGATAAAAAGGAGACGGTCAAAGCACTAGTTTAAAAATTCTAAGAAGACATTCCAAACCAGATCTTGTGCTAACACCTCCAGGTTTCAGTACGCCCAACACAAAAAAAAAATCAACAGAAGAAAGAAGTTCCCCAGTTAACAAGATTCAAAGCTACGATATTTTCTGTGTTCCCTTTTCCTTCGCGGGCATATACTGTTTTTCCCATTTGCACAACAATTGTTCGTTCTGATTAACTTCTTAAAACCCTAAATTACGATTTTTTTTGTGTCCCAACTTCATGCTTGCGACAGTATTACTGTGTCTAACCTAATGGTATTGTTCAATATTCTGTGGGATTCGATAGTCATTCTTAACTGCGGGACTCAATGGTTCTTCTTCCACGGTCACGGTACTGTACTCTTTTGTTATAGAATGAGAAAAGGTCTATATGTGGAATGAGAGGGTGAAATATTCATAAGGTTTGTGCAAATCCTCCTCATTTGAGCTAGCTTTGTAGGGGTGTGAGTTAGAACCTAAGACCTAATTTTAAATTATGGTATATGAGCATGGCCGTCCACCCGATGTTGGCCCAAAAAATCAAAATTGTCCACGCACTAGATGATAAAGCACTGGGGCATCGCGGGGGTCTTTTAAAAGAATGACAAAAGTCCTCACATTATATATGGTAATAGATAGGTGAACGCTTTATAAGGCTTGGGCAATCCTGGTTAATGAGATGGGTGAACTCTTTATAAGGCTTGAGCAATTCTCTTTTCATTCGGCAGCTTTTGGGGTGTGAGTTAGGCCTAAGACCTAATTTAACATCTTTGATGGCTTTCCTTTTTGTTGCTATTGGTCTTAGACATGATTGTCTAAATTGTGTCTTAATACAAAGGCATGAGTGATGAACTCCATCTTTTTCTTCTATTTTTGGTTGTTTTCGTTCGAGCTTCAGCCTTTAACTCACAAGGGTATGGCCTAGTGGTCAATGAAGTGGGTTGAGAACCCTGAACTCTCTTCAAACCTCAACAGAAACAAAAAAAAAAGTGATTTCTTCGCATCTGTCCTAGCCTTAGTGGACCTAGTACCTAATGGAAGGTTGCAGGTATCACATGGAATTAGTTGAGATGAAGACAAAGCAAGCTAGAATTTCAAAGGCAGATGAGGGGAAAAATCAATGGTAAGCAAAGTAGATACCCAAAACAATTCAATGTAAAATGGCGAAATCAAGCAAAACTGACACTTAATTGAACAAACGAGGGCTAAAAACCTACACATCAAAACCTAACAACTATAAGCGCAGGTACAAAATCAGGGAGGGAAACAATAACAATTATAGAGGTAGCATATCCATAATTTCCAGGCCAAATAAGGATCGAGAAGGAAAAAAATGGAACCTTGCAAGTGATAGGCAGAGGTGAACGAACTCCTGAGGGTCAATTTTGGGCTGATTACAAACATGCTTTGCTAATCGGTCAGCTACGGCGGAGATTCGAAACGAATTTACGTATGACGCGCCAGTCATATTGGCTCCTCTGCCAACTCCGGCGTTAACGCCGGTCGCCGGGATGGAGTTCACCGTCGCTCCGGCCATGTTTCGCTCTTCTTGTCTCACACTGAACTTTTCGGTTTTGTCGAAACAGTTCCACTGTAAATAATAGTGCTCTGTTCCAATTTACTGCCATCTTTATAATATCGAGATTTTTGTTTTTTTCTTTTTTTTTACATAATATTTTTATTTGCTTTAAATTTTAATAATATTTTAATGATCAATGACACATGAAAATTTTCTTTTAATTTCACACTACTTTTCTTCTTATTAATGGTGTATACTTTGCTCATTATTTTCTTTCTTTCTTTAGTTTGATAATACTTCAGTCGATCATTTTTTCTGAATCATTATTTTTTTTTTTTTTTTTATTTGAGTTTGATATATTTCAATCGATCATTTTTTCTGAAATAATTTAACTCTCCTTTAAAAGTTTGTTTGACATTGTGGTCAAAAGATTTTTTGCAAAAATATATTTTTTTAAAAAAATTAGTGTTTGACAAATTTGCAGAACTACTTTGATAAAAACTAAACAAGTCTGGTGCGATGAGCTCGACCCAGAAGGCAAAAGCCTGATGCGATAAACTCGATCCAGAAGACAAATATGTTGTTTTTGCTGGCAAAGGATTTCAAACTTAATACCTCCAACATGAAAGTCTCAAGCTCAAATCGCTGGGTCAAGTTCATGTTTATATATTATTATTATTATATATTTTATATATTATTTAAGTTCAATTTTACTGAATCGGAAACAAATGTAACAACATTTCCGTAGGATTAAAATAGGAGAAAGATAGATGTATTTCCTTAGACTATGACTCAAATCTCTAGGAAACACTAACTCAATAATACACTCTTTATGTACCTCCTGAAACTGATTTATTCTGTCAACTTTGTACAGAGCCGAGGGGGGGGGCGAGGGTGCCTTTTTATTTTACGTATAAAAAAACATCTAATACTCTCACTCGCTCCCGTGCATGTAGTGACTGGATTGGTCATACACCAAAAAAGTACAAAATACAAAAAAAACTCAAGAATCATAATGAAATTAATTAATTACTAGTATCATCCTGAGATTACATGTTAATATCTAAAAAATCTCTTCTTCCCTCTCTAGACACTATAAGACTTATCAATGGTGATGATTTTTTTGTATACAGTGGTTTGATTTGCAGAATGGTTTTTAAATTTACCTTTCTTAATATTTTTAATTATATTTAAGTCATCATGATAATACTGTATTTGTTATAAAATCAAGCTCATAAAAATATAATCATGAAAGAGAATAGATTAAAGAAGTGGAATTTTCTTCTTATTCAAGTGTTGTAAGTCTCATAGTATATATTCCATAGTAAATGAACAATCCTATTTATAAGTGAGAGATTCACTCCAAAGTTCACCAATTAATATATCATAATAAATAAATCATTCTTAATTCTATATCCAAAAAAATTCAAGAACCTATTGAATGAATGGTTTGTTGCTGTACAACTTTATGGAATAAATTCCACTTATTCAATGTATTTTATAGACACTTACCCCCTTGGATGTTCTAGATATTGGCCTCATTTAAAACCTGACATAAAAAACCCTGTGGGAAAAAATTCTAGTGTAGGTAAAAAGAGTACACATATCTTTTGATACGCACTATTTGTTGCCTGCATTAAAACCGTTGTCCGGAAAACCCATGGGAAAAAACCTCGGTCAAGGGAAAAAGAGTGCACGCGTATTATAACTCCCTATTAAAACATCCACTTATTTCCCTTGGGGATGATGTCTCCAATTATCTTCGTACATTGGTTGGTATATTCTTTTTCAAAGAAAAACCAAAAATCGACCAGGGAGGTACACAGGTGTAGGGGGGTTGGTGACCTCCCTTGCTTGAATATGGTGTGTCATTTATCTCTCACCAACGGCAACTTTCCGACTTGCTCATGGAGGACTTTTATTTCTAATTGTGTCTTATTTGGAGTTTTGTTCTCATAACCAATGATTTAAAGCTATAATTGAGGCATAAAACTTTTCTGTCTGTAAATCAACCAGCATTTCAATCTAATTTTTCATTAGTTTGGAACTGTGCTCTTAATTTTAACATTCGAGCAAACAACGCTTACAAAAACCATTTTAAGTTTGACAACAAAATACATGTGCCAATCGCATAGATGTCATCAATCATATCGTTGGCAAATATCCATAAGTACAGGTTAACGGGCCCATATTACCCTTTAAGTTTTCATCAAAAAATTTTAGGGGATTACAAATTCCAAACCTAGCTGGTACACTGATCATTTTATCAAGAGAACAAGCACACAAGAGATTCTTGAAGAATCTTTATTTCTTCATCATATAAATCACCTGATTCGCATCACGCTTGCAATCAACCTTTAATCGGAATGGTCACCAGTCATGCAACTGATCTTATTGTAGACACTTTATAATGTCTTTCGCATGTGATTTTCATCAGTATGCCACGTTTGTGTGCAACAAGCAAGAGAAACAGGGTAACCTTTAAAAGAGGATATTTTATACCCCTCAGTTGTGTGATTTATAGTCTCGATATTTATGTTTCAATCATCCGAAGTTAACAATATTTCTCTTGAGACTTTACTTAACAACCTCCATTATTATCCTCTGATCATACACAACTCGTTAGAGAATGGCTATTAATTTTGTGTCCTATCACCTATTGCCATGACACAAGCTATATTGTACATCTCCTTCAAGGAGAAATTAATATCATTATTGTCATGGTCAAACATTACTGGGAGCAAGACATTTTCTAGCTTACTTTTGTTTGTAACCATTGGTACACAAACCAATGACAAATTTTATATTGTCACACAATAATGACCACAGCCCTAAGACAATAACTATTCTTTTTTTATGTCATTATTTTTCGGTAGTTCACAATAACATATCACTAATGAAGTATAAAACGTACAATACTACTTAGCCATTTCTTTCTCTGCCAATACAGTTTATTTCCTCTCGAACTTCCCCGTAGAGGTGAGTTGTTGACATAGTATCATTTTTTTTTCTCACAACCTCCCTAGAGGCGAGTTGTGGCATTATGCAGTTGTTGTCAAACCTTCCATAAGGTGAGTTGTACACATCTATAATCCAACCCTACTGATTTTTTATTACACTCGAGACCAATTCCCCCCCCCTCTTAGAGAATGGTTCAAGCCTTCACGATGCTCATTCACAAGGTCTACATTCTCTTCAAGAATTGACTAATCATTTTATACTGTACTAGTCATAAATTTGCATTATAACACCCATGTCATGGCTTTTAAAATTCATCATATTTCCATTACAACACCTCAACATCACTTTGAAAGATCAAGTGTACCATCACTTTATCTTCTTGTCTTTTGATGTGATATTTATGAAGTATTGCAAATTAATTGGGTCGACAACATTCCACAGTCCAATTTCCTTTCTTACCCATTTTGATACATGGAAAACTGCCTCAGCATTTTCGAAGACTAGTTGGAGCATTCATAGTGTTCTTCCTTTTTAATAATTCCACAATGATGACTATTTATAATGGCATCCTTCATGCCTTTTTTCATATAGTTTTTGAATCATATTGTCATCTTCAGACTAATTATTTACTGGCTACCCACATTCATACGATAGACATGGAGCAAGTGGAACATGCGATTTCAACAGTTATCATAGTTGCCTGGCCACACTTGTTTTTCAAGTAACGAAGAGCAATTCAATAGGACGAATTTCAAGACGTTTTCATCAAACCCTTAGTCATCATAATATCATATTCATACTATGGTGCATTGATCTCAAACTCAATTTCTTTATCCCCATATAAGGCGTTCCCCATAATTCTATGGGGACTTACTCAATCACGGGCACGTCAAACCAAATTAATAAGTCTTTAACGCCTTTGGGTGCATAGAACTTGAATCTATCGTCTTATCCTCACAATTTTTCAATTATGGTGCTCCCGGACTTTTAACAACATGATTCTTACTCCTTTTTAAGTACATGAAACTGAATCCATCGTCTTCCCTTAACCAACGGTAAAAAATAAACCGAAGTGACAACATGACTTGACCCTTTGATCTTTCAAAACAATCAAAATAATATTCACCTCATGCTATTAAAATGTTAACTTTCTTTCTCCATTTAAGAAGTGTTTTTATAGCAATGTCAATCAACCAATAGGTTATAATATTCGATCCTGATAAGTGTTATTGACTGAACACTAATTTATTCTACAATCATAAAATATTTTAGAAATGCCTACCATAATTTTATGCCATATATACTTGATTCTCATAACGGGTAAACCAAATTAGCTAAAGAAACATAAGAACTCCACTTCACTCTCAATTAGATAGAGACCGTGCTGATAACGTGTTATAAATCAAGCTCTTAGAATATAATCATAATAAGAGAAAAGACAGAGAAGTAGTTATAAGAATAAGAACTTTTCTTCTTATTCCAAGTGTAAGGAAGTCTCATATGTATATATTACCATAGTTAAATGACAATCCCTAGTTATCATGAAAATCACTTCAAAGGTCACCATATTAGTATCATATTAAAATAGATACATTCTTAATCAAAAGGTTCATGAACTAGATGAATATGAATGGTTGTTCATGTACGTTAACTTTATGAACTAATCCACTTATTCAATGTATTTATAACAGTATTACAATTTTATTTATATTATATATATATTTATTGAAAATTTGAACATCTCTTTTAATTAAAAAATTTCTAATAATTATTTAAAAGAGTTTCCTCTCGAGTAAAACCATTTTAATATCAAAGTCATTGAAATTTATTCTTTTCGTACTTTAACTCGCAAAAATATTTTTTGTTTATAAAAGATTAAAGTCAACCACCACTTAATTTGTCAAAGTACTTTTCAAAGAAATGTACCAAAATCTGTTTTTTCAAAAGTATATTTTTAAGAAGCTATAAGTACTAACAGATATAAACATTTTACAGTAATGTCAACACGCTCCAAGTATAACACCTAAACCTCTCAGACCCTCCTTGGTTAGTAAATTTTGCAAACTGTTACTATTATTTAAAAAACAAAAGGAAGGAAAATGCACAGTGAACTCCCAGGACAACACCTAACGATTCAAAGTCCTATTACCTAACTTTACTCACTACTACTTTACTCCTACTCCCCTGAACTTATGTGTTTTTTTGTAATTTTGTGCACCTTTTTTACTTACGTGGCATCCAAATATCTCTTACACGTCTCAATTGCATGGAGTCACATAGTGTGCCACCTAAGGAAAAAAGTGTATGAAATTTCAAAAAAATAAATTCAGGAGTAATAAAATCTTAATTTAGTTTAGATATGTCTCTGAATTTTGATCATAGTTTAGGGGTACTTGTGTATTTTTCCTTAAAAAAATTATATTCAAGTTAATAAACTAAAATTAAGTTTCGAAATGTAATTAATATGGAATAACAAATAGGATAGTAAGGCAAGAAACTAAAAGAAAAACACTAATTAATTATGCATGTATCATAGTCTATCTCACAAATAGGGGATGAGGATTATCTTGTTTTTAAAAGGAAAAATTCTAAAAGCTGTTCTAATAGATAGATTCTTAAACAAAATTATTTTTTGGAATATATATATATATAGTAATATTATTATAATTATTAATTAACTTTTTAGAAGACTTTTTACAACATATTAACTATGTTATAAACTTGTTTGTTTAGGTATCAACTAATTCCTATTTAAGCCGATTTTTCAGTCTTTTTGGAGAGAGGGGATATAGTGAAATTCGAAATTCCATTACTAGAGTGAAACGTGTGAACAGTTTGCTAGCTAAGTTATAGTGCACTTGTTATTTAAATTGATAATAATAATTTTATTTTTTTTTACATAAGGGAAACCAAGAAATTCTTATTATTAATTATTTATTTTAACTTTTGCAAGATATATAATTTAATTGGAACAATTTTCATTAATATATAATTATTGTGAATTCTAAAAAAATATATAACTTTTTTCTATCTCGCTAGCAAGTTTCATGTTTTTAACAAAGAAATGGAAAAGGACCCAATGATGAACAGAAGACTTTTTGGTACTGTTCCTCGTTCGGTTGCGCGTCAGTTTCATTCTGTGGTAATAATTACATTTTTATGGGAATTAAAAAATTAATAAAATTTTAAGATGTTTATTAAATTATTCTTTTAAAAAAGTAATTTAATTTCTTCTTCTCCTCATAAATGTATTAAAAAATTAAATAAGATCAATAAAAATTAAAAAAAATATACCTTTAAATACTTATTATATAAGAAAATATAACATTCTTTTCGAGACTGACAAAAAAAATAATACCACAAAAAATGAGACGAAAAAAGTATTAAATTTATCGTATTTGTAGAATTATAGGTCTTTTTTTCTTTAAAAAAAAAAGTACCTCTACATTTAACCCCTATGTGCTTTCTAGAAGAAAAAAAAGCACACAAACAAAATAGATTCTCCAAGTTTAAAATGCAATGAATTTTCACATGTGCTTATGATTTAAAAAAGCAGCTTTGCCCTCTTTAGCCATTGATTTAATTTAAATTTATCTTAAAAAGTTTCTTATAAAAAAACAACACTTTTTATAAATTTCATATCTAAAAAATATCAAATTCGAAAATACCAAACAAAAGATTAAAGTTAAATAAAAAGCAATAAAAAAAAATAAAGTATTGCGAATATTCTTTTCTTTTCTCATAGTTAGAGCAAAAAAAAAAAAAAATCGTAAACAATGAATATGAATATTTACTACTTCATCACGATGTTATCACGGTTATAATATGTCATATTTTCCATGACGATGAACCCCACAACTTGAGAAACAGTATAAAACAACAAAATTGTAACAATGAATATACACTAAACAAGCACAAACAAACCCTAGCAATTGCAGAAGAAGAAAATTCACAATAGTATTATTTTCCGATGGAGAAGGAAAAAAGAAATTGGTACCTTGAAAGTGAGAGGCAGAGTTGAACGAACTCCTGAGCATCAATTTGGGGCTGATTACATAGCAGCGTTGCAAATCGATTAGCAGCGGCGGAGATTCGAACGGAGTTTACGTACGACGCGCTCATTCTATTGACTCCGACGTCAACGCCGGTCGCCGTAACAGAATTCGCCGTCGCTCCGGCCATATTTCGCTTCTCTCTCCATCGAACTGAACTTTCCTGTGCACTACATCCTGTCTGACCCCTTAATTACTGGCAGCTTTATAATTGCAAACTTCTCTCTGTTCAAACGTCTCTCTCCTTCTTTTTTTTTTTTGTTTTAACAAATTTACATTTTAAATGATTAATATATATAAGTTTTTTTATCTAAAATTAACTTTTGAAATTTAAAATATTCGAGAATTTAAGATAATCATCTATATCTTTTTTTCTCATATATTTTTTTTAATGTTATTTTGTTTTGTTTTTATTGATAAAAGTTGGTTAACAAAATATCCCATTAAACTGTATTTTTCAGCTATTTAGGTATTTCCCTTTATGTCTTCTTCCCCTATATGTTATATTATAATAATAAATATCTTTTAAATTTTAATTATGCAACAATTTTTTGATTAATTATTTTGCTATATTATAAAAATTAAGTTTATTAATTGTGAAACATGCAACTGTTATTTCATTATATTTTCTCTAAACAGTAAAGTATTAATTTTAACATTTTATCGATTTTTAATTACTTTGAATAAGATTGGAATTTTTTAAAAATATTAAGATTTTATTTTAATTATTTCGTAATTAATAAGAGAAAATAATAAATTTATTGTGTCGATTATTATTTTTTAATAAATATGTTAATTTAAAAATAAACAGCTAATTAAAATCAAACTGAGTAATTTATAAATTTTCAATTCATTTAACTTCTTTTTTGCCACTATTATATATATTTATTAAGCTGTATTTTTCTACCGGAAAAGTAAATTCTATAATGGAAAAATTATTGAACCCTTTGTCCCTTCGAGTATATTTTAATAGTACTTTTCAATAACATTTAGATAAGAATCGAAAGTTGTTATTATTATTGTATAATGATATAAACGCTCTACGACGTCTCAAAAATATAGCGGAGTTATTTGCATACCATTTTCAATAATTTGAAAGTAAATTTATTTTTTTATTATAATTTTTTATTTAATCTTATTGATTGATAATTTTATGAACGGAATAGACAAATCATGGATAAATGTTATTTTTATTTCTAAAATGAAATTTGTTTGTTTCCTCAAAAACACATATGTGCACAGTAATATACATGCGCACTTATTCGGAAATCACCCTTTTAACTAACCTCAATAATTGATAATTTTACGAAGGGTATAGACAAATCATAGATAATTTTATTTTTATTTCTGAAATGAAATTTATTCGTTTCCTCAAATACAAATTTGTTTCCGAGTAATATACATGCACACTTATTCATAAATCACGCTTTTAACTAACCCCATTAATTGATAATTTTTAAGGATGGTATAGACAAATCATAGATAAATGCTATTTTTATTTCTGAAATGAAATTTGTTCGTTTTCTCAAATGCACATCGATTCACGAATAATATATGTGCACACTCACTCGGAAATCACGCTTTTAGTTAACCTCATTAATTGACAATTTTTATAAATGGTATAGACAAATCATGGATAAAAATGTTATTTTTATTTTTAAAATAAAATTTGTTAGTTTCATCAAATACAAATTTGTGCACGAGTAAAATACATGCACACTTACTCGGAAATCATGCTTTTAACTAACCCCATTAATTGATATATTTTTTGGACGGCATAGACAAATCATGGATAAAATGTTATTTTTATTTCTGAAATAAAATTTTTTTCGTTTCCTAAAATACAAATCTATTCACGAGTAATATACATACGCACTTACTTGCAAATCACGCTTTTAACTAATCCATTGATTGATAATTTTTATGGATAGTATAGATAAATCATAGGTAAATGTTATTTTTATTTCAGAAATAAAATTTATTCGTTTTCTCAAATACACATATGTTTACGAGTAATATACGTGCACACTTACTCGAAAATCACGCTTTTAATTAACCTCATTAATAAATACTTTTTATGAACGGTATAGACAAATCATAGTTAAATTTTATTTTTATTTATGAAATGAAATTTGTTCGTTTTCTCAAATACAAATCCGTTCACGAATAATGTACGTGCACACTACTCGGAAATCACGCTTTTAACTAACATCATTAATTAATAATTTTTATGGACAATACAAACAAATTATCGATAAATGTTATTTTTATTTCTGAAATGAAATTTGTTCGTTTTCTAAAATACAAATCTGTTCACGAATAATATACATGCACAATTTCACGTAAATCACGTTTTTAACTAACCGCATTTTGAATGATAATTTTTATGGACGATACAAACAAATTATCGTTAAATGTTATTTTTATTTCTGAAATAAAATTTGTTTGTTTCCTCAAATATACATCTGCTCACGTGTAATCTACGTGCACACTTACTCGAAAATCACGCTTTTAATTAACCTCATTAATTGATAATTTTTATGGACGGTATAGACAAATCATAGATTAATGTTATTTTTATTTCAAAAATAAAAAAATTTTGTTTCCTCAAATATAAATCTGTTCATGAGTAATATACATGCACACTTACTCATAAATCACGTTTTTAACTAAACCTATTAATTGATAATTTTTATAGACGGTATAGACTAATCATAGTTACATGTTATTTTTATTTCTAAAATGAAATTTGTCTGTTTCCTCAAATACGCATCTATTGAAGAGTAATATACGCGCACATTTACTCGGAAATCACGCTTTTAATTAACCTCATAAATAGATAATTTTAATGGACAGTATAGACAAATCATGGATAAATATTATTTTTACTTCTGAAATAAATTTGTTCGTTTCCTCAAATACAAATCTGTTCACGAGTTATATACGTGCACACTTAATTAGAAATTACGCTTTCAACTAACTCCATTAATTGATTATTTTTATTGACGGTACAGACGAATCATAGATAAATGTTATTTTTATTTCTGAAATGAAATTTGTTCGTTTCCTCAAATACAAATCTGTTCACGAGTAATATACATGCATACTTATTTGGAATTCACGCTTTTAACGAAACCATTGATTGATAATTTTATGAACGATACAGAGAAATCATAGATAAATGTTATTTTTATTTCTGAAATGAAATTTGTTCGTTTTCTCAAATACACATTTGTTCACGAGTAATATACGTGATCACTTACTCGGAAAATCACGCTTGTAATTGACTTCATAATTGATAATTTTTATGGACGGTATAGAAAAATCATAGATAAATGTTATTTTTATTTCTAAAATATAATTTGTTCGTTTCCTCAAATATAAATTTGTTCACGAGTAATATGCATGAACACTTACTCAAAAAAACGCTTTTAACTAATCCATTAATTGATAATTTTTATGGACAGTATAGACAAATCATAGATACATGTTATTTTTATTTCTAAAATGAAATTTGTTTGTTTCCTCAAATACACATATGTTCACGAGTAATATACGTGCACATTTACTCGAAAATCACACTTTTAGTTAACCTCATTAATTGATAATTTTTATAGACGGTATAGACAAAGCATAGATAAATGTTAGTTTTATTGGGAAAAAGCACAAGTACCCCCTCAATCTATGCGCGAAATCTCAGAGACACTTATACTATATTAAGGTCCAAATACTACCTTGAACTTAATTTATAAGTAATTTTCTACCTTTTTTCATCCTCGGGGCAGCTTTCGCTTGAAAAAAAAGTCCAAACCACGTTAAACCCCCAAGATAGTGTTTACGTGGCGAAAATGGGTAGGATAAATTTATTAATAATAAGTTCAGGAGGGTATATAAGACCTTTGTATATAATAGGGTGTCTCTAAGATTTCTGGCAAATGTTTGAGGGTACTGGGCATTAGTACCATTTTTTATTTTTGAATATATTGTGTTCGTTTTCCTCAAATACCAATCTGTTTCATGAGTAATCTACGTGGCCCAATTACTCAGCAATAAGGCTTTTAACTAAATTGATAATTTGTATTTGACGGTAAACATACAATCAAGATCTATGTATTTTTATTTTGAAAATGGAAAATGCACACGTACCCTCTCAACCTATGCCAATCCAAATATACAAGAGACACAAAACCCCACATATACTATAGCGAAGATGGTATTAACCCTTGAACTTATTTTATAATACTTTTTCCTCTTTGTTTTTCGTTCCTAGTGGCACTACTTGAAAAAAGTCAATCAGTGTTGGCCTCACAAGAAGTGTCACATAGGTCAAAAATTGGTAGAAATTGATTACTAAATAAGTTTCAGGGGATATAAGGAATTTATATAGTATAAGTGTGTCTCTGTAGATTTCGGGGCATTGGTTGAGAAAAAAAAAAAAAAAGGTACTTTGTTCATTATCCCTTTTTGAAATAAAATTTGTTTGTTTTCTTAAATACATCTTTTCATGAGTAATATACATGCACACTTGCTCGAAAATCACGCTTTTAATTAACCCGATTGATTGCTAATTTCTATGAACGGTATAGACAAATCATAGATAAATGTTACATGAAATTTATTTGTTTCCTCAAATACACATTTATTCACGAGTAATATATGTGCACACTTACTCGAAAATCAATTAACCTTATTAATATATGATTTTTATGGACGGTACAGACGAATCATAGATAAATGTTATTTTTATTTCTAAAATAAAGTTTGTTCGTTCCTCAAATACAGATTTGTTCACGTTTAATATACTTGCACACTTACTCGAAAATCACGCTTTAAACTAATCCCATTAATTGATAATTTTTGTGAACGATATAGACAAATCATAGATACATGCTATTTTTATTTTTGAAATGAAATTTGTTCGTTTTCTCACATGTCTGTTCACAAGTAATATACGTGCACACTTATTCGGAAATCACGCTTTTAATTAACTTCATTAATTGATATTTTTTTTTGGACGAGACAAATCATTAATAAATATTATTTTTATTTCTGAAATGAAATTTATTTATTTCCTCAAATACAAATTTGTTCACGAGTAATATACGTGCACACTTATTTGGAAATCATCCTTTTTACTAACCCAATTAATTGATAATTTTTATAGATGGTATAGACAAATCATAAATAAATATTATTTTTATTTATGAAATGAAATTTGTTCGTTTCCTCAATTACAAATCTATTCACGAGTAATATACATGCACACTTACTTGGAAATCACGCTTTTAACTAACCCCGTTAATTGATAATTTTTATGGACGGTATAGACAAATTATAGATAAATGTTATTTTTATTTTAGATGAATTTTTTTTTTTTTTTTCGTTTTCTCTCGTCCCTCAAAACATATCTTGCACAGTAATATAATCTTGCAACACTTACTCGAAAATCACCTTTACTTAACCCTCGTTAATTCAGAATTTTTTGAATATGGATAACAAGCATAGATAAATTTTATTTTTATTTTTAAATAAAATTTGTTGTTTTCTCAAAATACAAATCTGTTCACGAGTAATATATATGCACACTTTCTCGAAAATCATGCTTTTAACTAACCCCATTAATTGATAAAATCATCTTCAGTATGAAAGTTTTCCCTCTCAAAATAAGAATTTTTGAGACACATATAAATTAATAAGACTTAAAACAGGTATTACACGCCAAATAATGATTAATATATTTTACTTATTCATATTAACTACTTGAAAAACTTAAATCTAACATTTGGGATCAAATATATTAATTTTATTTATTGTATCTCTTATTAAATAATAAAAAAATTATTTAGCTATCAAGCGTAACATTTGACAAAGAAATGATAAAAGGATCCCATGACAGAGAGTAAATAATAGCTTTTCAATCTTTAAAGACGAATTCATGATTCTAGCTTTTTAGTTTCAAATTTTGAAATTTTAAATATTAAATGTATCGTGTTTGTAAAATTATAGTTTCATACATAAATTTTATAATAACTTTAACTTATGTTATGCTAAATTTATATATTGCGTCAAAAATATTACTCCCTCCGTTTTAAAAAGGATGACCTAGTTTGATTTGGAACGGAGTTTAAGAAAAAAAGAAGACTTTTTAATCTTGTGGTTCTAAATTAAAGTTATATCAAATGTATCAAAACGCCCTTTAATTTTGTGATCTTAAACATGTCACGTGAAAAATTAAAATCAGAAAACATTATTCTTGAAACAAATTAAAAAAAATATAAAGACATTATTTTTTAAACGAAAAAAATAATTTCACGTGAACCCACAACTACCTACTACGTTGCCTTTCTAGAAGAATAGCACACCAAAAAATAGACTCTTCATTGAAATTTATAACCCAAATTTTTAAAATTTTCAAAGGTACTATATAATTACAATATATATCATTTCTATAATCAAAATAGACATGATGAGAATTGAACTATGCAATCTTAATAGGATCCTTGAGATAAAATTGTCTAATAAATACTTTCTTTCATAAATAATTTTCCTCTAAAAAAAATATCTTTATATTCTTTATTCTTTAGACAGATTAATGAAATAATTTATGTCGTTAGTTAATAAATTATATTTTTCATGATCATAACTTAAAAAGGCTTATATATAGATATTTATTAAATTAAATACTTACTTTTACTTTACTCGAGATATACGTAATTTATTTCTCTTACAAACTACTTTAATATATAATTATAATTTAAAATCAAATAATTTAAAAAAATCATAATCCTAAAATATACACACTTTAATCACGGAACTTGATAGATTATATTTTTTCTAAAAAAAAATAATTCAAAACACTTCCGTTGAAAATTATATATATATATTATATATTATATCAAAATAAAATTATTACTTTTTTGTTAAATAATATTTTTTTTTTTGCACTTCTTTTCTTCGCATATTTAAAATTTTATTTTATTAAATCTCTTAGATAAATTTTTTAAACTCAAACACTAATTCACATTAAAATATATAAAGTCATGGGTACACCGTGCATATTAAAATAACCTTTCTATTAATAAATATATACATGATATTACATCAAATATATTATTGTTATTTTTATTTATTTATTTGGTAGAATTATTATTATTGTTATTTGTATATTATCTTTTTAAGACCTTATTTGTGATACTACATCAAATATATTATTATTGTTTTTATTTATTTTTTTGGTAGAATTGTTATTGTTGTTATTTGTATATTATCTTTTTTGGATCTTATTTGTGATACTATATATCAAATATATTATTGTTGTTTTTATTTATTTTTTTGTGGTAGACTATTATGGTTTTCTTTGTATGTATTTTTTTTTTCGGACCTTATTTGTGATACTACATCAAATATATTATTGTTGTTTTTATTTATTTTTTGGTAGAATTGTTATTGTTGTTATTTGTATATTATCTTTTTCGGATCTTATTTGTGATACTACATCAAATATATTATTGTTATTTTTATTTATTTTTTTGGTAGAATTGTTATTGTTGTTATTTGTATATTTCCACATTATTATTAGAGTCTTAGCATGTTAGTTTTGACAATTAAGGGATTAAAATGTTATTTTCTAGTATATAGCACACCACCTAGAATTTTCAAATCTCTAAAGTCTTACATTTTTTAATTCTAGTTTATCAAAAGTCTGTTAAAGTGATTAATTAGTCTATTTCTTGCTCATGTTATGAAAGTAATTAATTAATTAATTCCAGTTTCATGGGCACAATAAAATATTTTTTTTTAAAAAAAATAATTCTTTTTATATTTTGGAGAAAGACGAGATTGTGCAACAAAAGTTATTCGTAAAATTCAAAATCCTTAACTTAGTGGCATAAAATTTTTATATCCAATGAGTTTCCGACGTAAGTATATGTTAGGATCGAATTCAACGCACTTCAACATTGATGGAATGAATACCACAAGACTTTTCAAGAGAAGAGATGAGATATCTAGAGAGAGAAAGAGAAACCCATATTGTTCGTGTTAACAACCCCGTGAGGTATCTTTCACGGTGCTAGGGTATATTTATATTAATAACTCATAGAGTATTTTTGCGACAAAATAATAGTAAAGCCTAACATGTAATCCCCTGGCAACCGCACCAACGGAGGTTTAACCGCGTAAACAGTTATATATATTAATAGCTCCACCACTCAACAGTATATCTACTCGACCCCTGATTCATAATTTTATCTGAATCAACAATTTTTATACAAAATACAAACATATAGATATGCACTAATTAGATAATCTCACATCTAAATCTCATCTTTATTTCAAAGATATATAGAAGCTTCAAATATAAAATGCAATTATAAGATATCCCTAATGTATTTTGTTGGCAAATATAATAACAACAATAATACTTCTCAAGGAGAAGCTTCCATGACTATATATATAATTTTATTAGTAATAAATAATACTAAATTTATTATTTAAAAGGAAAAAAAAATGACAATACAAAAATTTCAACACAATTATGTCCCACATTAAAGTCAATATTCAAAGTCGTGCTAACGCGGTTAATATAATTAATACATACACTATAGTCATATAAATAATAAATGCATCTTTTAATATCATAGTACACAAAATAAATTATCAATCTTCCAATTGATAAAATCTCTAAAAAAAATAAAAAATGTCTCCACCACAATCTCCAAATTCATCTAGAGATCAAGTTCGTCCTTTGGCACCTTCATCACATCGTATACACATCGAAAATGAAGAAGGTGTTAATTACACGTCTACATCCAGTACAGAGTTATCAAAGAAGCAACTTCGTAGGAGGAGGTGTGTAAAATGTTGTGGTTGTTGTGGTATCACAACGATAATCATAGGTATTGTTATCTTGATCCTCGCGCTCACGGTTTTCAAGGTGAAAGATCCAACGATAAGGATGAACTCGATCCGATTCGAGGGGTTGAGTTCCCTTACTAGTAGTTCCAATCTTCAAAGTAATATGAATATTACCGTTTCCGCTGATATTTCTATTAAAAATCCTAACGCGGTATCGTTTAAGTTTAACCCTTCGACTGCTAGTTTGGTTTATAGCGATAGAATCATCGCGGAAGCCATGCTCCCACGAGGGTCCGCTAGGGCTCGACGGACATTTAGTATGAACGTGATCATCATAGTTATGGTTGAAAAATTAATCGTGATTCCTCGATTAACGAGCGATTTAATTGCGGGGGAATTACCGGTAAGTATGTCTACAAATATTAATGGGAAGGTTAATTTAGGTTTGTTTAAGAAGAGTGTTGATATAAGGATGAATTGTGATATGGTGGTAGGTTTACAAAGACAAGATGTTAAGGATATTAATTGTGAGAGGAAAGTTTCTCTTTAGTTACGTGAATTCAGTATTCTTGATTTAATTTTAAAGCGTGTAATTTTTAAATTCGAACATGTGATACTATAGTTGGAGCTGTAAAATTTTTGATGACTATAGATTATATATATATATTATAGGGAGACAAAGATTTTCATCATTTTAATTATTATATTATGTAGTATAATTAGTTGAGACCTTTTATTTATATTTTGTCTCCATGTACTGGGAATTTATTTAATTGAGTTTTTTTAATTAGAAGTATCAAGTTATAACTTCCATTATTAAAATGATTTATATTAATTAGCATTTGGGGCTTCATAAATAGCCACTCAAAGTAGGGGTGTGCAAAACCGACGACCATAAACCGAAAACCTGATAAAATGTTATTGGGTTATGTTATTGGGTATTGGATTTTAATGGGTTTTCGAAAAATATTATGTTTGTTATTGAGTCGGTTTCGTTTTTTCCCATATTGGGTTATTGGGTAAGACCGATCACCCAATACGACTATAGTATATTTACTACTTTTTTACTACTTTACCCTTCCGCAATATAAATATACATAATTTAATACTAAAAGATCATATTAACCTTGTTCAGGTATGTTATTTTTAGTGTTAGTTTTAGAAAATTTTTGAGAACTTTGTGATTATCTGTGGATCACGCAACTTTTCAAGATTTGTCCGTTGAGAATATTTTATTTTATTTTTAATTCTAGTACGTAATTGTAGGCGATAGCTTTTTGTCAAGTTTGTAATGTTAGTATTTGATCAACATTCAAAGTTTTCTAGTATGTTTTGTTGGCGGTAAGTGGTAACATGTATTATAACATACGTACTATTATATATTATTTGATTGACATTTTTCTTATTGGGTTTAACCCGAAACCGAACCGATACACTCCAAAACCGATAAATCTATAAAAAATTGCTATTGATTTGTTATTGGGGTTAGCATATTTTTTCAAACTCGACCGATTATATGTAAAAAACCGTAACCGAACCGCGATTCCCACTCCCTAACTCAAAAGAGAAAAAAATAGAAAACATTGGATTCTTTAATTTTCATTTAACTGTCAATTAAGGACTATGGTTATATAGAATTTTCAAATTTAGGACACTTTAGTTGAAATCGCATATAAAAATATTAACGTGTTTGAAAATCATTCAGTGTAAGTATAATATAACGTCGTTGTAATGTTAACCAGCTATGCTTGATTAAATATAAGTCATGTGAATTATTGACCGATTCTTATATTGATGATATGAATTTCAAGTTATTGAATCGACATATTTTTTTACTTATACTGAAAGTTTAAAATGATATCGAAACCTCTAATTTATAAGGCTTTCTTTATGATACACGAATAACCTTGACTAATTCCTTATCTATACAACTTCTTGTTGAATTACTTGTCAACTTCTTTATTTGAGGAATTATTTCACAAAAAAGAACATATATATAGAAATAAAAGTCATATCCTTTTTCTCAAAGTCTTTATATATATATTTATTATCTTTTCATATAAAAGATTTTTTCCAAAAATCTTATATTTGTATAATTTTTATAGCTTAATTGGGATTGAGATTAACACTCGTGTCAGTATGGTGTGCCTAGTGGGTCCTAAAGGCGTCCAGACTCAGTTTTGGGTTCTTCGTAGAGGGCGTGGGTTCAAATCCCACTCTGACAATTTATTCTTAGTTTTTTTTATGACCCCTTTGATCAATTCTATCAAATTTCTCACAACTACAACTATTAACCTATTATATTTCATATAATCTTATATTATACTTTTATTCAATTTCTCATGACTATAACTATTAATCTATTATATTTCGGTATAATCTTATAGTATTCGATAGTTTTTGGCCCGACTAATCTTGATTCTAGTTGCAAAAGATACATTAAAGAGGGAGGCGTTTTTTTTTATACTTTTAATCATTTTCTCACAACTACAACTATAATATCTATCATATTTCGGTATAATCTTATAGTATCCGATATTTTTTAGCCCGATTAAGCTTGATTCTAATTGCAAAAGATCCATTAAACACGCCTTAACGATATTTGTTCCATTTCCAAGGACTTGAACCCAAACCTCTGATTAAGTGTTTAACGATCTCTTTTAATCCCATTTCCAAGGACTTGAACCCAAACCTCTTATTAAATGTGTAACGATCTCTTTAATCCCACTATACCCTTTGATGATTTTGACTTAAATCCTAGTTTTACGAATTAAGTATGAAAGTATCTTATTCGTCCCACCCAATCTAAAATCTGAAATGTTTTTTTCAAATAAAATAAAATCCACCAAAATGAGAAATAACATCACTACTTTTGAACTAATGTAATTTTTCCATAAACAAACTTCAAAACTGTCAAACATATGCAAGCATTAAAGGCTTATATGTATTTCAGTTCTTCACTATATTGAAATGTGACCTAAGCTAATGGAACACATGAACAATGAGGATTCAAAAAGCCGACCCCAACCTGTTTGGGATCGAGTCATAATTGCTGTTGTATGCCCGCCTTCAACTAGCTAGCTTATATTTAACAAAGAACTCACTCGTGTTCCCGAGTTCTTCTAACTTGGACGAATGCAGTCATGCCATGAATTCACGCTAATCATCTCACCATGTTCTAGTGTATGTTGAGGTGTCCTTTTAGCTGAACTCGTGCATTAGAGATGTGTCGATAATAAGGGATTCTTGGAAAGCAATACGATTAGGCAATGTCGTTACTGTCTCCTTTCGACCTTTTACTTTTTTTCTTGGTCTTCAGTTTTTTGCTTCCGCTGTGTTCTTTTGATGCCTTCTTGCGTTTAACAGTCTTCTCTTCCTCTTCTTCCGTCTGTAATGTTTCATCTGTATCTTGTTGCTGAGGAGGTATCTGAGCTTCTGAACAAGCATAAAAATAGTAAATAAGCAAAATGAATAGTCGTTCCATTTCAACAAAAGACCCACACTCAAGTTCCCTAGCTTTTGGTTTGCTATCTGATCATGATTTTCCTACCCCCAGAGGGGGAGGTACTTCCCCCTTGGGCCGATTGTGGGCGAGGAGTAATTTGAACCCCCAATGCTGTGGTTCATAGCCACAATGTCGGGGGTTCAAAGCTACAGGCTCCACCGGATCTGTTCCCAGAGTACCCTGAAAAGGAACTTTTTCTTTCGGCCATAAAAGAAGGCAAACAAGGAAACAAAAAGCATACCTCTTGTAGAGAATTTTGAATCAAATACAACACTGTTTAGATGCTGCTTCAAGAAAACCTGCATCCACATTTTAGCTTTTAGGTACTTGAGAGAGTCCTCTCTTCTACCGATTTACGATAAATTAAAGACGTGCATTCATCATTCATCAATTATGCATAATCACAAATCAGTTAAAAGTTGGCTATATGAAATACATCTTCTGTTCATAGTTCAACTATTTTTATGCTGGCCCCTCGATCTACCCAACTGTAACCATGGAAGAATAAATTCATTTCATTCTCTGTTATTAACAGCCAAAGATTTTAGCTTTTAAAAATACAAGGAATACTCATCCAAATTCACACTAAAGAATTATTTTACTCCGCGCTCTTGATCCTAAATACTTTTAAATCCACTTCGATATGTGTTACTTGAACCGAGGGTCTTCCATAAGCAGCTCTCTACCTCCACGAGGTAGGTTAAGGTCTGCGTACACTCTACCCGCCCTACACTCACCTGTGGCATTTTACAGGGTATGTGGTTGTTTTGTTGTACTCTTGATCCTAAATTCATGACGGGTAAGCAGCACATGTTAAACCTTGAATGTCTTTAAGAGCACCCGCCAAGTATTTCTTTGTAATATGCAAGAGGGGAGAAATAGATGTGTGTCGAAGCACATTAATAATTGAACTCAATCAATAATTACAATAATTATCATCACATTAGGCAGAAGAGTAACGTCTAGGAAACACCATATTATGTTAAAACTATTATCTTTACCAAAAGATGCACAAAAGAAGTGTTATGAATTCACGATTCCATCGGGATCATTAGAAAAGAATATCTAGAAACCTTACAAAAACTCAGTTCTAATTTAGTCTAATGTGGAAGGATCGGAAATTGTAGTCTATACTTCTATATGGTATCTTGACTTTTTTAAACTCAGACGGACCTAAGAGTTGAACCGTCACAAATAGCCATTGTCATATTTGAGTTTAAGTTGCAAAATATTGCAATTCACTGAATTTTGAAAAGAGAGGATCAATCAACAGTCACTCATTTCTGAAGGAAGCAGTAGATCAGAAATGTAGCTGTCTATTGGATTGTCCATTCAGTTCTTAAAAAGCTACAGTATAGATAAACAACATACCGCAGACAGAAGTTGTCGTGACTTGACATCCCAAATGCGTAAATAGCTGTCCAATCCTATTCAAAAGTAATTTCTCCAAGTTAATAGCTTGTGAGGAACAAAATAAAAGAAACATAACTTCAGTTCTATGAAGAGAGTGTGATCCAATATTCCAGAGCTAAAACCATTTGAGAGAGGTTTAAAAAGCTTCAGATTTTCTATTAAGAGATTATATCTTTATACAATAAATCTTAAGAAACATACATCGAGATCAAAACTGCTATATATTACATGGACCTCCGACAAAGTGCATCACGATATAAAGAAGCCAACTGTGATTTTAAATACTTACCACATGAGGCTATAACTGGAAGCTCTGGATGCTTAACTATGGATCTTATACTTCCCGAACATTTCCCCAAGAAGGATCCCAAAAGTTTCCCTACAACAAAAAGATGCACTTGAAGCTTGAGACCCATAACAAAATAAATTAAATGAGTCTAGACATCTGAATCATTACATGAACTAACAAGTTTAACTATCATAAAGAACAAGAATCATGTCCAGGAGCATGGGGAGGGTGGGGTACATGCAGACCTTACCCTTCCTTTTGGGGTAGAAAGGCTATTTTCGATAGACCCTCAGATCAAGAAAATTGTTTTCCAGAAAATGGTTTGAAAGAGATGCAAGAGTAAAAGCTAAGAATTTAAACAAGAGCAAAAATTCATCAATAATACTGATAAGCAATATTTTTGTCTGCGAGGAACTTCTTATGTGAAACTGAAATCACCCACATTAGATAATCTAACAGATGACGAGCTCATAATAAGTTAGCCAAGTTACATACAAAGTACAGTGGTCAAGTTAACCACAAAATCTTATTCCTAGAAGAAACACAAGAATGAACTTATGTGTTCTGTTCACCACGTACATACGTACATGAGTTGTCTTAGTTTCATAAGCGATACAAGTTCTGTGCCAGAATCAAATGAGAGAACACACTTAGATTTGGATAGAAACAATGTGTATGAACACGCATAATCATAAATTTCTTATAGCGATATCCTCAATAATTTTTTAAAAGTCTAACTATTATTTTAAGGATGTCTTGCCCTTATCAATGTACTATTTTTCCCCAAATAATGAAGTATGATATATGAAGATTAGTATAGCGACAGCACAAACAACAATAACTATAGTGAGAGCCATTTACCTGTGCGGATGTCAAAAGAAGCAAGATCACCAGACCCATTTCCTATGTATATCGTATGTCCATCCTCATCCTCAGCCACAGCTTTAATAGGGGTCTCACGAAAATCAAATGAAACAACTGGCCTTCTCTGAGCAGAAATATCATAAAGACGCACCTACAAATTACCAAGTTGGTACAGACAGTTTAATCAGCAATAATTTCTCGACAAGGTAAATCAGCAACAAATTTAAAACACAAAATGAGCCTTATCATAATAAATTGAGAAAACTAAATAAGGCTCCGCAGGTGAAACTACTTAACAGAACGGGTACATGTGGATCTTATATGGATCAATTTTGAGTCTATTTAATAGGCTGAAAGCAATTATGCTATTTAAACAAACCAACTGCAATTGAAAACAATAAACTTCTCTCCATTAACTTCAAGATGTACCAACTGGCTATTGCTGAACGGAGCAAAAGAGCATTCTAGCGTAAAAGATGGTATGACATTTTGGTATCTGAAGAAAACACTTTATATCTCTGTAACCAGAAAACTTCTAAGGAATAAGAAACGTAGGATTTGCAAGGTGACGACGTGGGCTGAAGTTCAAGATTAGCTGAGCTTGTTTATTTTGGCAGATTACACAAGGCAATTGAGTGAATCTCCACCCCCTTTGAGACTTCTTTCCCTCTGCTAGAGATTTGAGTGTACTAGTACTGGGTAAGAGTTAGGGTCTCAAAAGTAGATAATGAGATACGAGGATGGTGGTTGAAATCAGGTAATGACACAGCACAAGTGGTGACCGATTCTGGAGCTGAAAAATGGCATCATGTAGGAAGAGAGAAATGAAAGGAAGGAAAATGGTTCAAATGGACTAGTAGGCTGGCCAAATTCATTTCAGAACTATTTGACTGGTGTAGTCTGTGTAGAACATATGGAATTTTGTGGTGTTCCGACTTTTGAGAGCTGAAAGTTATAAGCACATCCAACACTTGAATCAGCTCACCCATTTGCACCTTTATTGGGTTATTCTAGAACCCACCTCCCCTTCTCCATCCACACACTGCAAGAAAAAAGTAGCCTAATTTTTCTTATGGCCTCAGAAATGCCAGATAAATTTTAGATGTGTTAGTCAAAAGACAGTTATAAGGAAAACTACATGAAGCTCTTCTTAGGAAAAGGAACTATGAAGCAATTGCACCAAAATTACCCTCTTGATACAAAAGAAAAAAGATCAAGCTTATTAGAGCCAACTAATTAGCTAAGAAAAAATACCTGGTGACTATTAGTGCCTGCAACAAATTTGCGGTGATCATCTTTGCATAAGAAAGTTGCAGATGTGAACCAAGTTGGGGTGAATATGCCGAGGCTGTTTTTCGCTGGCTGGAATAAGGATGCAATGTGTCAAATTCTTGAAGTGCAACAAAGACCAGTCATTATTTTGTTACACGGAAAAATGCTAAAGAGAATGATGGTGAAACTCACAGATTTTGCAGACCAAACTTTAGCACACTGGCTCAGATCCCAGATATTAACCTCAACACCCTTCCTGATATATCAAAGAAAATTTCATTAGCTTGCTATTCCCACCATCAATGTTATATCCCAGAACCTTGTATCATGATACTCACCCACCAAACAATGCATAGCTTTCATCTGCATCTATCTTACAGCACAAAATACTGCCTGAACCACAAACATTCCATGTTGTTTGAGTACTTTCACCACCAGAATCTTCAAGTGATTCAGACATTTTAACATATGTCATGTTTGCTTGTCCTTTGCTTGTGCATGTAAGCAGGTTGCATGACCTATACATGCATAAGAAAGAATTTCAGAAAACAAGCCTAATTTAATATGGGGAAAGTTCCTCATAAATGCATGCCAGATGCCCAAGCAAGCTCCATCTTTGAAGCCACATGCAGGGCAATACATTGCAAGCACAGCACTCACAAAGTGTTGGGAAATATCCCTCCCACATGGATGATGAGTCCAATTTTTATTGGACAACACTTTATATTTTTATCTCTCTTTCTTGGGCTCTTTATGTTCAATGTTTTTTTTTAGGCCCAATTGTTATGTCTTTCTTTGGTTAGTCCATTTATGCCTATGTGGCTAATTAAAGAAAAGAAGATGAGAAGAGAATATAATGATAAGAGAGATTTGGCAGGGTTAACTGCAGAACAAGAAGAAGAAAAAGGTGAGAACTCATTTTCGAGTCTTTGCCCAGCAGGTTGGTTTTGTGCCCGGATCGAAGGTCAAACGGAGTCCGATCGTCCTGAAATTTTAGTATGTTGTTCGTGACATTTTCCTCTTCATATCCAACGGTCAGTTTCTAGTTTTGACGCCCGGGAAGGTGTTTTTTGGCAGCATTTCATACCTGCGTTTTTTTGGTGTGTTTTCCAACCTTTTGCGTGAAGTTTGTAGCTTGTTGTTGTGCCAAGTTGTTACTTGATGATTGTATTTGCCTACTAGTGTGTACTAGAGAGGAGAAATTGTTGTCCCCCATTGCGTTCTTGGTGATAGAGAAGTTTTTGCGTACCGTGTTGAGCGGGTGGTCCGTGGTTTTCTCCCCGATTTGGGGTTTCCACGTAATCGTGTGTTATTTACATATTACGATGCTATTATTTGTTTCTTTTGCTGGGATTTTCTATTGTGTGTTGAGGCCTTGTCGGCATATCTTTGACAATTTGGGGAAAAGATTTCTATCGATTCCGTGTTGCTTTTGTTTGTGACTTCAACCTAAAAAGTGGTATCAAGCCAGGGTATTTTTGGTGGTTGTTATTGTATGGCCTAACCATGGATGACAAGGTGGTAGTGTGCAAGGACATGGTCCGTTTGGGGGGGACCTACGAATTATTCTCTATGAAAATGCGGAATAGAGGGATTATGTTGTGTCTAAGACTGCTTGATCCGCATTTTGTATAAAGCATCGTTCCAACAGGTTGTTGTTGTGGAGAAAGATTGGACTCTAGCTTGAACAGTAAAGCTGTTGCCTCCATCGGACAATATGTTTCGTTGAGGTGTTTTGAAACATGTTGCTAATGAAACTATGCTTTTGAAATGTGAAGAAGAAACTTGAAACCATGATACGGAGGAATAATCCATGGGAAAGCCTCTTTGATCAGAAGAAGACTTGTTAAACTACAATACAAGGATGGCAATAGTATTGTAGTGCACATGAATGAGTTTCAAGGTGTGGTGAACCAACTAGCCGGAATGAAGATGAAATTGGAGGATGAACTTCAAGCTTTGTTGTTACTTTCCTCATTGCCCGACAGTTGGGATACCTTGGTAGTTTCACTTAGCAATTCTGCTCCGGATGGCAAGATGACCTGGGATTGGTCACATCTAGTCTTCTAATGAGAAGTCTAGTAAGAAAAGAAATCAGATTCTTAGCCAAGTTGAAGCAAATGTTATTCCAGAATCCAGCAGGGGGAGAAGCAAGAGCAGAAATCCTCAAAATAGAGACAAGTCGAAAGGGAGATCAAATTCAAGAAGAAGAGAGTTCACTTGCCATTACTGTCAAAAGCCAGGCCACATTGAGAGATTTTGCAGAAAGAAAAAGAGGGAAATGTCCAGGGAGAGAAAAGAGAAAAATGAGAACTCCGAGCAAAAGTCAGATGAAAAGAACACTACAGCTTTAGCATTTAGTGACACGCGCACGCGACAGCTGAGAGATTTCACGTGATCATGGATTATGGAACAGAGCTTGTGCTGAATTGCACATGGGGTGATTGATTCGGTGCCTCTTTCATATTACATCACACAGGGAGTACTGTTCATCCTACACATAGTGGTGATTTTGGTTATGTGAGGATGGGAAATGATGGTTCATCTAAGATCATCGGTACGGGTTCTGTTTGTTTAGAGACTTCCACGGGTTGCAGGTTGGTGCTCAGGGATGTGAGGCACGTTCCAGATATCAGATTGAGTTTGATTTCAGCTGGTTTGCATGATGATCAGGGTTATGCCAACAAATTTTGTGATGGAAAGTGGAAGCTCTAAGGGCAGTTTGAGTGTAGCTCGCAGGCCAGGAAAACAGAGTTCACTTTATGTAATGCAAGCAAGGAGTATGCAAACGGAGATGTCAAAAATGTGCAGGTGTATGCCTCCAGTGACTTGTAGTCATAATAGACTTGGGCACATGGGTGAAAGGAGTTTGCCGATTCTTGCCAAGGAAAGAAGAAGATGATCTTCCAAATTTTCAGGTTATGCCTTACACTCTTGTGTTGATGTTTAGCTGGGAAGCAACATAGGTTGCATTTCGCTCACGCCCCCATTTTAGAAGAAAGCATGACTAGATCTGTTCACACTGATTGGTATGTTCTCATGGATGCTAAATCTCACCGTGGTGCACAATATTTTGTAACATTTTGATGTTATTATAGAAAAATTGTGGGCTTTTGGTTGAAAAGTAAAAGACCAATCTTACTCGCCGGCTTTTTTTGATTTTATCAAACAAGACCCTCACGTCACGGGTACTTGATGAATTCAAGGAGTTTCATGTCAGAGTTGAAAGACGAAAGAAAAGCTGGCAGGAAACTCAAGTGTGTTAGATCAGTAATGGTGGAGAGTACAGGGGTCCGTTTTTGAGAATTATTGCAAGAGTCAGGGATATCAAAGGCTTGAGGAAACAGTCCGAACGACACTCAGCTTAAGCGTGCAGAGAGAATGAAAAGCAACCATCGAAGAGAGATCCGAGTATGCTATTCATGCTAAGCTGCCAAAGTCCTTTTGGGCAGAGGCAATGTTCACAGCTGTGTACTTGATCAATCGTTCTCCTTCAGTTCCTCTTGAAGGTGATGTTCCTCAGAGAGTTTGGACCGGTAAAGATGTCTCCTATAAGCATTTGAGAGTCTTTGGTTGCAGAGCATTTGTTCATGTTCCTAGAGATGAGAGATCCAAGCTTGATAAGAAGACCAAGGAGTGCATTTTCCTTGGATATTCAGAGGATGAGTTTGGGTACAGATTATGGGATCCACGTGATAGGAAAGTGGTCAGAAAGCAGGATGGTGTGTGTGTTCTTTGAAGATAAGGACCATTGAGATGTGAGAAGAAGAAAGCAAATCCCATTCAGCATCATAGGGACCCGACACCGATCTCTTGCGCGGGTGTTGTCCCTCAGGATCATGGGGGAGATATGCACGATCATGCCGATGATACCCTTGATGATGATGGTCATAATGGTGATGATAATGATGATGTGCCAGTACAGACAGAGGAGGCACAACCACAGTCAGATCCTTCACCGCCACCTCAGTTGAGAAAGTCCACCAGAGCGAGAAAACCTTCCACTAGATTTCCAGATGATGAATATGTGTTAGTGACTGATGGGGGAGAGCCAGAGACTTATGATGAGGCTATGTCACATGTGCACCGGGAGAAGTGGTACGATGCCATGCAAGATGAGATGAAATCCTTGCATGAGAACCACACATTTGAGCTTATGGAGTTGCCCAAGGGCAAGAGAGCACTCAAGAACAAGTGGCGTTATACAGATGAAGTGGCAGACACTAGCCACAACCACGGTACAAGGCAATGGTTGGTTAGTGAAGGTTTAAGTCAGAAGAAGGGACATGATTTTGATGAGGATATTTCTCCAGTTGTGTGAGATGTCCTTATTCGAGTTGTATTGGTTAGTGCTAGCATGGACTTTGAGATTGAGCAGCTTGATGTGAAAAACAGCATTTCTTCATGGTTGACCCTGATGAGGAGATCACATGGGCACCTGAAGGCTTTCAGTTAAGGGAAAGGAGAACTTGTATGTTTGTTGTGAAGAAGAGTTTGAGGTTTGAAAAACAAGCACCCGGCAGTAGTGGTCCAAGAAATTTTTGAGTTTTTATGATTATTTTGACCCGACTTCCACAAAACACATTCCTGACATTGAGTTCTTTGTGAAAGAACTCTCCGAAGGTGATTTTCTCTTCTCCTTTTATTATTGTAGATGATATGTTGATGTTGGTCAGGTACCAAGAAGATGGCTAGCGTGAAGAAGTCATGAGTTAAGTCTTGAAAGACGGATTAGGCTCGGCCAGAGAGATTATAGATATGAGGATCACCGTGATAGAAAGAACAAAAAGCTTTGGATAGGTGCACAGAGAAGAGTTAGTACATTGAGAAAGTTGTTGACAGATTCAAATGAGGGAAGGCTAAACCAGTGAGTTCTCCACTGCGGCCAAATGAGTTGAGTATCTACCAGTGTCCCACAAGTGGAGGAAAGAAAGCAACGAGATGAAGAAGGTGCCTTATGCTTCAGCCGATGGGTAGTTGGATGTATGCCATTGATGTCGAGGCCGGATATTGCTATTCTGTGGGGTTGTTAGCCGTTACATGTCGAATCCGGGTTTTATAAGTAAAGAGCACGGGGGAAGAGGTTTTAAAAATGGATCCTCAGATATCTTCAGGCCCACCTCCAGAGTTTGTTTATGTTTTGGTAATGGCAAGCCTATGTTTAGAGGGGTTTACAGATTCAGATAGTGTCGGTGATGTTGATACTGCAAAGTCCACCTCGGGGCCGGTACTTGATGAGTTGGAGGAGCTGCAGTTTCCATAGGCAATCAAGATGCAAAAGTGTGCTTGCTTTGTCACTACTGAGGCAGGTATATAGAGACAGCTGTTGATGTTGGGCAGGCAAGAGTTGTTATGGAGAGGAAGTTGAGGAATTCCTTGAGGAGTTGGTTTGGACAAGGAGAAAGGAAATTATCTTCTTCAGTGTGGTTCTCAGAGCGCATCCACTGCTAAGACGCCGCTTTCACCTCTCGAAACCAACACATTAAAGAGGAGATATCAGTGGATTCGAGAAGCCATTATAGAAGAACAAGTCCATTTGAGCTCATCAAGATTAACACAAGTGAGATTGTTAGGATATGATGACTAAAACTTTGCCGAAAGAGAAGAGTGGCTTATGTCGAGAGAAGACAGGTTTGTTTGAGCACTCCATGTAGGAGTGAGGGGGAGATCTGTTGGGAAATATCCCTCCCACATGGATGATGAGTCCAATTTTTATTGGACAACACTTTATATTTTTATCTCTCTTTCTTGGGCTCTTTATGTTCAATGTTTTTTTTTAGGGCCCAATTGTTATGTCTTTCTTTGGTTAGTCCATTTATGCCTATGTGGCTAATTAAAGAAAAGAAGATGAGAAGAGAATATATAGATAGAGAGAGATTGGCAGTGTATAACTGCAGAAACAAGAAGAAGAAAAAGGTGAGAACTCATTTTCGAGTCTTTGCCCAGCAGGTTGGTTTTGTGCCCGGATCGAAGGTCAAACGGAGTCCGATCGTCCTGAAATTTCAGTATGTTGTTCGTGACATTCTCCTCTTCATATCCAACGGTCAGTTTCTAGTTTTTGACGCCCGGAAGGTAGTTTTCTGGCAGACATTTTCATACGCGTTTTTGGTTGTGTTTTCCACCTTTGGTGAAGTTTGTAGATGTGTTGTTGCCCAAGTTGTTCCTTGATGATTGTATTTGCCTCTAGGGTTTTAAATAAAGGGAGAAATTGTTGTAACCCACTTGGTTCTGGTGATTAGAGAAAGTTTTGGACGTTGTTGTTGAGCGGGGTCCAGTGTTTTACTCCCGGATTTGGGGTTTCCACGTATATCGGGGTTCTTTTTTACTTATACGCTGCTATTTATTTGTTCTTGTTGCTGCTGATTTTCTATTGTGTGTTGAGCCTTGTCGGCTATCTTGACAATTTGGGGAAAGATTTATTCCGCTTCCGTGTTGCTTTGTTTGTGCTTCCCTAACACAAAGCTAGTCACTAACCAGTAGTTAGTAACTGTTTTCAAACACAAAATGTTCCGATCACTACCATCAACAATGTCAACTTTGGGTATTATGGATTATGTAATGTTAATCAGGTAACCATCAACTATATCTCTATCTTCTAGGCACAGTTCAGAAGTTTATTAACTACATTTGTGTAGGGATATTCATAAGAGGTTGCTCAATTCATGGATAACCAAAATGAGATAAGAGGGTATAAACTCATATTCCATGTTAGGTTCATATTTGAGCTACATCACAGGAGTAATAAAAAAACCACATTAGTCTCATATCCCTCACTAGCTAGCCAAGGATCTTGCTAACATGCACTAAAATCAGAAATAGCAATAACATTTGGCTGTTGCATTATACTATTTTTCCTCTTTCTCATATGTACAACAAATAAAGACGACATGCTGTCCCTCGTTATTATATATGGACATCACAACCACACCACGTCCCATCTAAGAGCCCAACAATTTCAGGAATATGCCAATTTATAAGTAAATAGCACATAAATCAGGATAGTCTAGTAAGCATTTGAAAAATTAAGTATTTAAATATTTGAATCGGCAAGGAGAAGGGCCAAGCTCTTGTCTCAAAAAAGGAGAAGTGCCAAGCTATTTAGCAACATTTTTATATCCAAGCACTGAACCTGATCCAATTTGGCTTGAGATTCTTCATTGAGTGGTTCGTACTTCCGACGACTTGGATAGTCGAGTTATGGCAACTTAATGTGTCAAAGATGCATGTCCTAGTTCTTAGTATATCCGAATCAGGCATGTCTGAGGTGCAATCAAGGCTTAGGCTGATGGGATAGGGTGCGGGCCCCCAATTCACAAGTGGTCTTTTAACCCACATTCTGAAAAGTTCTGTACCATTTGCACTCTTCTAGGAAGAGTCTAACAATATGTCTACTTCTACTAGTTGCTTATTCCATAATATAACTAAGGTGATTAGTTAGACATTTCCTGCTCATATTGTCTAAAGCAGGATAAGATAATACCTTGATGATGAGCCCAATCTTTCTCCTTTGAATAAATGCAAACCAACAATAGAATTATCTGTCGATCCTGGATGATTTTGACTTTCAATTGAAATGGATGCACGAACATCTCCATTGACTGGACTAAGAACCTCAATCTGCAGTATAAAAGCAGTAAAGGGTGCAAAAATAAGGCTCAACTCTCAAAAAAATACATGGATTCATATTATATTAACTTTGACCAAAGATACAGCCTCACCTTGCCGCTTTTCCTTGCTACACCAAGTAGCTACAACAAACCAAAAGAATAAAGTCAAATGCCTCATTTTTGAAGTATTTCATAGCAGCAGGAAGAACCCAAGGACTACACAACCACTTGAAGACGAACATCTAAGTTCATTTTTTTTAATAGCTTATACTGCATTACACTGACTAAATACTTTCAAAAAACCCTTTACTACATCCATGCTAAATTTGAACTATGATTAGCAAGATGATTCAATGTGACATGTTGAGTGGAATTTAACTTGTACAATTGAAAGACATGTTTAATACAGTAGAGAATGTAATATCCGTAGTTCATGCGAGCTGTCACTCCTAAAGTCCATTATGCAGGAACCAAGGCATGAATGGAATGATCTCTCTCTTTCTACACATTTTTCTTTCTGGTTTGAGTGTTGAGTTAATGAAAGGAACTACTCATGCTGTTAAGTAGGAAGTAACATCAAAAGTCCAATGCTGAGAAATTGCCAGAGAAGATACATGGTTTAGGCATCCGGGACTTAGCCTTGCACAATAAATATCTACTAACGAAGTGGTTATGGAGATGCACACAGGAGGAGCAAAGCTTATGGAAGGAAGTTATGATAGCCAATCATGGAGCACTAAATCACTGGAGCTTAAATATTTCAAGAGAACCATATGGGTTGTCTGGAAAAGCATCTGCAATTTATGGGGGTTCTAACAATTCCATTATCTTGCAGTAGGAAATGGTCACCATATCAAATTCTGGAAGGGCAAGTAGTTGGGGAATACTGCTCTAATCACTAAAAAACCCAGCCTATTCCAGAAGTCAGTGAAACACACTCAAAAATACACTAGAACAGAGAAGGAAATTCATGGAGCATAATCCTTGGAAGGAACATACAAGATTGGGAATTTTGAAGAGCTGATCAGTTTACTAGCAACACTTCACAGTGTTACTATCGACAACCTAGTGCCAGGTCAATTCAAGTGGGGAGAAGCAAGAGAGAGAAGTTTCCGGAGAGGCAGCCAACTAACAGTTAGGTCCACAGAATCCAATCACAGACCACTGGCCATGGAAACCAATCTGGAAAGTGAGAAATTACCTCCCAAGAAAAGTTGCTTCAGCTGGACTGCCCTTATGAAGCATGTTTGACACAAGAAAACTTAGCTGCATGGATGTATCAAATTGCAAAAAATGTTGTATGTGCCTAAAGTATGCAGAATCACACAGTCACCTTATCCTACAATGCTTAGTGGCATCAGACCTAGGGAGCATGCTTATACCACTTTTTGGGCTTACATGGATCATCCACAGAACATCAGGGATGCCTTTGAAAGGTGGAGATGCTGGGAAGTTGATAGCATCATCAAAAAAATCTGAAAGATGATACCAGCTGCTATGTTTTGGAATATTTGGAATGAAAGGATAAAAGGTGCTTTGATGGGACATCAACTACCTACCAATCTTTTAAAGTTAGATGTCTCATGTATGTATATAGTTGGACTTAGCTATCCCCTTTAGACTCCCTCTTTGAATTCTGTCAGTTCTTTGACTCTTAATTTAAGATTTGTAGTGGAGCTAACAGTTACCCCTTTGTTTTGATATACTACTTTTGTAACAATTGAAATCGTTTACTTAATAAAAGAAAAAGAAGACCAACGGTGTGAAAGAAAAGAACATCCATATTCGCTGAATAAATATCATACTGGAACATCCAATTAACTTTTGAAAACTTCATTATTTCTTTTTTTTCATTGTGGGACCTTTTTCAATTAATAAAATAATTTCATTATTTCCTATTGCATTGAGTAAAGATTTTTTACGCATAATATCATGGTATATATGTGTAACAGAAACTACAGTAACTAAATTCACAGAGATAACTTACAGGGTCAAATTCACGGTCAACAAGTGACGCCGCAAGCACACACCTTGAAGCATCAGGTTCCCCCCATTTCTCCACCACCTTTGGAGCTTCCTTCTGTTCACCCTTAGCTTCAACAACTACACCAAGTTTGTTTTTACAAAAGTAGAACTCTTAGTACTAATATTTCTAGCTAAAAGGGGGCCATGTTTTAGTATCAGCATTCATGGACACAATTAAATATGTAAAAAAGGACGGTATATATATGTGAAAACCCAATTATCAGCATAGATGCAAGATATTATTGCTAAAATAACTAAAAAGATAGAAAGAGAAAGAACCAACCTTCATAGAAAAACAATAGATAAAAAGCTCAAATCATTACCCTAAATTATTCCAAGAACTACAATAGACCAAAGCTCAAATCTTTACCTTCAATAACTACACCAAGAAAACTTTAAGAAAAAAAAAGACTCTTAGGAGCTATTAGGTATGGGGATGGGATAGACAAAGTTAACTCATGGATTGGGATATCACATGGATAGCTTATCCCATTATTCTGGTACAAATAGTGGAATAAATAATTCCAGGACTAATTAATACCCCTAACAAAACGCACAATAAAACAATCCTGCATTTTTTCCGAGATTATTATCCTTTTATCCCTCACACCAATCGACCCTTTAGTACTAAAATAAGATCTAGCTACAAAAGGGACCTCTTCTTGTCTAAGCCTTAGTAGGTAGAGTTATCCGGTATCTAATATTCGTCTAGCTAAGTAAAGGGGTTTTTAGTAAGAACATGGCCTTGTGCTAGTGTGTGGTAGCATGTACTTGTCGAATTAGTCGAGGTGCAAACACCATGTTTATCAAAAAAACAAAAAGGACAATCTTTATATGGGAAAAAGCCAATTTTCGGCATATCAACAACAACTACAACTCAGTGCCAGATAAATTAGTCTGAGCCATATGATTGTTGCTAACAATACTACCAGCGAGAAAAAAAAAGAAGCAAAGTTTGATTGAAAAAACAATAGATTAAAGCTCAAATCTTTACCTTTAATAAGTCCAAGAATGTCAAACGTCAAAGCTCTAAGAGGAGGGCATCCAGAGCTCTCCACAGTAGTAGTACGAGGCATATTTTTGAGTAAAACCCACAAATTTCAATGCTTTGAAGAGATAAATAGAGACCCAAAAATGGATTTTGCAGAGAAATTCTAAAGCTTTTAAAGCAAAAATTGCAGAAGAAGAGTTTAACGGCGCAGAAAAAAATGAAGAAGAAGGAGCTATAATACTGTTTTTGAAACTGGTGCAGGGTAAGGGACAAAATAGTAATTTGGGATTTGATGTTAATTTTTTTTATTTAACATAAAGTTCAAAAATAACCCTACATCCCCTTTTTGGTCTAAAAATCCATTTCATTTTTTAATTTTGGTTCAAAATTACTTTCTCTATTTTGAATTAAAATTTAATTATAAGTTAAATATTTTCACTAATTAATTAATTTTTTTATTTGTTTTGAAAGATCATTTTTATTATTCAAATTCTAAATATTTAGCTCATCTGAAAATATTTAAAACGGTTGAGTTTAATTAAAAATGGAAAGAAGAATATTTTTGAACCAAAAATAAAATGAAGGATATTTTTAGACCAAAAAGATAGAAGTAGGGCATTTCAAAAATTAGGAATATATTTTTACCATTTTTCCTAATTTAAAATATCGTTAAAATATACAAAATTCTTAATATTTATCGTTTTGAATGGTTGACATTATAATTATTATATTTTTGTATTAAATTTGAAGAAATAATGTAGATGACAAATTTGGTATAATAATAAGCTAATTAACACTAATTAGTCTTTTATTTATGCTCCATTAGGTTACATATGAAATTAGGGCATATATAGCCAACAAAAGAAGAGGAAGAACGAGTAGGAATTATGAAAACTTATTTATATGTTTTGTTTATTTTATACCTAATAAGATGATTTAAACTTATATAATTAACACCATTTATAAATATGTGAATAAATATTGAATGATTTAAACTTATTTAATTAACGCCATTTATAAATAAATATGTCAATAAATATTGAATTCGAGATTTTAATAACTAGTTTTTTTTGGGTCTAAATAGGAAAGGCAGGACAATTGTGAATAAAATGAGCCTTCCACAATTTCAACATTTTCTTCACGAATTTGATAGTGTTAAAGAGCTAATTATCCGATCTCTATTATATTCTAAATTATAAATTCTTAAATTTGGTGAAATCCAGATACACCTCAAAAACGTTTCGATACATTACATAAAATGATGTATTTGATCGATACATTGCATAAAGTGATTTATATGATCGATATATCGTGTAAAGTTATATATCGATCAATACATTGCGTAAAACAGGGATTTTGGAAAAAGTTTAAATAATTGAAAATTTTAGAGAATATGATCAAAAAAATTTATCTATTTAAATGATTTTTCCATATCGAGAGGATTTCATATTTTAAAATTTTAAATTGTTTATAGGTGTTTTTGAGTTGATCGAGATTAAACTATATGCGAATTCTTCATGCATAATTATGTTAGATTTTGTTTTTTTGAATTTATCATAATGTGTAGTTAGGATATAGTTCATATTATATATAAACTATATTTTTATAGTCAGTATATATTCAATGTATAATGAAGCTATATTCAGGTTTTTGTGTGCATCATAATGCATAGTTCATGAATATCTAAACTGTATTGTGCAGTTAGTGTATACTTTCTATGGATTTTTACAAGTTATAATGTATAATTAATGTTTACTTTTTATGACTTTTGGCTATTTTTTTTTATGTAAGAAAAAAGAAATCACCTAGTGATTTTGCATCTCGAGGGACCTCATGATTCTACAATGACAGTGTATATAACTAAAATTCACCCTGGATACCCATAATTGGAGATAAACTATTGTTAGCAAATATGGGACAATAAATACATTCCTCTTAACAAAATTATTGCTTTTTCCAGAACAAAAACACAATGCTCAAAAGCACACATGACATGAGGGGAAATGGACTTTTCTTCATTTGTTTCAAAGAGGCTGAAGTATGAACCAAAGAAGCAATACCATCAGCATTATCAATTGTATACTATACATTAAATACTTTTTCAGATTTGAACCACTCACCAAATCAGAACCTCAATCCAAACAAGGAACTCGTACCGCCAATTAACCAAAAAGTCGAAACTTCTTTTGTTTGATATGAATGAAGAGCCAAAACTCTCACAATCCCAGATAGCTAAAACAGGAAACATCAATTGGATCTTTATAGAGGTTCCAATGGTAAAAAAAAAACTCACTGGAGCAGCAGTGCTAATCAAATGGTGTGCTTTAAGAGTTTCGTGTGTTTCATCTGCGGCGCCTATTGTTGACAAAATCTGGATTACCTTTCCTCATCATGGCAGCGAACTCATCGTAATTGATTCTTCCATCCTGCGATTGGTTAAAAATATTTATCCATGACAGTCCAAAAGAAACCATTCACGGCCACACACGGCTGTTAATGGACCAAGGATATCTTCTCAATACATGAGCTATATACTTGTTGGTTTTGTATTTATATTCATTTTGTTGTTCCTGCTCCTCTTATAGAGAAAGGTTGTTTAATCCTAGGGGAACATTTCACATTGCTTAAATAGTTTCTTATACAGTTGTATTTTTCCTTGTTTCTCCAACAAGAAAATTCTAAAAAACACAAGATGTTTAGATGTTGTAAATAGAAATATCATATAAACTTGCATAAGGAAAAGGATACCGTACATTGTCTGTGTCAACTTCAGCAATGATCTCTTTTATGTTTTGCATCGTATGTTATAGTTCCTTCAGTTGAGTCAATCTTCCATGTTATATACCTAAAGGAACCAAGATTAGAAAACAGTAAAGTGTTAACCCTATGTAGAGGGTCAGATGGATAGCTTCATACCCGCTCTTATCCTTGTCAAAATACTCAAAGGCTTTGTACAAGTGATCTTCTCTTTCCATGCGATTCATGTGCATCGTAGCTGTTATGAACTCAAGGTAATCAATTGTTCCATTTCCATCAACATCAGCCTGGAAGAACAACCAAATATCTGTATTATCGACTATGCATTAATGAGGACCCTCTATGCACGCACTTCAGGTATTTTGAAGCCCAATATTTTTTATGTCAAATGATTTTAAGGGGATTGAGAACATATACATCATTTTCAGGAGCATCTTATAATTAAACACAGTCCATTTAGAGCTGTGGACTTGCTAATGGGTAAGAAATACGGCCACGTAGCGAGGTAAATATCACCAAACTGAAGAGTTTCTGCAGGACTATGTAAATCTTTTGTTCATGCGCTTCACCGAGAAGCTTTTAGTTCCCAGAGATTTACATCTCAACAAGTGATCAACTGCTTGCCAAATTTGCAGAATGAACATGATGAATAACCGCAAGAAGGAGATATAAGCTAAAAAGAGAGGTAACAGTAACCATAAAATAAGGAACGGCCAGGAAAATACCGCTTCCATCAACTGCCTGACTTCTGACTCTGAAAGCTTTGTACCCATTTTTGTAAGACCAGCTTTCAATTCTTCAAATGTAATTGTCCCACTGTCATCTGTGTCTATAGATTTGAACATTTCCTTCAAGCCAATGATTTCTTCTTCAGAAAGATTTTCAGCAATTACCTACAAATTCAGGGAAACAGAAGATCAGAGCAGTTGTCAAAACACATAAAAGGAAGAGAATTTTTCCTATCTCATTAAGAATTAGAACATGGAATATACGGCTCTGACCTTCAGTGCTACTTTCTTCAGCTTGTTCATAGCACGGAATTGTTTCATTCTAGATAAGACAGCAATGTCAAGAGGTTTGTCAGATGCATCACCATCTTCTCTCATCCATGGATGATCTGCATTTGCATATAATATTTAATTCAGTCATAGTACAGTGTGAAATGGTCGTTCAAGAGATTATAAGTATTGTAACCATCAATTATGAGTACCAGAACCTACCAGTAGGAGTTATTGCAAGGACCAGAGTTATTCTTAAAAAAATTGAGTTCTATGAGCATGTCTGCTATGGAATGTGTGGAACGAAAACAACCCATGGATGCTTTGAAAGAAAATCCGAGTAAGTCCATGTTTTGAAATATAGATGTGAACTATCTTAGGGTCTCCGTACAAACTCGCTACTATAGCTGATTGGGATAATCTTTTGGACTTCATAGACTTATTACTTAGCTAAAGGAATTCTGGATGCTACAGCTATACAAATAAAAGCAATCCTCTTTATTATAAATATAACAGATCATCATACTAAATAGAGGCAATATAAGAAAGACATTCTGCAGTGTATTATGCCAGATATTTGATCAAAGCTAAATCTTACTTAGGACTTCAGCTGCAGAAATCCTCTCTCTAGGATCAGATCGCAGCATCTTCTTAACAAGATCTTTAGCGCTACTCGATACTGAAGGCCAAGGATCAGATGAAAAGTCAAGATGACCTCGAAGAACGGCATCAAAGATACTCTGATCATTCTCTGCGAACAAAGAAAGCTGGTAGCTATTCAGCACTAGAAACAAAAGGCTCAGCAAAATTTTAGCTATCCCCTTGCTAATTTTACGGGAAGCCAATTGCAAATATCGAGTTGGAAAACTATGATGTTCAGATACTAAAAAGAACACTAACTAATGCAAGATACCATATAAGTAAGTTGAATTTTTCCATATTGTGACATCACGGCAATTACAAGAGGAACAACTAATGCTGTTCAAATAAAAAAAAATTAAATCAAAAAAATTGGAGAAAAAATGCTGTAAAAATACATCTGCAAGATAAGTATGAAAGTCTTCAACTCTTTAAGCCATCTCATTGCGTTTCCTAATATTTCCAGTGCATTCTACTACAATTCCTGAATGACATGTTTCTTCAATTTCTTCTTCATATTTTAGCATGAAGGAAATAAAAAGATGTTATATGGTGCATGAAAGTATTCACCATAGTCTATTGGTGCTGACATGAAAAGGAAATCGATAATGACGAAGAAGCTTAAGAAAATTCTGATGCTAAAATTCTAGAGGTAGCAGATGAAATTACCTCCATAAAATGGTGGAACACCACTGAGTAGAATATACAGAATAACTCCAGCACTCCAAATATCAGCTTCAGGTCCATATTCTCGGCGCAGAACTTCTGGAGCAACATAATATGCACTACCAACCAGGTCTTTGAACACATCACCTGCAGCCACAAGTGGCTTTTAGGTTGAATAGCTCACCAATTTATCCCAAAGAAGCGTAAACAAGTGGTAAAGCAAAAAATCTTACAAAGCTTTAGACTTATTCATATGCTTACTTTTTTCATATTTTAAATCCCCTTGCTAAAAATTCTCAACTCCAACTTTCCGATGACATGACCATAGATAGGAGGTTATGGAGGTCGCATATTAGGGTAGAAGGTTAGTAGGCAGTAGAGCATTATCTCTTTTTCATGCGGGATAGATTTGGTGGTAGTTTAATGCGTTGTACTGTTTCCTCATTCATATCAGTAGTAACATTTTTCTTGTAGTTGCTTGTCTTTCAAGCTCTTAACATTTTTTTTTAATGTTATGTTAACATTTGCCTATTACATTCCATGTCCTTTTTACTTGTGTATTTTCTTTTAACTAGCCTGATGTACGTTTTGAGCTGAGAGTCTTTTGAAAACAACCTCTCCACCTCTATGAGATAGGCGTTATATTCGTGTACACTCTACACTCCTCAAACCCCACTTGTGGAACTACAATGGTTTGTTGTTCGTTGTTATCCTTGCTAAAAATCCTGGCTCTGCCTTTGCACACACTGCCTTAAAAGACATTGTTTGATGCTTAGTTTCTTTCAGAGTGGTGATGTACAAAGCAAAAGTATTCAAATTATTCATACTGCAGACCTAAATTAGCTTAAAATTAAGGCGTGATTGATCGGTGATCGAATAATACCTGGTTTGAAAAAGACTGATAGTCCAAAATCAGTAGCCTTTAATGGTGAACTTTCATCGGAGCTCAAAAAAAGGAAATTTTCAGGTTTTAAATCCCTATGCATAACTCCCATAGAATGACAATTGTGAACAACAGTTACCATCTGCCGGCAAACTCCAGCAGCAGCTCGCTCGGAATAGTGTCCTTTAGCAATTATCCGGTCAAAAAGCTCGCCGCCGGCACAAAGTTCCATGACGAGATGAACATGGTGTTTATCCTCGAAAGTTCCTTTAAGCTCAACGATATTCCGGTGACCGGTAAGGTGATGCATGATCTGAACTTCACGGCGGACGTCGTCGACATCGTCCTTGTTGATGAGTTTTCGTGTAGCGATTGACTTGCACGCGAACTGCTGGCGCGTTTTTTTGTTAGTAACTAAGTAGGTGACTCCGAATTGACCCCGGCCGAGTTCGCCGCCGAAAATGTAGATGGACCGGACATCCTCCATTGGCCGGCCGAGAACACGGCCGATGCCGGAGAGTGGTCGTGGAGGTGGTGGTTGTGAGGAAGGGATGATTCTGATACCGGTGGTTGACGGCGTTGAAGTAGTAGCGCCGCCCCCGCCGCCGGCGGAAGTGGTGGTGGCTTGGTCGGAAGATAAGCTGTTACAGTTGCCCATTTTTATTTTTTTTTTTGGAGTTTGTGAGGACTTTTCAGTCAAACTTTGAGATATTTAAGCCCTGTGGTCTGAAGACTCAACATTTTACTTATAGGATGAAATGACAAAATTAACCTTTTTGCGAACTACATCGATTCTTCGATATTTTTTGAGTGATACATCAAAATATTATTGCAAAGAACATATAATATTATATAAGATATTAATTTAGATATTGTTATTAAAAAAAGTTCCCGATTATATTTGATATTTTCATACCGCAAAGTATATGTAAAATAGTTAGCAACTTCTTATTCAAAAAATGCTAAAAAGAATATAGTGTGAAAATGATGTGTTTTTCTATATCTTATTATAAGACAAAATCATAAGTGTCTATCAAAAAAAGCTATAGGTGGATTACCTTTTAAGTTAAATAGTTGATAAATTTGATTAATATTTTAAATGAACGTTAAAATATTGAAAGAATCTTCTTTTAGTACGAGAAGGTTAGAAAAATGCATTTTAATTTTCAATCATAGCAGTTATTATACGCATGAGAAATAGGTTTAGAACATATACATGTTGTAAATATCTACGTTTTCAAGATGAGTGCTCTCCAATTTCGACATTAAATGCTTACACATCTACCCCTCTAATGTTTTTTATTTACATTCTTAAATCTTGTTCTTTTTCTTTTTGTACTAGTCTTTGCTCACGTGCAATGCGCGTGCATCCTTACAATAATATTTACTTTCAAAAAATTGAAACAAGATAAAAATAATGAGACATTAAGTAGATTTTTTTAACAAAAAAGAACTATACTCCATTAAACTTAAAACAATGAAGGGTGATATGTATATACTCCAAGTTTTGTGAATCAATTGAAACACCAAGTATTTTACCCTATTATCAAATATAGATATAAGAATCATATAGTTATTCACTGGTCATTTGTATTACATATTTGCATGAATTTTCATTTTTTTTCAATTTAATTGTCACCATAAAAGTGAAATTAAACCTTATTATTTTAATTGTTACCATAAAACTGACATTACTATGATGACTTTCTGAATTCTGTACGATCCTATAATATGTGTTGACAATAATAACTACATTTCTTAAAGGATGAAAAAGTCCGTCAAAGAACTAACAAAAATTGAAATCCCAAGAAATATCACATAACGTATAAAATTGAGCAATACTTCAAGAATACATTTCAAAATTACTAAAACTCAACAAAAGATAGATATAAAAAAAACATTCAATGATACAACATATTAATAAGACCATACAAAAATAAAATAATATCCGTATAAACCTTTTTTAGTCTAGATAGAAAGCACAATAAGACTAAGCAAATCAAATACCATAAAACCAACAAAAAAGATGATAATCAAAGAATACATCAAAATCCAACATTATGAAAGAAGAATAAAAAACGCAGCTAAAAAAATCACACAAAATTAACAAATTTTATTACAGATTATTAGCATAATTTGATGAAAACAAGATCAAAAACTTGAAGAAAATATATTAAAATACAATAAAAATAATCAATATTAAACAAATAAAATAATAAAAAAGAAAATACATAAAAAATTCAATACGAAAAGTTAATTACATTTAGGTCTTTGGCTACTTCCTTTCTCTATTTAACAACAAAAAAAAAGGTGATATAAGAACATAATCACTGACCAGTCCCAAACCAAAATTAATTAATTTGTGAAAGAAGAATTGATAGACACAGTTGTTTAAGAAAAATGCAAACTTTTGGTCTTTCCTTTTCATTGTAACTGTTTCCCAAAAGAATTTACACCATTATGTCTAGAGACATATATTTAAATAAAAATTATTAATTATATATTAATATTTATTTAGTTTAGCAATAAAATAAAAATAATATAGTAATTCAATTTTTAAGTTAGAAGCTCCCACTTATTTTCTTTTCTTTTCTACCTATAGATTTTTTAGATGAACACTAACAGTAATTATTATTTGTATAATTTAATCATTTCTAAAAATAATTCTTTTGCAATTATTTATTGATACTTTTAAAATTGTGAGATATAGACTTCTTTGATTTGCTAGTTGCCACTTGCCAGTTAGGAATAGTAAAATAAAATAAGGAACAATCAAAACTGAGTTATGTCACCAAACAGCTCCCAACAAGTTGTCTTGTAGTGTGTGTATATATAATATATATATATAGAATAGTCCATATAATTTTTGTGTAAAAGAATAAATAGAATAGTCCAGATAATTTTTTCCATAACAACAGTTTATTTGAATAAGATAAGGGGATAAAATTTGCATACAATTTAATATATTTGGCATTTCATTTGCATCACTTGTCAACAAAATAGTAGTGATGAAAAGAGACTCTCCAAAATAGTTGTCAGTTCCTCTAGAAATAACGATAGTTATCTCATTCGTGTCAGATTCTTAAAAATATGTTATTTTTGAAAGAATTAACACACATTCATCAACATTTTTGAAGACTCCGAGTGACGGACCAGAGCCTTAAATTGACTAGTACAGAATAATGACAATGTTATCAAACTCAGATATACAAATGATGTTATAGAAACATCTTTATGATGAGTTACTCATACTACAAAATATTTACAAGACCAAAGCAACAAGAAAACATCTATGCACATTATTACCACTATATATTAACAGTATCAAGTTTGAGTCGAAAATGACTAAAACAAATGAAAGAGAACAGCTTCTCAAATACATAATAGTGAGCAAGCTAGATAACAGAAATGATACAAATGTTGCAGAAATTCGAAGCAGTTCAATCGAAATAAAATACCTCATATCCAGTTCTTTGGCGTTACAAAAGGTTTGCCTGTTGAGTAGTCACTGTCCTGGGAATGCTGTTTAAAATGATGGCAGAACCAACCTGCCCAGAATTGGGGGGAGGCAATCAAACTTCCTTCCGTGCACCTTCCTTGGCGAAACTGAGATGATGAGCCTTCCACTTACTGCCCTACTGTTGATTGAACCAAAATAGTCCAACGGAGATGTCAAAACATTACTACCTGTGTTCATGATATCAATCTCCTTCATCTTCCCGGGATTTAGGGGTGTTGAATCCAAGGTCGCAGCCCCTAGAGTATCACCACCACCATGAACGCGTTTGTCTTGCTCCAGGGCACCATGAGATTCAACAAGTCCACTCTTCCCTTTTGCAAATGAGTCACAAGTACTATCATTTTGGCCGAATCCGGAATCAGGTTGACCCCAAGAACATCTTTTTCCGCTGCCATGCGCCTTGCAGAAATCAGTGCTTCCCTGAGCACTTTTTGTACAGTCTACGAACTTGCATCTTTTACCACCACCGTGACGCACACAGTAATTTGTCCGGCCCCTAGCACTCTTGGAGCACTCTGGTACAGCACATCTCTTACCACCACCATGTTTAACACAGAAGAGAGTCCCTCCGTGAACACTCTTTGGGCAAATCCCACCTCCTTCAAATGAACATCTTTTACCTCCACCATGACCCTTACAGAAAGGTGTGCTCCCCTCTGCGCCCTTATTGCACCCTTCAAATGTGCAACGTTTCCCACCACCGTGGCCTTTGCAAAACATGGTGCTTCCTTGTGCCCCTTTAGAGCACTGGGGGTACTGACACCGCCGGCCACCTCCATGTGAAATGCAAAAGCCAGAGAGTCCTTCAGCACTTCTCGTGCAGTTCTCTTCCTGGCATCTCTTGCCCCCACCATGTCTAATGCATAATCCGGACTTCCCTCTGGCAGCACGGGTGCAGCCTTCATGACTGCAACGGCGTCCACCCCCATGTGCAATGCAGAAACCAGTGCGTCCTTCTGCACTCTTGGTACAATCAAGGAATTTACACCGCCGACCACCGCCATGGGCTTTACAGAAGGCAGTTCGACCTTCAGCTCCCTTATGGCAGTCTGGTTTTTGACACCTACGTCCTCCACCATGGGCAATGCAAAAGCCGGAAGCCCCCCTTGCTCCTTTAACACAATCCTTGAACTGACATTGTTTGATGACACTGTTGCGTTGCTGCTTCTTTGTTCCGGAAGTACAAGTGACTGAGCTATTTTGATTTGTTACTATACTTGAGGAAGGATCACGAGAGACTGAAGATGGCTCAATTTCTTTTGTCACCTGTTTCGAGAAGTAACTAGACCCTTCGTCCTGTAGCACATGTAACGGATGAAAAATGCTACTGGTCTTCCAATGAGAAACCGCTGATACTTCATGAGTCTGACGAACTCCACCAAAACCATGTGGCACCTTTATGACACTTTGTGGTGAAGTGGAAGTCAGATGCAAACTGGTAACATCAGATTCAGCAGCACTACTGGAAAGACTCAATTCCAGATCAATTGCAGGCCCTTCATCAGGTACTCTTGGATCAGAGCTAATCACACTTTTTGGCCTTAGTTTCTTATCATTGGCCAGATAAAGACCGAAGTCCACCTCCAAGTCCATTGAGGACTCGCCAATTTCTTTCGCTGGAGATATTGAGGTATATACAATGCCTGAACTCCACTTACTATCCGAGGCACTTGATGAATGGCCTAAGCTTAGACACAAAGATGAACCAATTTGCTGATCAACAGATCCACGAATCAAGCTCCAATTGTGTTTTATTTCCTTTGTGGCAGGGAATAAAGGCATTAAGGACCCAACGGAATCAAGTTGCAGGGTGGTATTAGCACAATCAGCACCTTCAGCTTCAGCTCCGTTTACTCGGATAGAATCTCCCATACTCTTGGATGTATTCGATGAAGGGTTTGCAGCAAACCCCAAATAGTGGAATCTGGAGTCCATTACCAAATACTAGGATGCAACACTCCTATTGAACCAAATCTCAACTGCAATTTGCAAAAGAACAGACGCCTCCCTTCCGGCCTAAAAATTAGTTAGTAGCTAAACTAAGGTTAGATGTGTCAAAAAGAGCACATCCCACCCCCGCTTACGAATCCAGAAGTATCCTTTCTATCCATTAGATATCAAACTTTACACCAAGTTCCTGTAAACAGCAACAATGGAGTAAAACTTTGCACTGAGTCAAATCTTCAGCAACACATCATGATAAACAATCATCCTGTACCACATTGAATTCCATTAAAAAGCATATTTCAGGTCACTCACCCACCGCACAGAAGACAGAAAGTCAAGAGAATATGAAAAGGAAAGATTTAGCAGATGTAAACCAGAATAATCATTTTTAAGCAAACAGAGTATGTTTTCGGGAAAATTACGTAGAACGATTTGACTTCTCTCCCCCCTTCCCCAGCTAACCATGCAAGATTCTTCTTGCTAATTTGACCAAAAGAAAAAATTTTCCTCTTTTATTTTCCTCAACTTTCTATTTCAGCTATTGTTTCCTTTGTTTGGGGTATTGCTGTTATCTGTTGTTGTTACTATTCTTTTCTCCACTATTTTGGCTCCTTTACTACTATATTTCCTTTGCTTACTAATTGTTGTAATTCTTTACTCAACCGACGGTCTATCAGAAACAATCTTTCTACCTTTAGTAGGTAGGAGTAAGGCTGCACATGCACCACCTTTCCCAGACTCAATTGTGGGTTACATTGGGTATGTTGTTGTTGCTGTTTCCTATTTCTGCTATAAGTTCGTACGGACAGAGATCATATACTCAGAAGCAAGCATTCCAAACACTTTCAGCTCTTCCCATGTAAACAAGAAAGCCCGGACCATTCTAGTTTCAAACTTCTAAACCTCAGGAAGAACCATACAAGTGGCTAGCTACACATATGGAGCTAAAAGCGAACAGACACTTTGTTTTACTAAATCTATAAATCAAGCAATTCTTTTTTCAGTCTATGACTCTATATAACAGCATTTGTTTTTCAGTCAAAGTTCAAAGGTGAAAAGGTACTGAAAAGCTCCTTGTCGGGTTTTTAAACGCAAGATGCAATTAAAGTGTGATTTAGTGAAACAAGACACATTATGTATATGATTGTATATTTCATCTTTACTTTTGGAGTAAGCTTGAATACTTATGGTAAACTAGGGTAATTATGAGTATACCTCCTTCCTATAAAATCCAATTGAAATTGACCGTAGCTAAAAAAACCTTGTCCTACCGCTACAAGGATTATGATTTTCTTAGCATTACACACTTTCGATCATATTAAAGCTTGATAAGATTACTGTCCGAAATAATAGAATCACAGAACTACAAGGATATCAACTAAGACATACTTAGCAAAGCAGAATATGAAGAAGAAATATGAATTTGTCCACTTACACAATTAGGATTCTTCACTAAACCTCATTTCATGTTCTACCATACTAAAGAATCGTGTTGCAGTTTGCGTTTGATCTTTCCTCTTGCTCTTTAAGAATCCAACAAAAAAATTAAAGAAATCCAGTCCAAAACTCATGAAAAAAGGCAGAAGCACTTCCAGATTCAATTCCTTCTTTGCTTTCCCACCTCAAGACTGCACAACAAAAGAAGAAAAATGAGGGGAAAAAGAAAGGAATTTCAAATGCCCCAAATACAAATATTATAGAAGGAAATTAAACATAACCAAGAGAGAACCAATACAGCTATCTAGTTTTCTCTTGATTAGTATAACTTACAAATTACTTGAACCGAGGGTCTTTCGGAAAACAACATCTCTGCCTTCACAATGTAGGGGTAAGGAATCGTAAACACCATCCTCCCCAGACCCCACTAGTGGATTACACTGGGTATATTCTTGTTGTAGTAAGACTTAATCGAAGAAAAATTGCAACACAAGGATAACAATTTTAAGAGCAGACCCTAGTTGTAAAAGATATTTTTTTTGAGAAAGTTAACATAAGTTGTAAAAGATATTTCAATCCAAGTTAAAACAGCGAAATGAGGAGTATTGTTTTTAACAACCAATAGCTCCCTAATCCGAGTTCAACGTTCCAAAGTCTAAACCACATTCCCCTTTCTTTCTGGCAAACACATACAGATCTGAGAGTACAAAATCTGAAACAAGCAATCAAATCTGTGAAAAAATGTTGCAAAAAATTCAAATAGACAAAATAGAGCTTGAACTTAAAATACATCAGGAGAAAGATTTGAAGGCCTAACTTCTGAAAAAATAAATTCAATCCGAGTAAAAACAAGCAAATTGATGAAAAATTGCAAAAATATACTAGCTAATAAGTAATAACCATATTCTCAAAGTTCAAGCTTACAAATTTCACCTAAAAATACCATCTTTTTCTTTCTTCAAAAGAAACACTGGAGTCGACGAGCGTCAATTAGAGCTGATTCGAAAATGCAACTGCTAAAAGATGTCCAAATCCAACTAAAAACAACAAAGCAATTAAAAATTTGCTAAAATAGACGGGGAAAAGTTCAAGATATTATATTCAGATAAAAATTAAACCTTTTTTTCCTTTCTTCAAGAACAGAAACAATAAAAACAAATCCAATGTAATCCCACAAATGGAGTCTAGTGAGGGTGGTGCGTACGCATTCCTTACCCCCACCTTGTGAAGGCAGAGAGGTTGTTTTACGAAAGACCCTCGGCTGAAGTACTTCTTTTCTTTTCCTCAAAGAAAAGAAACTTGCAAGTGCATAGCTTAGTTATACAATCCCAACAAGATTCTGATTTAGGGTAGTAGAATAAGTGGCATGGCTCAAATGAAGGAGCTATTCAATAAGCAAACCAATCACGAGAAATACAATACAAGAAATCTGGGACACCATGTTCCTAAAATCAAACAGAGAGAACAAAAAAATTGAAAGTTAGATTTCTTTTAACAGGGAAAGCCCACAGCCGCTACCTGCTCCTGTACAATAGTTCGCAAACCACACAAAAAGATAACCCAAGCCCAGTGCAACGAGCTCGAACCAGAAGACGAGCTCGAACCAGAAGGCAAACCCCTTGCTTTCGAAAAGTTAGATTATAGATTCAAGAAAGTACCTTACATTAGGGGACTTACTTTAAATACAAATGACTATTTCTCTATAAACCCCAGATAGGAATTCTATTAAAAATCTCACCTTTTTCTTTCTTTAAAAACAAAAAATCTTACAAACATGGCTCAATTAGCTAACCCCAAGTCCACACTAGTTTAACGTGAACCAGTTATCAATAGCCAAAACCAGCTCACGGGATAACACAAAGAAAAAAGAAAATAAAATTCCAATATTTATACCAAACATATAACCATGTTCCAAGACTAACAAATAAAAGAAAAGAAACAAAGATTCAAGAAAGTACCTGTACATTAGGGGCCTGCCTTTAATCACATAATGAATATTCTCTATAAACCCCAGATAGGAATTCTCTGCAAAAATCTCACCTCTTTTTTCTTCTTTAACAAACAAAGAAATCTTTCCAAAGCCTGGCCTCAATAGCTAACCCCAGTCCCAACTAGGATTTTCCCATGATACCAGTTATTTAATAAGCAAAAACACTTCACACGATAACACAAAGAAAACAAGAAACTCAAAAATCCAACTATTTTTATGCCAACATGTTCCAAAATCAATACAGAAAACAAAAAATTCACGGACAGGTACCCTTTACAGGACGGAAAACTTCTTCTTGGTTTTTGATAATTTTTGCAGGTGGGGTTTGTATCAAAACCTCAGAAAGTATGTGTACAGTGAAATTGAGAGAAAGAAGGAACTAGGGCTTATATGATTTCAGCAGCCAACAAGGGAGAGACAAACAAAATGAGCACATTATGTGTATAGTAGGTATATATACATATATGTAATCTGACGGGGTACCTTATACAAGTACCTTGGTATTTAGGCTCCAATGTTGACTTATTATTACTCTTTATATTAAACACAACGGTTGTGCGATATTGATTAATACAAAGTTTAAGAAAATAAAAAGAAAATATATATTAAAAGATTATCTATATTATATTAATTATTATTTATATTCAGGTTAAAAACTTTGGTGGCCCGAGGGGAAGGGTCAGGGCTCTAGGCCTATCAGGTTGATCTTCCCCAAGATGCTTCACATCGAAAGATGGTTTGGCACCCTCGACTGTCGGCTCTCGCCACCTGGATTGTAGTATGTTCACGGGTTTGGTTGTTCGCCAATTAATAGCGGTACGTGATTGGGTTCAGGAATGTCGTGACCAGTTCGGTTCATATCACGATATGAACGGTAGATCCTGGCGAGATTCATGACAAAATCAACTAAATTGAAACAAGATGAAGTTATGAACTTATGTCTCCCTTCTCGTACGTTATTTTTCATATTAGAATATTTACATTTCTCTTCTTTATATATTCGAAAGTTATATCAAATACATTCAATTTTGTTTCCTTCTCCCTTCATTTTTGTCTTATATGTTTATTTCTGGCTCTTATCTTCTTTGATTGTTGTTCATTACGTCTCTTTATCTATTTCTATTATGAATTTATTTTTTACGACAAAAACTATAAATAAAAGGACTCAAAGGACTACATGAATTCATACTCCCTCGTTTCACTCGGCCAGATCTTCTTTCTTTTTAATCTATTACGTAAAGAGGATTTGTTATTTTATTTTTACAATTGTCAGGTGGTATATTTTGAGAACACAAAATTAAAGAATAATTTTATACATTTAATATAATTTTAATTTAGAATTATATAATAAAAAATCTTTTTTATTTTCTTAAACTTCGTATCAAGTCAAACTAGATTATTTTTTACGAAACACATTCATCGTGATTTAGAGTAAAACTATACAAATAATTAAATATATGATTTCCTTTTGATGAGTGGAAAGGTCAAGTGGAGTTATAGTGTTGCAGACAAAAGACACATGTGACACACACGACGATTGATTGATGGATGATTAAAATTATGCAATTATTAATAATTTAAACACTAATTATATATAAAAAAATTAATTATGAAATAACAATATGTTTAGAATTTTAATTTTTTAAATTTTAATTCTTATGATAATTGATTCGTACATTTAATATTCAATTAATAGATAAATGTTGAAATTAATCATGTTATACTTTATTTTAAAAGGAAAAAATTAATATTGCAATACAAATATAATACAATATATGAATAATTAAATGATAAAATAAGTAAAAGATTTCAAAATTTGTGAATATTCATAAACAAAGTAATCAAAGTTAATGTGTATTTAAGTAATCGAAAGTTAAACAACTAATAAAATGTATCCATAGTTGTTGAACTAAATAAACCCCTTAGTTATTTAATATTTTCAATTCAAGTATAAAATAATATATAAATAAATTAGCATAGACATATTTTAATTATATAGGACTATAAAATGACAATTAAACTTTGTATTTAGTGCGCTTAATTTATAAAACAACAAACTGAGCTACTAAGCATAATATAAGCTATGCTAATGCTAGTATTAATTTTAATACATGAATCTATTTATAGCTACTTAATTATTTTTTTCGCAATGCTTTCAATGGATTTTTAATAAAGATTTGAATTTCAATTTTGAATATAATTTTATCCCTTGCACAAAATTTTATTGCATGAATTTGAATTCAAACGAGTTTTGATAAATTATTTAATTTTTTATCTGATGTTTAATATTTATATTAAAGTTTGACTATTTTAAATTTACGCAATATAACTTTATCAAAATATATATTATATATTCAAGACTTTAATCTGAATAAAAAATGAAAAAACACATAATTAATTTATTAATCAATGTTTGAATTCGTCATATTCAATAAAAAGTTGGCAGCGGCTCGACACCGTAAGTGGTGTCCTCCTTGACTTTATTTATTATTATTTATTTTTTATGGATATTTATATTAAAATTTGATATAATTTAAATTTGTACAGATAAGATGATTAAATTTTCTTTAATAAAGATAAATTTTTGAAAATTAATGAATTCATCACACTTCAGACAACCTTAATTTAATTTTAACTTGATGAATTTTTTCTTTAGATTCCGATTCGTCAATGACATTTTTAGCGATTATTACTTAAGGGAAAAGGTTTCTGATATAACCCTCAATTGTGTCATTTAGAGCTGATATACCCCTTGTTTCAAAAGGACCTCGTTTATACCCCTACTTGTAAAACAAATGGACCATATACCCTTTTCCTTTAACGGAAATGAAAAAAAATATAATTTAATCTAACATTTTTATTTTATTTTTCGAGAAAGTATAATCTCAATGAGTAAGTGTAATCCTCGTCAAAACATATTGTTTTTGAATTTTTTTTGGTTTCAAGGACTAAATTTATAATTAGTATGTTGATAATCAAATTGATTTTCTATTTCACAATATTCTGTAAAAACTTATTGTAGATGACCAAATTTTTTCTTCGCATACGAAATTAAATTACAATAACACCAAAAAAATGTTTAATTTTTTTTCCTTAAACTAAGAATGAAAGAATAAAATAAGAAGTAAGGAAAATCAAATTAATTCTAATAAAAGAAGTCAACAATTTATGTATGACAAAAAATTAAAATATACCTTTGAAACTTTGATAGAAGATTCCTATATACCCCACATAATTTTTTTAAAAAATTAGAAGTAATAAATATAAATTTAAAACTAATTTTTTAACTTAGTGAAGAAGGGTTATATGTGAAAAGCCATTTGTAACGGCAGGGTGTATGTGAGCCGTTTGCTATAACGGTAAGGGATAGTGAGAACAAACTCACTTTTATAACGAGGGGTATATCAGCTCCAAATGACAAAGTTTAGGGTCATCAGACCCTTTTCACTATAATTAATCGCCGGAGACGCTTTACCAATAAGCTGAATTTAGAGCATTTTTTTCCAAATCTTTGTTTTCAAAATTCAAAAAAGAAAAAAAATATCTTTCTTAAATTAAAAGGAGGGTTTTTATTTTTATTTTTAAAATTTTTTTTGGTAAAATCAGAACAAAAAAGTACTCCCCCCGATCACACTTCGGTTACCGGGTCTATCCCTATGAGTTTGATTACTTATTGTCCTCAATCTATGAACCACTCTATGTTGGAACTATTTGTCAAGTATTCCTATGCTTTCGCCTAGTATAGAAATTAAAGTCTTTTTTTGTATCGATTTTATTAGAGATTCAAAAAATTTACATATATTAAAACTTGCATTGATTTTTTAAATATGAGAACGATGTTTGAAATTCAATAAGAATAATATAGCGTTTCAAAAAACATGCCATCTCAATATTCTTTGCTATGATACACAACTTCCACATTTAATTATTATTTAAACACTTTATTCCTTTTATTTTCTTACTATAGACATTATTTGATGAATTGCACAAAAAAGATATCATTAATTTTATTTGATACTAATGAATGTATTATTATTTTTAATTTAAAAAACTAGTTATGGAGGCTATTATATCCATTTTCCATTTAGAGTGAAATAAAAAGAATAATCATTCCTTACTTTCAAATGTAACCACTTATGTTGCTCAGACTCTTAAAAAATATCAGCGGTAGTATTACCAAACCCTCCCAAAATAGTGTATTTTCAAAAAATTCGATATGAATACAATAACATTTTGCCGACTTGACTCGCACCGAGGAGGCGCCCCCAGCCTATGTCTCCGTTTCTGCAATTCCAGCGCCTCCTGCTGAGGCATTCGGAGCAACCTCCCACGCCCCCCCTTCTTCCTTTTACTTTCCGACGGCCACTCGACCTTTCACGAGACACACAGGTGGGACACACTGAATTTTCAATGATCACGAACCTCCCGCACACGAGATTTTTGCAGCTTTGTACACACCAACATAGCATCAAAGGATCCAGGAAGCTCCTGAAGCAGCCCCTAAAAAAAAAACAAAAAACAGCAGGCACCACAGAAGGAAAAAGCAAACGGAACAATATAGTAAGGAACAAAAGACTAAAAAAAAATAAAACAAAAAAACAAAAAAAAAACAAAAAAAAAAAAAAAAAAAAAAAAATAAAAAAAAAAAGAGATCAAGAGATAAAACAAAAAAAATAAAGAAAGAAAAAAAAAAACCCAGAAGGAAAAAAAACAGAGATATGAGCAGAATTGCTAATAACCAAATAATAGTCATTCGGTTTATGTACCAAAACTAAATGTAAACTACAACATTATTCCATTTGGTGGTAGTTGTTTGTTTACCTCCTGTCACACGCCTCAGGAGGATCAACGGTATTCTCACTTACTATCTACATAACTCGAACATTTAAACCTACCTAGTGTTTTTTTAGTCTGAATCACTATTTCCTTCTGTTAACTCTCCATCCTTCAATGAATTGATTGAATCTTGCGATAACTCGCTTTGATACTGTTGCACCACCAAAACTGATGCTGTAGTTGAAAATTCGGAACAAGTTAACAAGTTACCTAAAGGACCTAATTCTGGACAATCACTCTTTATATCCAATGCTAATACTACTTGACCCTCAGACATTCTTCCAACAAGGAACAGAGACAATCGGAGGCCAGAAGGGTGTGAAATTAGATAGAGCGGACAGAAAGCAAGCGCCTAAACACGAATTAGTGTGCTGTAGTAACAGCTTGCATCCTTACTAACTTTCTCTTCAATTTGATGAATCCAATCATTCTTGGAAATGTAGTGTTTTCTAGTGTTTTTACAGCGGTGGTAAGCAAACTCTTTATCCTCTGGAGTGAGCTCGGGGCTATAAGTTTGATCTATATCTAAGGTGACACTCCTTCCAGCAACCTCAGGGTCAACTAGGAAACGAACCACGAGTAAGTTAATGCCAGGGTGCTCTGCCATACGCATACCATAAGCAAGTGCTTCACGATCATCATGACCCCCGAAGAAAGAATAGATGGTTACTGAAAATCAAACATTTGATAGCGAAGATACATGGAATGCACCACCGACCCGTCCCGGTTCCTACCAAAGATACCAACTGAACAACGGACCCCCCCCGAGCCCGCACCCCAGCCTGACCACAAAGAACTCTCCTTCTCACATGCCTAAGATCATCTCTTGTGGTTACAAAATGTCCATCGATCCTTTGACGTTTATGGAATGGGCGAGCGAGAATGCGAAGAAATTATCAGGCGATCCCTTTTTTCCTTTCCAGCACCCCGCCGCAGGATCTTGATGTCTTAGGCATGCTATTCATTGGAGAGAGATTGCAGTTGCTTCGGTTCCCCAGCCGACAAATCGAGAAACAACCTTTAATAAGATGCCTCCAAAAGTTCTCAAACATTACAAAAATTTGGTTAGAATCCGAAACCTCTCTTTTTTTCCAAAAAGGCAGTCCATTCTTTCTAGCCTTGTGGACCATTAGAATGGCTGAAGACCTTTCAGAAAGCTCCATGAGGTGCATTGCATACACGCGGAGTCCTTTCTTTGCAGTACCACGAGAAGCCTCGATGAGATTGATCATCGTGGGAAGACTCCTTGTGCTATGGAAACAGGTCAAGATTCGGAGTTGTTTGCTCGTGTCTTTCCTCTCAATTGTTCTGTGCTTGTATTCGGTTGTAGCCAGTTTAGCTGGCTTGTACACTGATACTACTATAGGTGTTGTAATGAATGTAGTGACGAGTGCCATCAAAACGATAATGGCAAATGTTTGATCATTCAATACCTGCAAAATTGAACATACAAAGTAAATTACGCGAAGTAAATTCAAAATCAATAAAAGTTTAATCGATCTAAATTGAACATACTCCTCTGTCTTTTCCAATGTTAAGGACAATTAGCTCCACTAGACCTTTAGTGTTCATTAAGAAACCAAGCATCACGGCCTCCTGAACAGGCATTTTGCACAAGAGCGAGACTAAAGTAGTGCCAACGATCTTACCAAAACACGATGTAAATATGACTAAAACAAGAAGACCCCATGATTGTGCCCCTTGAATAGTAGCTATGTTTGTTTTTAGTCCACTCGAGACAAAGTACAACGGAAGGAATAGACCGGAAACAAGATCCTCAACTTTTACCACTAGAGCACCAGAAAATGGCCCTTCCTTTGGTACAAGTACTCCAAGCACAAAAGCCCCAAATAGGGCATGAATACCAATAGTGTCAGTAATGAATCCTGCAGCCAACACGGCTCCAAGTGTCGCACAGACGTACAATTCATCAACCGGTTCACCCTCAGCACAACGTTTATCCATCCAGTTGAATATCGGAGGACCAATGACTAGGCAAAGTAAGACGAATCCAGTCCCACACAAAAGTACCCATACTGAAATAAGGGGTGAATTACTAGCACCTGAAAGGGAAATAGCAAGTGCAAGCAGAATCCAAGAAGCCACATCATTGATTGCTGCAGCAGACATGGCCATTTGACCAATGTCAGTCGTTAAAAGCTTGAGTTCAGCTAGGATCCGAGCCAAGACAGGAAAGGCGGTGGGCGGTAGTGATGGAAGGCTATTCCATAAGCAGTAGAAAATGTGGGACTGGCTAAACTCCTTTAAGACAATAGTTTCCTTCTAAGAACACATGATGTGCCTATTCCCAATGTGAAAGGGAGGCTAATTCCTGCAAGGGCAATAATAAGAGCTTTCTTTCCAGTACGACGAAGATATCCTGGATCTAACTCGATCCCAACAAGGAAAAGAAAGAATAGGAGGCCAAAGTTAGCCAAAGTATCTAGTACTGTGAGGCTCCTTGGTGGAAATATTGCATTCAGATACTTCTGGTTCCGGCCAAGTGCAGATGGACCGAGTAGAATTCCTCCCTAACAAAATAGAGATCAATTTACAGTCAAACCTCTCTATAACAGTCATCCTTTATAACAAAATTTCACTTTAACGGTCTAGTTAGATCTTTTGGAATCGACTTTAATATATGTTATCTATAACACCATCTCGTTATAGCAACCAAAACATATCCAGACAAACGACATTGTTATAAAGAGGTTTGACTGTACACTGATAGTGTAAAATGGGAGAAAGACTTACGATAATCTCAGCAATGACACGAGGCTGTCTTAGAGGACTGAGAAGATAGGCGAGGACTCGAGTGAGTACAAGCACCAAACATATTTGTACAATAGCAAGTGGAAAAGCATAGTCCAATGGACTATCTCCTTGGAGTACTCCATTAGATGTAGCTTTCATAGGTGATGGACATTTTGTTATTGTAGTTGAAGCCATGTTTGAGCTTGAAGAAAACAAACTCAGATCAACCAGAAAACATCATAATCTATCTCATTTTTCAATATCTGCAAACCAAAAAAATCATGTAGAATCCAAAAATTAGATTTTTTTCGCTTTTTCTTTTGGCACAACACACAAACATGCCATTTAACCTGTCTATCTATGTTCTTCAATTTTGAGCATGCACAAGTAAGTACTCACACATGTTCGTACGTTGCATAATACACACACGACGCTATGTAAGTTTCCACGAAGAATGCAAGTTGCCACATAGAACGCGTGTCTATTTGTTTTATTATTTTTTTTTCAAATTCACAATGAAACATAACTAAACCGCGCTTATTTCAAAATAGTCAAAGGTTATTTCGAAAAAATGAATAATTTTTATGATCAAACATGTCTTTCCATATATAATTTTCCGGTGAAACGATTCATCATCCGCCCAACGCCACCACCCCAACCAAATCATTGCGCTCATTTCCTCTTCATATATATATTATAGAGGAGAAGCAGAGAGGAAGAAGATAGGAGAAAGAAGAGAGAACACCTGAAGCCGGAGGGAGAGTTTGGAAAAAGTTGAAAGGGGAGAAAATATACATTTCAAAAAAAAATATATCTCTGCAAAAAATTGCAGATGAATTAATAGCAAAGTCAATACACAATGAAGACAAAATGAGAGTTTTAGAGAGAGAGAATATATATATATATAAGAGAAAAATATGGAGGAATGTGTGTTAAAGACTGTGCGATATAACACACACCTTCCATTAACTGTTTGTTACTTAGAGATAAAAGATAATAATCTCGTGACAAAATCTATGACTACCTTTATTTTATAGTATTTGATTTGGAGGGATTAGCTAATCGTGAAGAATATTTATCTTTGATCATAATTTTCGTATTGTCAGATCCTTAAAAAAAATGCATTTTCGTATTGTCAGAATAATTTTAATAAATTTCCGAACAACAAAAGAACAGAAAGGAAAAACAAAGGGAAATGAATTAACTCTAAATATGTTAAAGAGTACAAACTAATTGTGACTACTACTTTTTCCTATTTTTGCGTGTTACGTTTAAGAGAATCAACGGTATTCTCACTTACTATCTACAAAACTCGAACAGTTGAAATTTACTTAGTACTATCTCCTTCTGTTAACTCTCCATCCTTCAGGGAATTGATTGAATCTTGAGATAACTCGTTTCGATACTGTTGTACCACCAAAACTGATGCTGTAGTCGAAAACTCGGAACTAGTTAACAAGTTACCTAAAGAACCTAATTCTGGACAATCACTGTGTTTATCCAATGCTGCTGCAACTTCACCCTCAGATATTCTTCCAACAAGAAACAGATTGCATCGGTTATATGCACGAATTAATTCTGTAGTCCCTGCAGCGTCCTTTACTGACTTCTCTTCATATTTGATCGAGCTGTTCTCAGAAAGTTTGTGTTTTAAGTCGTTAAGCAACTCTTCATCATTGGATTGAGCCTCGGTGCTATAAGTTTGGTCCATATCTAATGTGACACTCCCTCCAGCAACCTCGGGGTCTACTAGGAAACGAACCACGAGTAAGTTAATGCCAGGGTGCTCTGCCATATGCATACCATAAGCAAGTGCTTCACGATCATCATGTCCACCGAAGAACAAGATGGTTACTTTAAAATCAACATTGCTAGCAGATACATGAGATGCACCACCGAGTCCTCGGTCTACCAAGATACCAACTGAACAAGGTGCATGCTGAAGAACTCTCCGGTTCACTTGCCTAAGATCAGCTCTTGTTGTTTCCAAATGTCCATCAATCCTCTGATGCTTGTGGAACGGGAGGATTATCATTTCGACCCTCTTTCTCTCAGCACCAGCAATGATGTCCTCGTGCATGGTATTCATCGGAGAGATTGCAGTTGTAGGTTGGATAGACACCTTGCTGAGATTTTCAAACATCTCGAAAGCAACAATAATTTGATTAGAATCCGATGCCCCTTCCTTTGTCCAAAAGGCTATTCCGTTTTTTCTAGCCTTGTGGACCATCAGAATTGCTGAAGATCTTTCAGACAACTCCATAAGATGCATTGCAAAGACGCGGAGTCCTTCTTTCATTGCTGTACCACGAGAAGCCTCGATAAGATTGATCATTGTGGGAATGTTGTTCTTGCTATGGAAACAGGTCATGATTCGGAGTTGTTTGCTCGTGTCTTTCCTCTCAATTGTTCTGTTCTTATACTTGGTTATAGCTAGCTTAGCTGGCTTATACACGGATACCACTATAGGGCTCGTGATGAACGTTGTGAAGAGTGCCATCAGAACCATTATGGCAAATGTTTGATCATTCAGTACCTGCAAGATTGAACATTCGAAACAATGTAAGCTTACAAGAAGTAAATTCAAAACCGATAGAAGTAGTTTAGTCGATAGAAATGAAACGTACCCCTCTATCTTTACCAATGTTGAGGACAATAAGCTCCACTAGACCTTTAGTGTTCATCAAGAAACCAAGCGTAACAGCCTCCTGAACAGGCATTCTGCACAATAGCGAGACCACAAAAGTGCCAACGATCTTCCCAAAACACGATGTGAATATGACTAAACCAAGAAGACCCCATGATTGTGCCCCTTGAATAGTAGCTACATTTGTCTTTAGTCCACTCGATACGAAGTACAATGGAAGGAATAAACCAGAAACAAGATCCTCAACTTTTTCCACCAGAGCAGCAGCAAAAGGCCCTTCCTTTGGTACTAGAATTCCAAGTACAAAAGCCCCGAATAAGGCATGAATACCAATTGCATCAGTAACGAATCCTGCAACCAGCACGGCTCCAAGTGTAGCACAGATGTATAACTCATCAACCGGCTTACCCTCAGGACAACGTTTAGCCATCCAGTTGAATATCGGAGGAACAATGACTACGCAAAGCAGGACAAATCCCGTTCCACACAGAAGTACCCATAGTGAAATAAGGGGTGAATGACCAGTACCTGAAAGGGCAATAGCAAGTGCAAGTAGAATCCAAGCAGCCACGTCATTCACGGCTGCAGCAGACATAGCCATTCGACCAACATCAGTCGTTAAGAGCTTTAGCTCAGCTAGAATCCGAGCCAAGACAGGGAAGGCAGTGATAGAAAGTGCTACTCCCATAAACACTAGAAAAGGGCCTTGACTAACACCTTTAGCAATAGTTCCTCTGAGAATGAATGAAGTCCCTACTCCTAATCCAAAAGGGAGGCTAATCCCCGCGAGGGCAATACTAAGAGCTTTCTTTCCAGTACGACGAAGAGACCTTAGATCTAACTCGAGCCCAACAAGGAAAAGAAAGAAGAGGAGACCAAAGTTTGCTAAAGTATCCAACACTGTGAGGCTCCTTGGTGGAAATATTGCATTCAGATACTTCGCATTTCGGCCAAGAGCAGATGGACCAAGTAGAATTCCTCCCTGCCAAAATCAAGATCAATCTACAGTCAGACTTCTCTATAACAATATTTCAGCATAACGTCCAATATAATTTTTAAACCGATTTTCCATGTCACATTATATGAGTGTAATAACATCTCGCTATAACAACCAAAACATATTCAGACAGTCAAAGTACACTAGCAAGTAATGTTACTTCTATACAACACTTAACTAAGTTGATATTTCTACGACATGTTAAAATACACTGATAATATAGAAGGGGAGAAAATAACTTACAATAATCTCAGCAATGACGCGAGGTTGTCTTAGAGGACGGAGAATATAGGCGAGGACTCGAGTAAGTACAAGCACCAAGCATATTTGTACAATCGCAAGAGGAAGTGCATAGTCCAATGGATTATCTCCTTGGAGTATTCCATTAGATGTAGCTTTCATAGGTTTTGGACATGACATTGTTGTAAAATTGTTCGTGTCACTGTCAGAAACAGATTTAAGATTTAATAAAAACGTAGTCTAGCGTCACATTAAATTGTTTGTATTTTTTTTTTTACTATATGAATTTAGCTAGTAAGTCTCTTTATTTATAATAATAACAGTACGGAACCTAGTTTGATTAGATATCGGAAAACTTCCCTATTTGTATATAACTTTTGACTGACAAATCCTATTTAGATATACAGATTTATATATCTAATCCTAAACAATTTTGGTTTCTTAATAAGTAATTATAGAAATTTTAAGGGTTAGGGGCAAAAGAGAAAATAACAAATGGTGAAATTATCGTAAGTTTTTCATGACGTGCAAATAATGGTAAATATTATCAGTCTCAATTATTTTATTTTTTACCAATTTGTCACAATTTCGTGTCGTTATTTTATTTTATATTAGTCAATTTGAAAAAGAAATTTTTTCTATATATGATAATGCGTATATCTTAATCAATTCTTTTTAATAATAATTTAACTTTAAACTTATTATTTCAAAAATCAAATCAAATAAGTAAATATACAAAAAAGTTAATGGAAATTTCACATAGTCAATTTTAAAGAATGATATTTTTTCATATTTAGTAAGTAATAATTTAATTACTTAAAAATATTAATGTTATCTAGTTATATACATATTTATGATTTATTTTTAATTATAAATTTAATTGTGTGTTTTGTCTTATGGGTGCCTGTCCAACCATCTCACATAAAATTTAAATGATGGAAGGATGATTCTGAAATTATATATATATATACTAAGAAAATAAGTCAAAAAACTCTTTAGAATCTTTTTTTTCAATAAAACATTTCACATATATACGATGTAGTTTTCCAACGATAATATTGATGACCTGCAAAGACATATTTATTTATATAGAGAGGGGAAAAGGGGGAAAAGAGAGAAACCTGAATGCTGGAGAAAGTTGAAAGTGGGAGAAATATCTGCAAAATAATTTTTTCTTAATATTTATTTGGTATTGAGCAGCTTTATTTATTATGAAAAAACAAATGAAGACAAAGGAGATGAGAGAAAAACTCTCTTTTCTAAAGAGTGTGATGAAATTGATAGCAAAGTCAATTCACACAACCCCCTTCCATTTTTATAGAGCCATGTATTTGGCATGCTCACGATGGTTAGGAGTTAAGTTATTCATGTAAATATATCGAACAATTCGTCGAGTAGCATACATTTAACTACACATTACACAGGGGGATATTACTCACAATAACTTTATATCTCAACCGATAAATCAAGCCTATTGACATACATTATACTGCAAAAAATTGCTCAAGCACAGAATTATCATTTAACACAAGTTTTATTGCAATGCCCCTCCACCAAATGAAATAATCACAACAAAGCAAGACAGTTCCAGAATTGCAAAACAAGTCTTTTTGGAGAAAATAAAATAATAGTACACAAGCAAAGCGATGGATGATGATTTGAATTCAGTCATTCGCCGATTCAGAATCCACACAGCGATGAACCAAGAGGGATAAATAGAGGAAAAGGTTCCAACTGCTCAAGCAGCAACCTGACCGAATAGGCACTTGCGGATCTGCAATATTTTCAGGACAGCAACAAAAGAATTAACTAATTAAGCGTAATAATATATAAGTGACTGATCAAACGAGACTCTTTCAGAGTACATAGACAAGGACAAGCCTCTAAAGCAATCTTTCACAACCCCCTTCCCCACCGCGGAACAAATGGAGGAGCATTCTTGTTCAGCGCACAAAAACAAGGATAAAACTCTAAAGCAATCTCTTACAGCCCCACACCCCCGAAAAATGGGTAAAATCTTGAAGTTCTCTCTTGCTGTCATCCCATCTGTATAAGGACTAAATATTCATCTCATTTTATTGGTTAGTATACTCTTGTCATCCATTCATTTCTTTTGATTCATCTTCCTTTATACTCTTGTCATTCATTCATTTCTTTTCATTCATCTTCCTTTAATTGTTCATTCAATCCATCCTAACTGGTTCTGTTGCTGTTTATTAACACATTCGTGGTCTCAAGTCTCAATTAGCTTGTGACCTTAAACGGGTCAAGCACCAAAATTACCTCACAGACATTTTATATTAATATTTAAGATTTCAGAAAGTCTCAACAAATATTACTCCCTTTGTCTCAATTTATGTGATACTTTAAATTTTTCGAGAGTCAAACAGTTTAAGTTTGACCGAAATTTGTGCATGGAACATTCAACTTTTTGAAATGAAATTTATTTGTTAAGTACGTAAAAGTACAATAATTGACAATTCAAAATAATTAAAAGATATATGAAAAATTTAAAGATAAACTTGTTTGAATCTCGAAATCCGAAAAGTGTAGCATAAATTGAGACAGAGGGAGTATTAAACAACTGACCGGCCCTCGACTCAGATTAACTAAATCTAGTGGACGAAAAATGATAGGGAGATGGCAGTGCAAATATTAAGCCACATAGCTAAGGGGTACAACATATCAATAAATTGAGCTGCAAAGAAAAAGAAGCTATTCCATAGAGATCAATCATGAATAAGAAACAATAATCCTCTAAAATGCATATCAAGTTAAACAATGAACAATTTAAGGCACTTTGTAACTCATCTGAACAATATTTTAAATAATAGGAGATGTATAGACAGCTAAAACTCGACAGTATATCACGTACACTGGAGGAATGAAAATAAAAAAAATTGGCAAGACAAGACCACAGAAATTTGAGAAGTATGAAGGAAAGAGCAGAAGATAGTACCTCTGGTAGTTTCTTACGGAACACAACTTCCAATCTGGCATCAAGAGTGTTTTCACACACAATTTTCCCATCTCGAGAAGCCAACACCACTCCTCCGGAGCTGTGGGGATAGAGGTAGGTAGGTAAGAGGAGTTGAGTGATTTTTCAGAACGTTAATTTCTCCCAAAATCAATAACACTCAAAACAAGAGAAAGAAAGGAATGCAACCAACAGATACTCATGAAAGTAAGGTTGTAATAGAGCAGCTTACCAAGATGGACCATGCATATTATGATGTGATGGAGCAGGAGGAAGGTGGATTTCATCAACTATGATCTCAGGTTGATGGACATTTGCCTTCTCTGCGTATTCTTCCTTTACTCCCTCCAGTACATGTTCAACCAGGTGTACATCATGCTTCCGACAACGCAGAAGGACACAAGGCTCTTTAAGCCTAAGCAAACTCTGCAACAGAAAGAGTTGGTTTCAAATCATGCCTAAAGACTAAACAATAATAAATTCAGTAAGCCATCCAGACACCATGAAACAGTCCATCCAATTACAGTCACAAACAACATAAAAGACAAATTTTGTTGTTAATCATAGAATTAGGTTTGGTCATAGCACTCTAGACATTTAAATACTTGCAAAGAAGAAATTACACGCTTCAATTATCATGAGGGTAAGAGCTACAATTTTAGATTCTGTTGAAGTTGAGCCTCAATTTTAGAAGTATCCAGAATGAAGGTAAGGTACCAGCAAAAGTTCCTTCTAATAATATCCAATTATATTTGGTATCTAAAACAATAACATGATTCTAATAGAGTCTTAGACTTAAGACCCGGTCCAAACTTGAAACAAGAGATATCACAATTTTCATATTCTCATTCCATTGTAAATACAGTTAATGCCATAAAAACCAAATAAGGATTCATAATCTGTCCCTAAAAGTTCAGATAACATGATGCTTATGGCCACATCAATAGATGACTAATATTGGTCCACTTACACATTATATATTCATCCAACTTCCTTAATCGGTATAAGATCTCATAGTTTCAATCTGAAGTCCAGAAAAAGATAGATGTAACATGAGTAGATAACGTCCAATCAACTGAACAATAAGATCATGCAGAAGCTTCTTATAACCGCCGTGGTGGTGATGAAGAATAGAATCTATGATGCCGTGCTCATGATGGCTAACATTTAAGAGCTCCTTTGCTGCTGCCTCCTTCATGGTGTTAACCAAGTCATCCTGAGCTTGAAGAACTTTGATTCGAGAGGCATTAAGTTGCATGGAGTACTCACTACAAGAATTACATTAAGAAGAAACTTTAAAGACCATGTCGGCCAATTGCAGTTCAAATTATATAATTAAGCTGAATCACATATAATGTAATTTTCGCAAAACAATAGCAATTAAAAATTTAAATTTCAGACCTAGTTCAACATGATTTGGCTTGCTAAAGTCTACAGAAAAGAACATCGCCAGGAAATCAACTTCAGACCAAATTTAACCATATGGCTTGTTCCAAAAAGAACTACTAAAAAAGGTATTAATATTTAATGGCAGCAAAGTACAATACTACAAAAGCTCCAAATTATACACAATACTTGTACTTCAGAAGTACCCAGCAAAACCAACTGAAAAAGCACATCCATGATGTTCCAGACCAAGCATGAACAACACAAGAAGAAACCTGGCTGCAAACTAAAACTTAAGCTAAGACATCAAATAAAAGTAATTATTTTCATCCAAAATCAAGTGATAGCTAATATAGTTACAAAACAACGAATCAAATTGCTGTTACTGTCATAGTATTACTGATATCTTCTCTTTACATTTAGAGCACAATGGCATTTTGATGGCTGACAGAACTCAAATTGTAGTATTTGACCAGCAATCTGAATTCCCAAACATAAAATCAAAGAGCATTTTATTCAATCCAATTTGATGTAAAGCACAAAATAGTAACACAAGGACAAACCAAAACAAATGAGAAAAAATTACATCTTCTTGCGAACATCCACTTGTTTCTCTTTGCGTTCGTACTCTTGTCTGATCTTCTTCTTCTCTGCTTCCACTAGCTGCAACTTCTCGATGTTGAATTCCTAAGAAATAGCCACATCCAAAGACCATTATTTCTCTAGCTACCTTAAAAGGGACTCCAAAAATAGGCAGATCCAACTATCTCTCTGTGAATTGTCAGAAAAAGTTTCAACTCCAATTAAATACAAAAAAGTCAAAACTTTTTCTGACAATATAGATAAATTTAGAACTTTTTACACTCGAACTACATATATAATCCAAAATTTCAAATAGTATGCATATCTTTACACTTATCATCACATTTCAGCAATTTTAAAGTTTGGATCCGTCCACTGACTCAGAACTGGTTACAGAAATTAGATGGTCAAAACTTTTTGAGAAGTACAGATTTAAAACTTTTTAGACGAATCACATATATAATTGGAGATTTTATAAAGTACCATACACTTACAATTATTATCACAAAAATTAGTGACAATAGATCCAAATTTTAAGGCTTTTTATGAACCACATATATAATTGGAGATCATAAAAAAGTACCATATAATTACATTTATTATCACAAAAATTAGTGAGTGCAGCATAATTCACACACGCCACTTGCCAATAAATGTCATTTAAAATTTTATAGACTCTAACAACATATTTAATTCGAAATTTATTTAAAAACATACACCTTTACACTTATTATCACAAATAATAGTGTCTGCTTCACTATTCACACACATGACTTTAAATTTTGGATAAACCTCTAACAAAGAACAATGCTAGATGCAGAAAATAAATAGTCAAAACATTCTGAAAAGTACACATTTAAAACTTTTTAGAGTCAAACTACTTTCAAAAATATCCATAAGTACTATACTTTTACACTTATAATCACAAATAACACAACGACTTCAAATTTCGGATCCGCCTTCGACTCAAAACAATGCTAGATGCAGAACTCAAATAGTCAAAATTTCTCAAAAGTGCTTTCTTTTAGACTCTAACAACATAGATAACTCGAAATATCTTATAAGTAACATATAATTTACCACAAAAATTAGTGATTACAACACTATTCACACTTCCCTGACTTCAAATTTTGGATCCGATTATGAATCGAAACAATGCTCAATTACAGAAATAATAAAATTGAAATTCAACACAGGTCTTACTTCTTCAGCAGAAACGGAAATCTCATTAGCTTTTTCTTCCGCTTCCTGACGGATGAATCGGACCATTTGCTGGATCTGCTTGGATACATCGGCGTCGTTCATTGTCGGAGCTGAGTTGGGTCAAAATCGGGTCAACGATGTGATCCGATTAAGGCAATTTCGGGTTTCTTCTAGCAGAGATAGAGAGGTTTTCGGAGAAGAAGACGACAGGTAAGAGAGCAGAGTTGACAGTTCACATAATTTGTAGTATCCGATCTATCTACCACGTCTTTTATCAGAAATTCCATTAGTCACCCCAAAACTTCTTTTAAATACATTTAGGTACATTTTTGTTTCTTCTACACTTTTGTTTGGAGGATTGATACATGTTCGTTCCACGATGTATCGTATTATATATTGTTTTAATAAATATAATATTTGAATAAATTGTATCATTTTGCATTGTTACATAATGTCACATATTGATTATTTGAATGATAATTCTATAAAAAAAAGTAGGATACATAATAGAGATATGAATAATTGAGAAAAAGATATGAAGAAAAAAATATAACCGGTAACGATTTGTGAATCCACATAAAAGCTGACTCGTTTTATGTAAACGAATCTTTTCATTGTTACCTAACGATGAATTCAAACGATATCATATAGCATAATTTAAGTAACAATCCAAAAAAAAAAAACACTATATTTGAGCTAAAAATACAAAGGGTAACAATCATCCAAACAAGGTGTTAGGGGTTGAGAAATAAGTTACCGAGATTAGTTATTCCACACCCTAAATATGAGATAAAAATAACACAATAATTTCGAGATAAGTTATCTCGTGATTTTATTTCAATCAAATGTGGAATAAACTCATCTTAAAATTGATTATGAAAATAACTATCTCTTATCCACTGTATCAAACGAGCCCTTAAAGAATCGAATTGAAAGTTATACCTAGAGTTGCCCAAAATGGCAAAGTTAGTCCATAAGTGCAAAAGTAGTGTTATGACCCACATCTATAACTTACTAAAGGAATGTCTGATATAGAAATACGTTGGTGCAGATTCCTCGCAGATTAAGATTACAAAGTTGAAAGGGATGAAATTGCAACATTTACAAAAGACTAGGGTTATAAATGAGCATAAAAAAAAGTATTAAGGAGTTTGGGATGGTTACCAGCTATTTTGTTGTAAACCAAAGTTTCATCTGACCTAAGAATTGTTCTTGTGTTTTTTTGTTTTTTGCTTTCATTTGTTTTTTTTATTATAAACCCTTTCTTCGTGTTTCACTTTTTTTTAAAAGAGCAAAAACTCTAAAAAAAAATTCAAAATTGAGTAGGAGGATTTCTGAGGTATGAAACAATTCAGCTTTCGTGTTTCAAATTCTGATTATTTTCTGTATATATGTGTTGTTATACATGTAAAAATCTTCGTTATATACTAGAACTGATTTAGGGTTTTGTTGTTGTTGTTGTTGTTGTAATTAGGGATTTTGTGTACGGAAATGGCATCCAAGAGGATTCTGAAAGAGCTCAAGGATCTCCAGAAAGATCCTCCTACCTCTTGCAGTGCTGGTACCATCTATCTCGTTGCTCTTTTATTTTATTTTTTTTGGTAAAGTTATGTAGTATTTGTATGTGAGTGATTGTTTTTTGTTTTGGGTTATTTAAAAAATTGGTACTTGAACCGAGGATATATTGGAAATAGTTTCTCTAACTCCCAGTATAGGGGTAAGGTTTGTATATAGTCTAGCGAACTCCACTTGTTTCTTCTGGAATTACACTGTTCTGGAATTACACTGGGTATATTGTTATGATTTTTTGATGGTTGTTCCTTTACTTTTTTCCGAAATTGACTGATGTTTTGTGGAGTAAGGTTGTGTGAGAATACTGTTGATGAAAAAAACACTCGTCTTCGTTTTTACAAACCAAAAGTTAAAAACACTTGGTGATAAATGACGTATTAACTAAGTATGGTTTGGTGAGCTAAAGGTTTATCATGCATTTGTTCTTGCTGCAAACAAGTGAGTGGATGAAATTCTTTCTGTCTAATGATTCTCCTGGGCGGGGTGAGTCCTTGCAGTGTTGGTACCGGCTCTAAATCTTTGTTCCCTTTTTTGTTCTGTAGTTTCTCGTATTGTAGTGATTCTTTTCTTTATTTTAGTGAATTGGCTGGTGCGTTGACAAGTAAGGTTGTGTGAGAATACTGTTGATGAAATTGAGTATTAACTTACTGTTGTTAAGTGATGAAGTCGTAAAGGGTATGTGATGCATTTGTTCTTGCTGGAAACGCAGGCTTGGATAAAATTCTTTTTGATTTATCGATCATTCTGGGTGGGGTGGGTAAAAAATAAAGAAATTGGCTGGTTGTTTTTAAAGATTTTCTTTTTAGTTGCTTGCATACATGATTCCTTGGTTATGATGTGGGAAGTGTGAAGAATTCAGGTTGTTTTTTTGGGTCTGATCACACATTTTTTTCACCATGAAGTGTTGTTGTTTTTCATTCTCGCACGTGCATTTGTTATAATGGTTTTTCATTCTACTTTTTGCCATTTTCTTTTGCTGTTTGTATTAGGATGGTAGCTTTGGGAAACCTGTTAAAGATCTTTGTGTGGAATGTTGTTCTGATTATTGTGCTGTTGTTTGTATCAGGCCCAGTTGCGGAAGATATGTTTCACTGGCAAGCGACACTTATGGGTCCATCTGACAGTCCTTATGCTGGTGGAGTGTTTCTTGTGACCATTCATTTTCCACCCGATTATCCATTTAAGCCTCCAAAGGTATCCCATCCACATCATGTGGGGTTACATATGCTTTTGCTTGCTAATCAATGCATTACTTCTACATCTTGCTGGGATCTTTTCTCATAATGCTATTGTTTTTAGAGTTGCACTAAAATATGTCAATTGGTTGCAAATTCTTTTTTTTCATAACAATATCTTAAGACGAGTACAGACGTTAGAGCTCATTTGCTAGGGAGAGCTGATTTTTTGCCCTTCATCAATTCAGAACTATTGTGTTAATGGGCCTGCTATAAAGTTCAAATTCATTACTATTAGTCATGCCTTAAATTTAAGTTGATTGTAAAATCTACAAACTGGTCAATCAAACTGGTATCAAGAAAGCCCAACTTTTTTCTGTGTATCTGCATTTTGCTAACACGGTAGTGATGGTATAGCTAGCCTGTGAGTTTTCTTGTGTCCTTATTTGAGAACCTGCACTCCAGGACTTGCGGAAATTTTGAGACAGATCTGATATAATTTACTCAAAAGCTGCTAAAGTATGCTCTACATCATGTATTAGTGACAAGAAAGAGTTTGGTTTCTAGCATGACTATTTAGTCAAGTGGTTTTCCAATTGTCTTTACCTTTGCTTTGCTTTGCTTGTGTGGAATCCACTGAAGTCATGAACTGTGTGGGAGAATGATTACACTTTCAATCTAAGAAGAATGACTTGGATTTGGCTCAAAGAGATTGGTGAGTGCTCGATGCTTAGGAGTAATAACTGGGAGATCCTAGGATTATATCGCTGCTATACCACTCTCTATGAGCCAATCTGCTCCAACCTTGGTAAGCAGGTTTACTTGGCATTGTGGTTTGTGTGCTAGTTGCAGGCTGCTTGGTTGATTATGGAGCATGCACAAGTTGGTCTTGACACCATTGTCATCCAAAAAAGACTTAAGAAGGATGACTTAGATTTCCCTTTTGATTGAGTTCATGTTGGGTAACTAGCTATGTTGTGAGATCTTGGAATTCTCTGTACTTATTAGATTGGTGCATAAATCGCATAAGCAATGGCTTTCAGTTCCTCAGGTTTGAGAACATGCATCTTGTTAATTTCATCTAAAACCTTCCCCTCATGAGTACTATGTTGAACCCTTAACTAGAGAGGAGGCAAATTTTCTTGTTGATATCCTAGTAAATAATTTTGTTTTATTCCATACAGATTCCAGCAATAGATTGAATTTCTTCATGTGTTTCTTAGAATTGACTTGTCGTGCTCTTAGATTCATTTGCCAAAGTACACAAGTATTGGCTGTCTCCCTAGACAATGTTCTGCAACGTGTATAGCCTTTTCTTTTCTTTATTCTTTTCCCTGTGAAAGTTTCACATCATTTATGTAACAATGTGCAGGTAGCTTTTAGGACAAAGGTTTTTCACCCAAACATCAACAGCAATGGCAGCATTTGCCTCGACATTCTGAAGGAACAATGGAGCCCGGCACTTACTATTTCCAAGGTTATTTCTGTTATAGTTTTAGACACATTTGTTAATCTTTTTATTAAAGGAATGCAGTAATATTTTCCTTCTGTGGATAGTGTAATTTAAGAAACTGAATACCAGTAGTTTCTGTTCCTAGTTTAAGTTGTTCTCGAGAAAGCTAAAAGAGCATAAAATGTGGACGGATCAAATTATACCTTGTTCATTTCAAGTGCATTAACCATAAATTAATCCATATCGTAGTGCAGTCAAGAAAACAGATTATGTTGCAGATGTATTACGGTGGCTTATTCTGTTATCTATTGATTGCAGGTGCTGCTGTCAATCTGCTCTCTGCTAACGGACCCTAATCCCGATGATCCTTTGGTGCCCGAGATTGCTCATATGTACAAGACTGATAAAAGCAAGTACGAAGCAACTGCTCGGAGCTGGACCCAAAAGTATGCAATGGGTTAGTTGCTGCTCAGACCCATGTCCGGAGGGGGGCTCCTTTCCCCTCGGAGTTTGTGGTCATTGTCTATGACATATTAAGAAGTGTTTGTTTCTTCATGTATAATCAACTTGAGAGGAAAGCTTGAATTGTGGCATCACTGTGAAACATTGAGTTTGCTGTGTCTGTAAACCTTTAATGGCTTTTAAATCCTGTGGATGGGTTCAAACTAGTAGACATTTGACCCTTGGCAACTGAAGTAAGTGATCTCTTAACATATAAAGGCAATCCAAAGCCTTGATGCTTAAATGCTTTTCTGGTCAAATTTTTAGGAAAAAAAAAAGGTGCAATTTCCCATGTGATGGTGGGTGTGTTTGGTCTAGAGGAAAATGTTTTCTATGGAAAATATATTCTCAAAAATTCCAAGTGTTCTTTTTTTAACTTATTTTCTTGTTTCGGGGGCACAGGAGGAAGTATATTTTCTTCCATACACTGAAACATAGTATGTTTGTGTTTGCATACCATCTCAAATTTATTGATTATGTAGGTTATAAAGTGAATCTCGATAACGTGTTAAATAATTTTATCCATACAAAGAATAATGAAAAAGCTTGACCAAGTGTATTACATAAATATTGCTGGAACCCCAAAAAAGATTTGCTTGTCAAAGTTAAATTGGTCCTAAATACAAGTGTCCTAGGTGTAATTAACAAGAAAAACCTTGTAAATTTTCCATAAACCTAGGCACTCAAAACACCAATGATGTTCAATAAACTCTCATTATTTTCAGAAGCTAATTAAAAAGGAACATCAGCAGCATGAACAAGGTAGGTCACGGCCAAGGCCAACAGCATTAATGCACATGCAATCCCTTGGTCAATTGTTGTACCTGCAAAACAATCACAATACATCAAACAAAATATTTCCCTTCAGAGATGGATTTAGAATTTGAAACTTACGAGATTTTATAACGATATCAAATTAATCTACATTGTTATACAAATAAAAAGTCCTAATTCACGTGAAACCATAAGTAGTTGTACTACACGAAGATATTTGCATTTTGTCGCAAACTATACCAAAATTGTGTACACAAATGGATAAATAATGCTATCTACTTCAATGAGAAAAAAATTGCAAGAGAATTCGTGGGATTTAATATTTCCTTACCATCCAGAGAAGATAAATATTCATTAGATAAAAAGTTAGAATTTCAACAATAAATATGAATTTGTTATCGACGCTATGTACTTTGACATCCCATCCAAACTTTCAAATATAAGTTCGATATAGCAAATAATGAAAATGGTTTGTAACATATCACATGAGTCAACATAATCCTCCTAATAGGAGGACAAAGATGGGTGAGGATCAATAAGTTGGTTAAAGAAGATGATGTTGAAGTAGAAAGAAGGCTAACATATTCACATCACAAAGCTATTGCATACCAAGATCTATAATCTAAATCACACCAAGAAATAGTCAAATTCTAAATGAAAACAAACAACAAACTAGAAACTCCGGCATCTAAGCAATGGGATTCACCTTCACCAATTGTCACAGCTCACACAACTTCCAACAACTAAGTGTTAATCACGAACAAGTTAGAGTCGTTTAATGGATCCTGACTGTTCATATTGCTCCATTCATACCCATTCTTATTCAATATTGCAAATAAGAGAGCCACACGCAAACAAGGGGATTCAATACCAAAAAGTCATGAAGATAAACTTCTTAGAGATGCATAAAATTTCTAATCACCTAAACGTAAGAGAAATACAAGTGTAGCCTTTTCTTAGATTCTTTTTGAATCCCCACTCCGCCACCGACTGAACCTAATTTAAACATACAATAACAACAAAAAACTCAGTGTGATCCCACAAGTGTGATATGGAGAGGGTAGGGTATAGGCATTACCGTATTCCTACCTTTTGTAGGGCGAGTGTTTGACGTTGTTTTCAACATACCTTAGAGAGCTATGATGGAAAATATTCGATGTAAACATACTAAACATGGGGCAACCTGCATTAAGCTCACACTATGCCTGAGATTCATCTCAGGGAAGGACCAGACACTAGGCTCTATTATAAGCAGTCTTACCCTACATTTCTGCTAGAGGCTATTCCCACAAACTCCGGCTATGCGCCAGATTTACAGGACCAGACACAGAGGTCTATTCTACGCCGCCTTACCCTACTATAGCCTATTTACACATCTTAAATCCCCTTTTGACATGACAAATTTAATCCAAACCTATCAATATAACCTATGTATACAATTTTTTTTATTATTAAAAAGACATATTTTCTTCATAGATTTATTATGCGTCCAAATTAATCAAAAAAACAAATTCAAACAGTCATAAATTTGACAGATCCAGTATAATAGCTGTCTCAAATTCAATACATACACATTACTCCCCATTAATTGCTTTTGAATAATGAATCGTCACCCATACTAATAAAGCAAAAAAAAAACTTACCGTCGCTGGCTGGAGCAGGTGCCGGAGCTAAACCCTCTTGTGCCTGAACGGCCGGAAAAAGGACCGAGAAAATCAGAGCAAATACTACAACGAAACTGAAAAGCAACTTTCCAGATCTCATTGTCATTTTTGTGCTAATCTCTCTTTTCAATCAATTCCTTTCTTCTTATTCTTATTATTATTATTATTCTCTCTGCGAACAGCCTCCGACGAAGATCTCGAAAGATGGCCGTAAGCAGAGAGAGAGATTATAGAGAGAAAATTGACAAAAGTTCCCTTTTAAATCTCGCGGTGTCCAATTTGGGCTTATAGAATACGATAGTCGCATTGGGCGGCTTAATTGCTTAGATATAAGTTTAGTTTTTTTTTTTTAATATTATGAATTTAAGTAGATTTTGAATATATATATATATATATATTTAATGTGTTTGTATAAATATACATTAATTTTTTTTAATACTATGAATTTTAGTAGATTTTGAATATATATATATTTGATGTGTATGTATTTTCAATTTTCGGTATATATACATATTTGATGTGTTTGTATAGATATACGTTAATTTTTTTAATATTATGAATTTTAGTAGATTTTGGATGTATATTTGATGTGTTTTTATATATGTATGTATTTTTTATATATGAGGTCAAAATTAGGTGTAATTTAATCTAAATATGTTGTATTCAGATGGATATGTATGTCTTTGACTCTTATGCTCGTCTTTCTCCTATATCACTTCTCTCACTTGGTATCTGATGTTCCAGATAGATGTATTCAGTGTACACACATGTATTTAGTGTGATTTACATATATATGAGAATGATTCGCATGTATTTAGGGATCTTGCTCGCGTCTTTTCCTATCTTAATGTATTTGATATCACAAATATACAGATGTATCTGACTTGAAATGTTTAATCGAATTATAAATTATAGTATGTAATTATTTCAAACTATAGTGAGGATTAGTAACTATGATAGGAAAGTATGTTTAACTAGTTTGCCCAATGAAAATGAACAAACAATACAGATCTCACTAGTTTAGATTTTAATTATGTATGCTCATCTTACTTTAGAAAAACACTTTTTCTATCATTTTTTTCTGCCGATTACTCAGATATGCATATCTCAAATGCATGTGGATCAACTTAGATATATTACATGCAATGTATCTAAATGTGATTCACATGCAACTTAGATAATACTTCATCCTTGTGTAAAAAAAAAATAATAAAAAAGACAAAGAGAACATATATCTTTTCCTTTTCTTGATTGAAATTATTTAAGTTTGTATTTTTTATTATAAAATGTAGAATAATTTGAGAAATACTTTATCCTATTTTTTCGGTAGAATATTTAAATCACCCCCAAATAAACGGAATTTCCAATGGCCATGACAACATAGAACTAAAAAATAATTAAACCATTTCAAAATTATTATTTAGGTTGGTCAAAAATGATTAAGAAAAAAAAAAGAAAAATACAAAATAATTACAACTTTTTTTTTTTTGGTCACTTTTATTATCAACCTCATACTTTCAACTTTAATCATTACAATTCCCAAAAAGTTTGATCAAGTTTCTCATTTTTTTTGCCTAAAAAACTTTTTTTTATTTTTTGGTTTTGTTTCAAACTACCCCTTTATCATTAATTATACACAAATGATGGGGTTAGTTTTTTTCTGGCATTTTTAATTTTTTTTCTGGAGATTATTATTATAATTATCCAGAAGGTGATGATTTGATCTGATCAAGAATGGGTTCTTACTGAATTTTTATTGGGTTTATTCTCAAAAAACCTAATAGAAATTCAGTATTTTTCTTGTTGAAAAAGGTGCAAACCCCATTTTTATTCGTAAAATGATTTATTTTTGGGATGATATTATTAATTATATGTTCATTTCATGATAATCTATAGATTGTTATTTTGGATCCTAATTTGATGCAATTTCTTGCTTTTAGTATATAGTTTTAATGTTCAATAGATTAATATTCATGTTCAATAAAATAGAGATAGAGTCAAGCCCGAGTATGGAGAAAATTTTGTTGGGAGCGCCATCACCAAATGAATTCTGCAAAGTGCGATTCGAATTTAATGGAAGCCCCAATATGGATTCCGAAAATCGGGTGGGATACAAAAAAAAAAATAGAGATAGAGTAGGAGGAGAAGCACAACTTTTATGCATTGCAATTGTAGAATTCCTTGTTTTTTCTTAAAAAGTTTTTAAATAATGACGGTGTTCAAGCCAGCTTTTGCGTGCACCTCAAATATTTCATCAGGTCCCTGCTACATTTCACACGGTAGGCATCGAGCGACTTTGACCAAGGTTTGGTCAAATCCCAAACAAGACAAAAACACTAAGTGATTTCTTTACATGATAAAAAATGTGCATGTGCTGGTAGGAGGTAGCAACTACCTCATGCTCGAAAGTTGGTTGGTCCGGACACCATGGTTATTGGAAAAAAAATTTAAAAAGCATTTTTGGGATTTGAATCTTGGCCTTCCATGATTTGGTGCAAGTGTTGAATTTCATTGCATATTTTCACTTTATTACTAATTTAGGGTTGAGCTTAATCTAACTTTTGTGGTTTTGTTATTATTGTAGGTCTTTGTTGTATTGAAGTTTTTTGCAACTCATAAAAGGTAAATGGATCAATTTAGGCAAATTGGTGAAGTAGTTGGGAGTTTGAAGGCTCTTATGGTGTTGAAAAATGATATCCAAATCAATCAAAGGCAATGTTGTTTTCTATTTGATATGTTTGTTCATTCTTTTGATATAATTTCAGAAGAAATCAAACATAACTTAAGGTTAAATGAGAGTAATATAAAGTGGAAAGCTCTTGAGCTACCTATGAAAGAGCTTCATAGGATCTTTAAAGAAGGCGAATCGTACGTAAAATATTGTTTGGATGTTAAAGATTTGTGGGGGAAAGCCATAAGTCTCCATATGAACAGAGATTGTGTTGAGTTTCATATTTCATAACTGCATGTGTTGCTTCCTGTGTATTGCAGCTATGAGGACTTGCTGCCGAAATATCTGGGGTAGATGAGGAGGACATGCAGAAGAGGAGGGAAGAACGGTATAAGAGGAAAATTACGATAGGGAATTGATTGATCCGAGGTTTTTTCAGTGGATGTCTGGGAAGCAGTATTTGGTAACTCGCGAAATATGTAGCCGGTTGGAGAGTTGTTGGAAAGAGGATAGATGGTTGCTTATCGATATGATAAGGCAAAAGAAAACAGAAACTTTGTTGAAGTATGAACAAAGGCTTGGAGACTTATTGTTGAGGAAATTAGATGGTGTTGAACCAATTAACAAGATATTGTTGCCTAGTTCAATCTTAGTGGGATCAAACGATTACCATGTGAAGAGACGTTTAGGGTCGTGGGGCGGACATGTTAAGGAGATACAATGGTTAGGTGAGAGTTTTGCTCTGAGGAACTTTTTCGGAGAGGTTGAACCGTTACATGATGAGATTTCTTTGGTGTTTTCTTTATCCCATCCCAACATTCTGCAATATCACTGTGGTTTTTATGATGAAGAGAGGAAAGAAGGGTATCTTGTTATGGAGCTGATGAATGATACTCTTACGACGTACATAAAAGATCATTCTGGTCAGAGGAAGAGACCGCCTTTCTCAACGTCTGCTGCAGTTGATATTATGCTTCAGATTGCAAAAGGGATGGAGTATCTGCATTCGAAAAAGATTTATCACGGAGAATTGAACCCGTCTCACGTACTTCTTAGAGCAAGGAATTCCTCAGCAGAGAGCTATTTTCACGCGAAACTCAAAGGTTTCGGCTTAACTTCAATCAAAAGTACTTATAAGACTGCCAGCCACAATGCAGCTGATTCCGTTATATGGTTTGCCCCGGAAGTTCTTGCTGAACAAGAAAAACCAGGAAGCAAGTGTGCCTTCAAGTACACAGAACAAGCTGATGTTTATAGCTTCGGAATGATTTGTTTCCAAATTTTGACGGGGAAAGTTCCGTTTGATGAAGGACATTTGCAAGGGGAGAAAGTTGTGCGGAATATCAGAGCAGGGGAGAGGCCTCTCTTTCCATATCCTTCACCTAAATACCTTGTGAACTTAACAAGAAGATGTTGGCATACCAATCCAAATCTTCGTCCACGTTTCTCGTCTCTATGCAGGATTTTACGTTACATCAAGAAGGTCCTTGTCATAAATCCGGAACATGGCCAGCCTGAAACTGCCCCTCCACTTGTAGACTACTGTGATATTGAGGCTAGCTACTCAAAGAAGTTTGCTGAAGAGGAGAGCACGAGTTTGATTCCCGTATCACAGATTCCTTTTCAAATGTTTGCTTACCGGCTTATTGAGAAAGAGAAGATTATTGGAAAGAACTGGGATCCATCACATGATAGTTTTTCGGTCCACAGGAGAGCATCATTGCTGAGTGAGGACGGTCAATTGTCTGCGATGGATGATCTCTTTCTTGCACCGAGTGATGGAAGGTCAGTTTGCTCTGAGATAATTGACAGGAAAGATTCAAGATTCTTTGATCAGAGGTCAGCTATCTCCGAGATACCACATAGAAGGCTTCTATTATTCGATCAAACATCAGTTGGTTCTGAGAGTCCGGAGAGGAGATTCTCGTCTGTGGCAACAGCAGATGAAACACTTTTCTTTGCTGATAGTCCGGACAGGAAAGGAGCAGTATCATCACCAATAGTTAATAGGTCACCACGCATTGACGCATTAGAGAAAAAGATCATTTCATCGATGAGCAAGAACCAAAGACTCAAACTTTTGGCCAACAAAGAGAAGGCAATGTCTCCAAAAGCAGGTGATGAAAAACCTTCATCAAGCGTAGCAGCTCCGCAAAAATTAGCATCTCCTCGGACTTCAGAGAAAATGAAATCAGCTGAACAAAATATAGTATCTCCTCCAACTTCAGAGGAAATGAAACCAGCTGCAAAAAATTTAGTATCTCCACGGATTACAGAGATGAAGAAATCAGCTGAGCTAAATTTAGTATCTCCACGGACTACAGAGACGAAGAAATCAGCTGAGCAAAATGTAGTATCTCCTCCGATTTCAGAGAAGAAAATTTTATCTTATGATCAGAAACCGACTAGTTCTGAGACTCAAGAAAAGAAAAATGAATCAGATGATCAGAAACTAATTAGTTCAGAGGCTCATGAGAAGAAACATTCATCTGATGATCAGAAATTACGACGTTCAAAGACTTCAGATCAGAAAAAGTCATTAGCTGCCAATGACAAACCACTTCATGGAGAGGAGATGCAAAGAACAAGTTCGAGAACCAGGAGAACAAACCAAAAGTTATTCAACATTGCAGACAAGAAAGTTCCTGAACCTAATCAAATTTCAATGTCATCCGAAAATCACGAGAAAATTGCATCCAAGCCCATCAACCAAAAGACAGCAGTCAAGAAAGATTCATCGCGTAACAAAGTGCATGACACAAAGGCTAGCACAATACCAGGTTAGCTCTTCTACGAACCACCCCCACCTCCCAAAACATAGACGAAAAAAGAGGAATAAATACTACACTCCTGTTTCAATTTTTTTGTTTGGTTTTAACTTGGCTCAGAATTTTAGAAAGTAAATAAGACTTTTGAATTTTGTTTTATTAACTAAGGATACGTGGAATTTATCAAAAAGTAAAGAGACATTCTTGTTGAAACAGACTCAAAAAGGAAAGTTAAACAAATAAATTGAAACGGAAGGAGTAGGTCTTATTTTGTCACTTGATTCTCAATCAGTCTGATGTTTAGTGTCTGAGGACATCCAAACATGAGTCTAATGTAAAACATTTTATGCAGAGAAACTGATCGACGACTCACCAAGATCCTCACCAGCTAGATGTAATAGAATACATTCATCGCCAATGTCTTCTCCAACACGATCCCCAAAGACATATTCAAGATCACCAGCAATCGGTTCAAACGGATATGGATATCAATCCCCAAGTTCATCACCATTAAATCCATGTTCACGATGTTCAAGAGTAAACCGAGAGTACCAAACTTCAGGTAGGAGCCCACATACACAGAGGAAAGCTCATACCTCTCATTCGGAGATAGCTTAGCTCTTCATCTTCCAATGCATGCTTGTACAGTCAAACCTCTCTATAACAACATTTTTGTCCCGATAGTTTTTTGGTTGTTAGTGCAAAATGCTGTTATAGGTAACATATAATATAACACAAGCAGAAAAACGATTCCATAGAAGACATGATTGTTATAAAGAGGTCTAACTGTACAAGAATATTTGCACTGTGGATCAACGGGCCTGTTGAAAGAGCACCGGTGAGACATGTAGTCCCAGTTAGAGCTAGAAAAACTCCCCAGGTTTTCATGGGGACCTTTGTAACAAGAGAAATATGAATTACTATCTATACAGGTTTTCCACTTTCTGTATCTGTTTGTCAAAGCTCTCTTCACATTATTTTCTAGGCATAATACATTAAAAAAAAACACTCAAACTTGGTTTCAACTGACAACTAAACACTCTAACTCGTCCCTATCATGTCTCATGGACAATCAATGTTGCCGTGGGTACGTGCACATTGTTAGTTAAAGTGTTCAACTGATACAATGGAGATGAGTTAAGGTGTCTAGATGTGCATACTCAAAGTTGGAGCGTTTAGTTATTAGTTGACTTTTAAAAACCAAGTTAAAGTGTCTATCTATTTATTATGTCTATCTTCATGACTTTCTCGATTTCACAGGTGTGATAAAGGCGTGTAGTAAATAAGTTTTTCTTTTTAGTTTCTCTGCAAGGATCTTTTGGTCTACTATCTAGAAATGGAAAAGGGCATTTATATTTCTTTTAACTTCCTTTAGAATTGATATACCTCTTGTTACAAGAGTGACTCACATATATCACTACGTTTACTAAATTCACTCACATATGCTTCTTACCATTGTAAAAATGATTTTACATATATCTCTATCATTACAAAATAATATTTTTTTAAAAAATCATGTATTTGATCTTTTTCACATATAAATTATTTTCGACTTCTTTGATTATTATTGTTTTAGTTTTTTTTTTAATTTTCTTTAATGTAAAAAAAAAAAAGAAATACAAAAAAAGAAACGCGAATGAGAGAGAAAAATTTAAAACTAACTTTTTGGGGCTATATTGTAATTTAATTTTTATAGTTTTAAATTTTTTTGGGGCATACATAAAAAAAATTACAAGAAAATAAATGAAAAATATAAATTTGATCATCAAAATAATAAATTTAAACTACTTGTTAAATTTTAAAAAAATGTTAAAATGTTCAAATATACGCCGACATCAACATGGACTGTTTTTTTATTAAAAAAATTAACAAAAAAATTATTTAAAAAATTAATTTTTTCACTCTCGTTAGAGGAAAAAAGTATATATGAATTATGAATTATGAATCATTTGTGTAAAAATAAGGGTGTATATGAGTTACTTTCATAATAAGGGTACTTTAACTCTAAATGACAAAATTGAGAAGTATATCAAACCCTTTTCCATCAAGAAATCACGGGTGAAAGTATATGTTCAGATATGAGTTCGATCAAACTCCAAGTTTTTCTTAAACATGTAATTATGTTTAAAAATTTATTAGATAGGTAAAATATCAAATTTAAAACTCAGTTATTAACACTTTTTTATTTTGAAGTTCATAAAGTTAAAATTTTGATTCCATCCCGAAAAATATCTTTTGAGTCAAGTAGAAATCTTTTTAGAAGTTATTAGAGTATGACTGGAAGTTTGTTAAGTATTACAAATATAATATAATAATCTAATATTTTCTTTGTAAGATTAAGAAATGACTACGCAACCCTTCAGACGTGTCACTCTTCCGTCATATATACCGTTAGGTTTCGGTAAATTTCTTTTCTAGCGTCTTCTATTTATCATATTTGCTTTTTTATTTCGTTATTAAGTGTTCTTTTGTATTGTAATTTTTGAATTTGTAACAGAATGTGTGGTATTGAGGTAATTTGGGGCATGAATTATAGGTGACAAAAAAGTTTTGAAATCTAAAAAGAGTGGCCTTAGTTTTAATTATTAACCGTAGGTGACAATTCCTTCCTCTCCACCCTTCTGCCGCTTCCTCCTCTACCACAACCATCAATTCTTCCTCCATTGCCATCACTCTCTTATTCTTCTTCTTTTACCACCATTGTTGCCACTGTAGACATTGAAATTTTGTGGGACTCTACAAGATACGTTCAATTCGAGTTGGGACTCTACAAATTGTGTTCAACTCAAATAAGGATTCTTGGAGGCTACTCAACCCTAAACCCTAGTTCTATGCCTAATAAAGGGTACTAATTCCCCTAAAAGGCTCTCGAAAAATTCAAATAGAGATCCAGATCTCGAATACTCCACAAACTGATGGATTATTCATTAGAGAGGTCAAATTAATACCTAGTGCTGAGACAATACGTCTTAACGGCCTCGAATAATGGATAAATCTCTAAGAGAGTCAGAATCAAGGAGGACAACATTTGTATTCACAATCTTGATGAATAAAATCACGTTTCTTTATATTTTATTGTATGGCTTATTTATTTTCCATATGTTTTGTAAAATTTATTGCAAAACAAATTGGCCCGCCCAGTGGCGACAGAATCGCCCTTCATCTATTCTCTCTTAAATCAATCTGAAATCTTGAGCCTGCAAAGGTTGGAAAGAATGAGTATTCAAGCCTCGTCTTGAGTTTCCACAAGTCTACACTCCGTCAAAGCATTGAAGAGGGGCATCTTGTAGACATTTGAAATTTCGTAGACTAACAAGATGCGTTCAATGCGAGTTGGGACTCTCCAAATGTGTTCAACTCAAAATAAGGATTTTTGGACGCTACTAACCCTAAACCCTAGTTTATGCATATATAAAGGGTACTAAATTCCTAAAAGGCATCTCGAAAAGTCCACAAAGAGATCAGATATCGAATTACTCCACAAATAAATGGGATTTATTCATATAGAGGTTCAATCTAAATCATCCAGTTAGAGAAATACGCTACTAACGGCCTAAAATCATGGATAAATCATCTAAGAGAGTAGAATCAAGGGAGGAACAGATTTGTATTCACAATCTTGATGAATAAAACACGTTTCTTCCTAATTTTATGGTAGGATTATTTATTTTCCATATGTTTAAAATTTGTTGCAAATAGCCACCTTCTTATTTTTTAGCTATGTCTCCACAACAACCATCACCTCCACCTTTATTGTTTCACTTTATCATCCTCTCTTTTATCATTGGTTGCTACAATAATTATTATAATTCTTGCAGCAACTTCAGTTGTTGCTGAAAAAACTTGAACAGTTGGTACAATAACTTAACAGTTGCTGAATAAACTTTAACAATTGGTAGAATAACTTCAAGCGGGTTGCGACAATTCAGCTATTGCTGACTTTTCTGAAAGAACCAAACAAATGCTTTAACTTCAAAAAATTTACAAAATTAAGCAAATTAGTTTGGGAAAATAGGGACCAACGAGGGAGGAAAAAAAATATGATAAAATATAATAAAAGCTAACGATAACGATAGCAACAATAAAGAAGAACACATAAATGGAAGTAGAGAAAAAGAAATGAAAAAGAAGAAGAAATCTTGGAAAGAGGATGCAGAAAGAAATTTTGAAATTTAAGAAGCCAGGGAAACTAATCAAACATTTTGAAATTAGAAATTGAGTTCATTTTGAATTTTTAAAAAAGTTTAGAAGTTTTAAATATTATATTTTAAACCCCAATTATCTTAATCACTAATTTAAAAAGTTTGACTTGGTCAAAAATTTTTTTCCATCAATTTTAATTTGAAGACTTTTTTTGTCACTTGTCCCTCAATGATCCAAATTATGTATTTGTCTTAAAAGATATGTCGAACATTAATAAGCTATTACTTTAGAATTCAGTGCATTTAGTTTTTAGGTTATCATTGTGTGTGGACCACTTTTCACGCATATTTAAAGATTCAGAAAATTAAATGAATTAGGATCAATAAACATAGTTAAGGGCGATTCAATAGAACGAACGGTCTAAAGCCATAATTTAAAAATTTCTTTCTATTGCATCCAAATAACTTGATGTTGTCTTCTCTAACTGCATTAAAAATGTGAAGAGTTATAGACACGATAAGTGTTTCCTTATGTGTAACACCTCATAAATTTATTCTTAGAATTCGAATAGGTTGTCGTAAATGTATCAACTTGGGTCGGATTATATATTACTTGTTCATGTATATTATGGTCCATTCCTAAGTATTAAAAGTGTTTAGGATGTGAGTTGAATTAATGATGAACCTTTAGCACTAAGTCAAGTTGACAGGTTCCTAACAAATTAAGTTTTTCGTGTAAGTCCATTCAAGGATCAACTTCAATCAATCATACCTCCTAACATATGAATATTTTTTGTAGCTTAATACCAGCAAAATAAAAGGTTCTTTCATCCATTTTTAACTGTTCTTCAATCCAAATTATGTGCTAAAAATTATGTTTTTAACAAGCTTGCAAAGTGAACGCCCGTCATGCGACCGTGCAGCAAAGGTTTTGCTACTGCTAGGTGCCGCACGATTAAGGCTTCAGTTGCTCGGACGGGCACACTTTTAAAATTTTTTAATTTTCTCTTCCACATTCTACGAGGGGTGTTTTCTTCCTTTCCTCATCCCAAAACCCTTATTCGTTCAGATTTGATAAGTTACGATAAACTTTTCTCCTTCTTTTTCCTTCAAAACACTTCGAAGAAAAAGACCTACAAGATATTTAGAGATTTCAATCCCAATTGTTCCTCAAACTTCAAAATTAAGGTATGTAAAACTTTAATGAGAGTGTTGCTTCGCTCTCATTCCTAAAGTATTTTGGTTCTCAAAAATTTCACAAGATTATTAAAAGGATTTTTAAGAATTTATGATCTTCTCGGTAAGTTATGCTTTTCATTGTCTCGCTTTTATTTTGAAACCTTACGTTACTAATTTAGCATGATTCTTTATGGATTTTAATCATGAAACAAGCATGATATGAATTACAACCTAAATACATGTTATCTTAAGATGCGACTTTTGAGCTTACCCCTCATGTATGATTCAAGATGATGATAAGTGGTTTTTATATCTATGAGCATCATATGAATATATAGTTTTGGGAGGATTATTTTCTCGCGAGGATGTGAGTTTAGAAAATCCAAATTCCATAACAAGTACACACAAACATAGGATTATGTTTCACTGCTTTGTTGATTGACCTTCTAAGAGGCTCTGGACTCACATAGATATGATATGGTCTTATACTCTAGCAAGATATAGGGCATCCCTCCCAATTGGGTTAGCTGCTGGACATCATGAGCTCAATGATGTATGTAGGTTATCAGAAACTCCCCAATTATGCAAATTTTATGATATGTTTTTAGGTCTATATGGTTACTCAACATATTCGATGGATTGACGCATATATTTCTCTGTGCTGCATTTTTTTAAGATGTAAATCCCAATATTAACACTCAAATTCATGACTAGTGAGGTTGCGGTTCTTCCACTTAGCTTCTAGTGAGTCGTCCTCATTTGGAGACTCCGCTTGTTTTAGATTTTAACCATTTTCCTTATGTTGTCTTTGTTTAAGGTAGTAGGGGTCCATGTTCTAACAAATTTATATTTTCATTCTAAAGTAGTAGAGGCTTTATTCAGACATTAGTAGTGTAGTCATATGAAGTTATTGAATTCTTTATAACCATGTGTTTCTGTTTCCGCAATACTTCATGTGATATGCCTGATATGTTTAGTCAAGGGTTAGCCTGAGATCATTCGTAGTCCTACGTTCGTGTCTCGACTGGGGTATAGACTTGCACTGTGACATTATACAGAACTGATTCGAGATGTACTGTATCGTCTTTAACTTTATCGTCAATATTATTTTCTTCAATGGTATATATAATTTTGGGAAAAGGGTCTGATATACCCCTCAACTTTGTTATTTGGAGCTGATATACCCCTCGTTATAAAAGTGGCTCATATTGCCTACCGTTATACCAACGGACTCACATATATTTTTTTTTTACCCTATGCCGTTACAAAATGGCTCACATATACCCTTCATTAAATGGAAATGTTTAAAAAGTTAATTTATATGTATATTTGTTACTTCTAATTTTTTTTAAAAAAATTATTTAGGGGTATATATGATTCTTTCTGTCAAAGTTCAAGGTAATATTTTAATTTTTTTTCATAACATAAATATTTTTTGAATTCTTTTATTATAATTATTTTAAGTTTCTTATCTTATTATTTTTTTCTTTCATTCCTTAATTTAAAGAGAAAACAATTAAACTATTTTTTTTGTGTGTGTATGTAATTTAATGTCATTATTCAAAGAAAATTTGGTAATCTACAAGAAAGTTTTACAAAGACATTATTAGTGAAAACATAAATATACAATTTATTATCAAATCATAATTATAAATTTAGTCATTGAACAAAAAAAAAAGTCAAAAAAAATATGTTTGAGAGGATTAAATTTACTAATCTGGGATATTATAGATTTTTTTTAAAAAAAATTTAGATTAATTTTTTTTTCTTTTCTGTTCAGAGGAAAACAGGGTAGATGTGAGTCATTTGTGTACAGTAGAAGGTATATATGAGCCACTTTTATAACGAGGGGTATATCAGCTCTAAATGACAAAGTTGAGGGGTATATAAGACCCTTTTCCCTATAATTTTTTATAAGTCCCGAACCTCTGAACAAGTATAATTTTCACTCAAATTGAGAATCGGGATTATTAACATCAATTATATTGTAGTAATCAAATTATTAATCACGACCTCAAATTCATGAATATCATTTTCACAAGAGCGTTTATTTAAATTCCTTGAGGTTTCATCTCCAAATAATGTAATTAAAATCAATTGTCATTGAATCTTGAAACATTCTTTAAATTAATACATATTTATTTAACGGTTACATAATACATTTTACAAAATAATAATGTGTTGTCTTTTCGAACTGCACCCAAAAATTGTGAAGAGTTCTAGATGCGATAAATGTTTTATTATGCGTAACTAGTTCTAGATGTACTATATTTTTTTTATAACTTCATCATCAATATTGCTTTTTACGATGATATCCACAATTTCTTAACTTTGCTCTGAACATGTATCATTTTCACTCAAATTGCTGTTATCGAGATTATTGACATCAATTATAGTGTAGTAATTCAAATGATTAATTATGACCTCAAATTCATGAATGTCATTTTAAAAAGAGGGTACATTTAAATTCCTTGAGATTTAATTTGCGAACAGTGTAATTGAAATCTCCAAACTCTCTTTAAGTTAATAGATATTAATTTGTCAATTAAATAATACATCTATAAAATAATAATGTGTTATCTTCTTGAACTACACCCAAAAATTGTGAAGAACTCTAGACGCGATGAGTGTTTCATTATGCGTAACTAGTTCCAGATGTACTATATTGTCTTTAACTTTAACATCAACGTTATTTTTTCCGATGATATCCACAATTTCTTCTAACCTCTGGACATTTGAACATATAACATTTTATCTGAAATAGCAGTACTCGAGATTAGTGAAATCTATTTTACTGCAGTAATCCAAATTATTAATCACGACCTCAAATTCATATATGTCGTTTTCACAACAAAGTTCATTTAAATTCCTTGAAGTTTCATCCCCGAACAATGTAATTAAAATCAACGTTCATTGAATCTCTAAAAACTTTTTAAATTAACAAATATTAATTTATCGATTAAGTAATACATCTATAAAATAATAATATCTAATGCTCCCAACAATATTAATTTAAAAAAAGTTAAACTATATTAAGTAAATTTTAATTAATAGTAGCAATAAATACATAATTTTTTTTAATGTTCTAGTTTAGGGTATTTTGTTTCTTCCAAGTGTGCTACTGGGTTCATAGGGTGCTGCTCACAATTATTACATAAAACTTCACTCGTCTTATCAGATTTTTTTGGGTGGCTGGGTTGATTTTTTTAGGTATTGTATTCTTTTTCATCTTTGTTTGCTCATTGCTTTTGATTCTTCGTTTAATTTTGCCTCTTCAGATCTATATATGTTTTCAAATTTGAGCGTACTGAATTTGGGGTTTTATGGTTTTTGGGTGAATTGATGAGGTGTTTTAATGGAGGTCAGAGGTAGGGCTGGAAGTAGAGTAGAGTTTACAATTCGATATGACAAGTTATTAATTTAGAACTCACTAACTTAAATGAATTAGAATTTTGAATCCATAAGTTTACAATTTGATAAGTTATTGAAAGTTCATGTATTCCTAGATTTCAAGTTAATATGTATAATAATAACTTGGTCTATAATCGAAACTGTGGATCCGGCCATGCTCATTGTGTGATAGTTGGTTTAGTTTGCGATGTTTAAGGGTGGACTCACCCTTGGTGAAGTTGCTGAAAATTATAATGTATATAAAGGTCAAATATTGGTCTAATAAATCGATATAAAAGTATTGATACCTCTTGACATAAGTTAAAGGTTTAGTCTAGTGGTTACTGGACTATGAAAATTTCTTAAGGTCGGGTAGTCTTAGCCTTTATGGCCTCGTAGTAATTCTCTACGAAACAAAATTTTACGACACCCATAAACATTGACCACCCTTCGTGAAATGAAAAGGTAGGCTGGTGTTAAACCAGGGTATTGTGATTATTGTGAACAGAGTTTGTCAATTTCATTGAGATCAGCAAAAAGACAATCAACTGTTGTTTGAGATACTTTTATTAGGTTGCTTGCTATTTCTAGTTATGGAAAGTTTGGAATCCAATGTACATTTCGTGACATGGAGAACGTATTGGACTCTTAATCTAGAACATCGAGTTTGAAACACCATTTAGATACAATGCATACAACTTATTGAAAAAGATGTCAATGGTCATATTTAGGCATAATTATGCTTTCACTCTTGTAGAACATGAAAGCATTGGAACATTTATTCATATCTAAATTCAACAGGGAGACACATTTGTTGTTACGAGTTTTAGATTATTTGTTGTAGGGACAATGTAGTTTAAACTGTTCTGTTATCATTTTTCTGCTGTATTTTTGCGGGGGAAACACTTCTATTGTAATTTTATGATCAAGCTACTTGGGTCAATTTCATGACTTGTTCCTTTTTTTGTTGGTTGTAGATGGCATTGGTTGTTATATCTGTGGTCAGCCATGTAGCGGGAAATCAACAGCTGCAGCTTGTCTATCTGAAGCACTTAGACAAACGGAACCAGAACCATCTGTTAGAACTATAGATGAAACTTCATTTCATCTTAGTCGCAACCAAAGCTATGCGAACATGACCGAGGAAAAGAATTTAAGAGGTGTATTGCGGTCTGAAGTTGACAGATCTTTGTCAAAGGACAGTATAGTTATAGTGGATTCTCTTAATAGCATCAAGGGCTATAGATATGAGTTATGGTGTTTGGCTAGAGCAGCAGGGATTAGATATTGTGTTGTCCATTGTGACGTTGATGAGCAATCTTGTAGAACATGGAACGTCGAACGTTGTGAGAGAGGAGAACCGTCTTATGATGATAATATATTTGAAGATCTTGTAAGAAGGTTTGAAAGGCCAGATAGCAAAAATAGATGGGATTCTCCATTGTTCGAGTTATGGCCAGCTAAAGAAGGAATTGATAAATCATCTACAGCTATGGTTGATGCTGTTACCTATCTTACTAAAAAAGTAGACTCGAAAACGAGAGATGTTAAGATCCTACAGCCGACCATCGCGACACAGACTGCACGTGGTTCTGAGGCCAATTCTTTATATGAGATGGACAGGGCAACGCAAGAAATTACAAATGCTATCGTGGAAGCACAGTCCCGCGCTCTTGGGGGTCCTCTCAATGGTGTGTCTCTTGGTCCAGGAATACCAACTATAGATATTTCGAGATCTGTCAGCCTGCCAGAGCTGCGTAGGCTACGACGAACTTTCATCAAACTTGCTGGACAGACGAGCTTGAGCGGGCCACCTCCGCCTTCAGATGCTGATAGTGCAAAAAGGATGTTTGTTGATTACTTAAACAGAGAACTAGGAAGTGGTTGAAAAATTATGTTACAATGAAGGTACACATGGAGGTTTGATAGTTTTGACAGGTATAAATGGGCTACGTGAGTAACTGTAAGAGCATTTTTGGACCAAACTGCTAAGTAATCCTACTTTTTTTCAATAATCAAGGGGAATTATATTGGCCCTTCTTAGAGAAGGGCTGATTTGCAAGCAGGATTGATCAATCTTGACTTACTGTAAAATTACATGCATTTTTATGGTATAAAGAATGTTTGTAGTGTATAATTTAACATGTTATACTATTTTTTTCCAGAATATTTATCTAAGCGTAATCCTTTATAATTACTTGTAGTTAGATGTTGAGTTTATTTGTTGTATATTTTGATTAGTTTGGAGCAGATGCCAGACAAAGAAGTTGAAGTTTCCGTTTGGATATATAATTTGAATTTCTTAAGAGCTCTATATATTTTTTTTGGATATACTAGTTCTGGAAACGTGCCTTGCACGTTTGACCTCTGTTACTGTTCTGAATTTATATAGGTCCAAAGTATAACATTTATCAACATGTGCTTACGTTACTCCTATTTGTCTTTTTGTGCATAAAAAATAATTTTTTTTTATGTTTATGTTTTGCATAGAACTTAAAAATCAACAAGTTTTTTGGTGAATGCTGAGCAATTGTAAGGCTAGAACTAGTCCCAGGGCTGAATGAAATGAATTTCTTGGGACTAAATACTTCAACACTCTAAAAAATAAAAATAAACTGATGAAAGACAAAAACCAAAAGAAAAATAGTGATCAATAAAAAAAATATTACAAGAACTATTTAGATTATGTGTTTCTCCAATAATTGAACAATTAAAAAATAAACGAAGGGCACAAATCAATAAGAAAAATAGTGACCAATAAAACAATACTCTTACAAAAACTATTAGAAGATGAAAACAAAGTGTGATGGTTAAATTTTTTAGTCCAATTATAAAGGAGAAATTAAGTAGTACCTTTGAAAAGGTTTATGCCATGAAGGTGTTAACGGTTTAGAAAGCAAAAAGATTGATTTAAACATCAAAGTCATAAGAAATGAAAATGATAAGTTGTTGTGTAACATCTAATACTTGTATTTGGTTTAGTTAACTGTTCATTATTGCTTTAATTTTTAAAAATATAGTAGAAATTTTTTAATGTAAAAATTGGTTGAAGAACATTTTCAGAAATCTAACTTTAAACTTAAAAATTCCACTTGTAATATATATGATAATTTGAATTTCTGAAGAAGATCTACTATATTTATAAGGAAAAAATATTTTCTTAGCCAACTGTTTAACTTTCTAAAATAACATAAATAGATAGAGATATATGAAAAAAAGAGTAATGCAAAAGTACCCTCTCAACCTATGCTCGAAATTCAGAGAAACGTTATATACTATACTAAGGTCCTATTACCCCTGACTTTAGTTTATTAATAATTTTCTACCATCCCTTTTCGTCTTATGTGGCACTATCTTTGTGGGACCAACACTGGTTGATTTTTTTTTTCAAGTAGAGTGCCACGTAGGGACTTAAAAAGGGATAAAAAAGTTATTATAAACAAGTTCCTGGGGTAATAGGACCTTAGTATAGTATAAGTGTGTCTCTAAGCTTTCGAATAGGTTGAGAGGGTACTATGCATTTCCAAAAAAAAAAAATATGACACTTAGGCGTATGAGGCGGAGAACATGACCACAACTGGATTAAAAAGTAAAATCCAACATTAACATTTTAATTAATTCAAATTTCTGTTATTATTTTTTGCCTCAATATTTACCCTTCTTTTTTAATATTTTATACTTACAATATGAGATATTAGACTTTTAGAATAATATCAATACAATGTCAAATTAAAATAAATGCTCTGATTTTGTGATCCCCATTTTGTTTTTCTTCCTCTTTCAACTCTTGTTCCTTTTTTCTTGATTCAGATAAATTGTCTACATTTTTTTTCTCCGAAAATCGATAAATATTTTTAGATAAATAGCTTTGGATAAAAATCCAGGAAAATTGATTCTTCCCAATGAAAATAGTGAATTTTGCATGGTAATATATTTCTCTTTTAAATATCTCTTTTACTTTCATATATGTTCAACATTTTTCTTTTGTAATTATGGTGTCTGGACAAACAAATTGTGTGCACCTCGACTAATTTAACGAATACCATATGAAAAATTGGTGATAATAGGAATCATATGGGGCTTTGAATGAAAATAAATCAACAGATTCATGAAAAAAAATATGACCAATCTCATTAAAAAGGATTTTTTTATATTAAAGCATATATATGATTTAGGTGAAATTTTTTCTAACAGCATAATGTCATAAATTATTGGATGAATCATGAAAAAAAATATTCAGGTCTTTTCCAGATATTTACTTTTCTGTTTTAATTTGTTTCTTTTTTCTTAAAGAGATATTATATATGTCATAATTTAGGGCGGGCTACTCTTTTGATGCGAGTAGCACAGGTACCAGTTAACTCTATGCATCAATAGAATGTGTTGATGTGTTTGGTTGTAACTCGCATTTTTTGCATCTCAATTTGAATTCGTGGTTCCGTCACTATCCACATCAAAACGAGTTATTTGAAGTGTTTTTATTATGATTTGTTGATCCTGATTTTTCTTTGATTCAGGGCGGGCTACTCTTTTGATGCGAGTAGTAGCATAGTCCAGCAGCGCAGCAAAGCAGAGAGGTAAGATCGACGGAAAGAATGTGGGAAGGCTTGCAACGTCATACGAAAAGAGGATGGGTGTGGGAAGGAGAAAAAATAGAACAGCGCGACGGAAGAGCGAGAGGATGAGTACACAGAGCAGAGAGTCGCGGGGCGAGTGGGCAGGACGGAGCGAGGAAATGAGGACCATGGGAGCTGCGGGGAGGGAGGAATGGCGAGCCGCTCGGGGGTGCACGCTCGAGCGAGATGGTTATGACTGCATTTTTTGCATCTCTATTTGAACTCTTGCCTCCATTACTATCCACATCAAAAACGAGTTATTCGAAGTGTTTCTATTATGATTTGTAGATCCTGATTTTTCTTTGATTCAGGGCGGGCTACTCTTTTGATGCGAGTAGCATAGGTACCAGTTAACTCTGAGCATCAATGGAATGTTTGATGTGTTAGGTTATGACTCGCATTTTTTGCATCTCTATTTGAATTCTGGCTCCATCACTATCCACATCAAAAACTAGTTATTTGAAGTGTTTTTATTATGATTTGTAGATCATGGTTTTTCTTTGATTCAGGGCGGGCTACTATTTTGATGCGAGCAACACAGGAACGAGTTAACTCTGAGCATTACTAGCCTCTGAAAATTCGGAGGGCAGACATGACGAAGAGAAGTTGGAAGGAATCAATGAAGGCATTTGGGAGTCATATTGATCCTGAGAAGGAAGAACAGTGGAAATGGATGAAAATAGGTAATTATTCGATTCCAGAACAACCTCGACCCTTTGAATGTTATTGGAGGTTGTGGGATAACGCATTAGAGGCAAAAAGAAGGCAATATAAAGCGAGTGTTCGAGCACAAATTTACCCCACGGGTGCGATTATGATGAGGGATACGCACGGAGGAATGCCATTGCGTTAGCCGCCAACAGTAAGTTGCTGATACATCCTGTCAACAAGTGCTTAATGGTGCAAAAAAACTTAATGTTAACTTGAAAAGTTCACATTCAAGTTTTATATCATATGCTCATACCATAGAGGTGGATTTTGAATATATATATATTTTGTAGCTTCAACTGAACTCATTGCTTTCAGCTCGAATTGTGTAAACATAAGCAAAAAGAGTATAAAAAAAGCATGCCATATAATATGATTACATTCCTTTTGAACCCACCGATTCTAAATCCTAGATTCACCTTTGTGTATAATGGTGGCAAACGTTAAGAACTCTGTTTGGTTTTGCTGTTATCTATTGTTTGATAATGTATACGTGTGACATGTATTGTCTTATCGAGAACATGTTATGTTGAATCAACTGATTCTATATCCTTGATTCGCCTCTGTGTTCTAATGGTGTCAGGCCTTAGCTGCCTGTTTGATTTTGTTGTTTTCCCTCGTTTGATAATGTATTCGTTCTGAACTGTGTGCATTGTATTGCATTGTCTGGTTGACACAAAATTTGGTTAGATTGTATTGTTTTCTGTCGTTTAACAAGATTTTCTTGCGTTGTATGTTCGTGGAGAACGGGGGAAAGAAAAAAAAGAGGAGAGGAAGGAAAGGGAAAGAGGAGGATAGGGATGAAAGTAAAAGTAATAATCGTCAGATACGGACAGGAGAGAATTCCGGGCAAAATCATCAGCGGGATACGATGTGAAGACGCAGGTGAGGGAGAGGAGAGGGGAAGCGGGATATAAGAGAGCGCGGAGCAGAGAAAGGGAGGGTAGTAGGCAAGAGACAAAGGAGATGAGAACGACTTTACAGTGTGCCGGCGAAGGAAGGAAGGCAGGGATAGAAGGAGTAACGGTGGGACGGACGGGCGAGGGACGTAATAGAGGGAAGAGGGGAAGAAGTGGAGGGGAGAGCAAAGGGGAGAAGCGAATAGGCAGAGAAAAGAGGGTGGGAAAAAGAGAGAAAGCAGAGAGTAAGGAGAGGGAAGAAGAAGGGAATAGGCAAGGCGGGGATAAAGAGAGAAGAGAATGTGGACCCAGGCGAGGAATGCAAAAGGCAGAGATAAGAAAGAAGGGAAGGATAGAAGGAGGGCAGATGAAGAGAGAGAGGCAGAACGCGAAAAAAGAGGAAGGTGGTGGTGAACTTCTGCAGGAAGAATGGGAGGGGAAGAAGAAAGGACGAAGAAGAAAAGGGGAGGCGCGAAGAGGGGTGACGCTGCGGTGGAAAGAGGCGACAGAAGCGCCGGGGGAGAGGAAAGGAAGGAGACAGAGGGGGCGAGACTGTGGGTGGGCGGTGGTAAGTGGACCAGGTGTACAGCAGAGGAGAGCGGGAGAACGGAGGGACAGGCGACGCAGATTTCAGCTAAGAACGGACGGATCAAACGGAGAAGGAGAGGGAGGTTCGGAGGGGAAGTAGTGCCTGTTTAGCGTATTTTTTTTGTCCTTAGTTCCTTTTTTTTTGTTTTTTTTTTGTGTTTTTCTGGGTCTTTGTAAAGGGGGGCGAGAGTTTTCTTTCTTGTTGTGTTTTTGTTAGCATGATTTCCTTGCCTTTTTGATATTTATAGGTTGTAGTTAGGGTGTCTATTTTTTTTATTTCGTGCATCTTGTGGCTTCTATTTGATGCTCTTTTTTTGCCATTTCCACTTTGTGTGTGAGCTGTTTCTTGTGTTTCTTGCTATATTACGTTTACCTTTTTGTTCGGTTTTGTTGGGGTTTTTTTTTTTTGGCTGCCGGTTGTCCGCTCTTCTCCCGTCGACGGCTGCTTTTTTACAAGAGCACTTGAGTCGTCAGACATTGTAGAGGGTTGTGTTGTGTCTCTTGCGTACCATCGTCGACTCTAAGTTTAATAAACTGGCTTTGCCCCACGAGCTGGAATTGGTAGGGTGACCAGCAAACTATCTTACCCGTTTTGGTTCTTTTTTCAGGATTTAGTGGCGTGATGTTGTGGCCGTTGTCTGAAGTACTCAGGGGGCACCACGCACATTCAGCTATTTTGCTGTTTTTTATACTCTTTTTTTGTTTTTTGATGCTGCTATTTGTCGTTTCCCTAATAAAGGAATCATTTTTTAGTCCTCGGTCCGATTTGTCGGTGGTACAGTGCCGTACTTTTTCATGGGGGGTAGAGCTTTAGGAGATTTGCAACAAATTTTCATTCTGCTGTACGAGACTCAGGATGGTTAATTGATTTTTTAGGCAGTGTTTCTTCGAACGCGATCGAGAGAGAGAAAGTGGTGTAGGAGGTGACCACTCGGTTTAAGGCTAGGGCTATATGTCGTAGGGACAGGTTCGAATTGTCACGGAACACAAGGTGGAACTGGAATCGAAAGTAGCAAATACGGCGGTGTTAGCCCTCGCGCAGGGAAGCGGGGGGAAGGCGTTTGGACCGCGAGAAAACAAAGAAGAATAGAGTAGCGTTCATCTTGTTGCCTATCTGAGCCTCTTGATGAGATGTATTTTGGGGAAGGACCCAAAGTTATCCCTCCACCTCTTGCCGTGCCGGGGGGAGGGACGTGTCGAAAGTTCTGATCATGGCGCCTTTTGGACCCCATTGTCTTAATAGCCGAGGGTCGGAGGGTCAGGGGAGTCTTCAAAAGACTTGCGATGCACGGTGAAGAGACGTTTTATAGCTGAATCATGAATGGTGCCCAAGAGAGAGGAAAAAGAATAAGAAGACGCAAAGCTGGGAGCGCACCGAGGAAGGTGGAGCGCGCCCAAAAATAGATAAAAAAGAAGCGAAAAACGACCCCCCACAACCTACCGAAGGGCAAGGAGAGATATTGGTACTCAAATTGAAGTCGGGTTAGTAGATAGGATAAAATTGCTAGGTAGCATTGTCAAGTGAAGGTTTGAGAAATATGAGTAGTAAACCTTAGGTGTGTTTCAGACACAACAGAGGGATATGTTAAAGGAGAAGAAAAAAGCCTTGGATATGGAGAATCAAACTCAGAGTGCAAGTCGAATGAACTTAAGCAAAGGAAGATAGTAACTCGAGACTGCAATCTCGTGTGTAGCACTAAGAAGACAACCTTCACAGAAGTTGAGGCTAGACAAGTCTAATCACAAGCGCAAAAAATCTAACGAATAGATGAATCTTAATGGCCAAAAAAATCACAAACGTTTTCTTACAGAAAGAAAGTGGATCTGTTTTTAACACTGAAAGGCATGAAGTGGAAACAAAAAGTTGTTTAAAGATTGAAAACCAACGAAAAGGAATCAGAAAAAAGTAAAGGATATTAATTGAATCGAATTACGGTGCTCCACTAAGATGAAAAAAAAGCACATTCTTCAGAACTACTACAGCACGTAAATGGTCCACTGCAGCAAGAAGTGGACCGTGTACGTGTTCAAAGACAATGACTAACAAACTAGAAACCAAGACAAGGGTACTTGAAAAAAAGTTAAGGGACTTAGATTTTCCGAGTACAGAAATCTGATTTGCGAGCTCGTCACTTGAAGAAGTCTCACGAGGCAGTAAACCAAGTGACTGGACGTTAAGGATTTAACAGAAAGGACTACTTATATGCAACATGAGTTGGAAGCCATAAGAAAACAGAAGTTGGTCGAAGCGACTAGAGTGATGTCGCTCTCAGAAAACACTCACGAAATATCAGAGTTGTCATCTTTCAGATAGAAATGGAAAGGGGAAGACACGAAGCAATATCTCGCGAAACAGGAGGGCGCATTGAACAAAAAGCAACGGAGAGCTTAAAATCGGAGGTGAACTCACTCATGGATGCAAAATGTGACATGGAAGAGAAAATAATGGATATGAATCAAGAAGCTTATCATTCAGAGTTACAAAAAGATAAGCTGACTGATAAGATCATGGAATTGGAAACAAAACTATTAGGAAAAGAAGCAGAGGTGGGAATTCTTCAAAAGAAGCACGAGGTTTACATGAACGATATGTCGGCTCAAGGTTCAACATTGACAGACCGAATCAACAATATTCAAAAGCAGCTGCAAACCGCGGAAACTGAAAAATCAAGATTTCAGTCTCAGCTTGAGAAGGAAAAACATGAATTTTCCCAAAGCCTTATGCAGATGGAAAAGAAAAATACTGAATTGACTATCAAGATCGCGGAGCAGGAAAAAACATTAAAAGGGATGCAAGATGTTGTAAACAAGTCAAAAGGGGAACATAAGCAAATGGAAATCAAGTTAGAGGATTCCAAATTAAATTTTCACAATGCTGAAAGAAAACTAGGAGAAATGACGGAGGAACTACGCAAGTCATTTGAAGACAGTTTACGAATCTTGAGCAGAAGGATCCGCGTGGCAGAACAAATGCATATCGAGAACAAGGAGTGGTACCAAAAAACCAGAAACTCATGCGTGAAAGAGAACAAAGATCTAAAAGAGAAAAATGCAAGAAATGAAATGGGGTTGAGGGGAATTAAGGATATATCGTTGACAGCTAGCGATATGTTAGGTTCACTAGACACTGTGGCACTCAAGTTTGAGGAATGCACTGCTCATTTCTTGAATCGAATATCAAAGAATTCATGCGAGCTGCAATTTGTAAAAGATTGGGTGATGAGGAAAAATAAAGCGATGGCACACGTGAAAGATGACTTTGATTGTTTACTTGCACAATGTGATGACAAAGAATCTGAGATATTGAAGTACAGAGAGAAAGTTTGGAAGTCAGAGAACAAAGTTAGGGAACTAGAGAAGATGATCAAGGACAGAGAGGAATCAATGTTGTCTCTCAAGGAGGAAAAACGAGAGGCGATTAGGCAATTATGTGTATGGATTGATTATCATCGTAGTCGGTCTGATTACTATAAGAGGATCTTGATAGCTGAATTTGGCCGGAGGAGCGCTCCCTAGGAATGTTTTTTCCTTAAGAGCTATCAGTAACTTCTTTAGTCATAGTTACACGAGGAGATATAAGATCTTGTGTCCTTTTTTTCTTCTTTATACATCTGGTATCCGAAATCTACTGAGCTCAAATTTGCGCTAGCCAACTAGAGGAGGGGGAAGGCTCTTCCTACCAAGAGTTTCACTAGTTTCTTCAGTTATAAGTAACATCTTCTTCTAGTCTACTGGCTCCAGAATCGTTCAGCGTTGGCGCCACTCAAGGGGGAAATGTGCTTCTTACCATGAGTTTCTTCATTCTGACTAAACTAGAGAAGGTTGGAACCACCATTTGCACAGTCCTCGTGACGGGAACTTGCTTAGATCAAGCCAAGAAGCTGATGTACAAGGTTAACAATCTTCCTGAGAATTGTAAGCCATTTTGTTTTATGTACTCAATAGGCTTGTTCTTGTTAGAAATTAGTATGATTGTATACTGAATAAAAAAGTGTATGAGGCACAAAATTAGTCAAGACACTTAAATAATTTTGGTGACAAAGCTAGACTTTGCATTGTATATTTGGATTTGAGCATCAACTAAATCTCTTGTTGGAGAAAAGAGATTATGTTAAAGAATTCCATATGCAAGAACTGATGTTTTCTAAATATAACGTTATTTCTTCTCTTTTGTGGTGAGTTTTCTAGTTTAATAGCTAAGATTGGATTTGGAACAAGCTTGAGGTTTTACGGTTTATTGAGGCTAACGAGAATAATTAAAGGAAATGACATATTTTAAGTAGTAACACATCTAAGTAGTGAGTTATCAAATTATAGCTATAGAGAGTAATTGTGCTATTTTTAAGCAGCTATACATAAAAGTTTCCCTTTGAAAAGTTATAATATATAGTTTGAATTTAGGTTTTATTTCTTTCGCTCGGTATCTATTCCCTTGAAGTTATATCGATTCGCCTCGTACCCGTGTATAAATTCATGTTGTATTTGTGTGTTATGATCCTGAACCAACATAATAGATACATAGTGAAACCCTACACTGTATCACAATTTTTTTTTAAAAGTAAACTATTGCTACGTCCAATAATTGGGATAATGCACAAGTACCCCTTTAACCTATGGTTCAAATTTCAGAGACACACTTATACTATACTAAGGTCCTATTACCCCTAAACTTATTTTTTAAATAATTTTCTACCCCTTTTCGGCCTACGTGGCACTATCTTGTGGGCCCAATGCTGGTTGACTTTTTTTTTCAAGTTAGTGTCACATAGGCCAAAAAGGTTAGAAAATTACTTATAAAATAAGTTTAGAGGGGGTAATAGGACCTTAGTATAGTATAAGTGTGTCTCTGAAATTTCTGGCATAGGTTGAGGAGGTACTTGTGCATTTTCCCTCCAATAATTAGTCAAACTATGTGTATGATCAATAATTAGGGGCTCTAATTATGTTATTTATGAAATTTTCTCTTTATTAAATTTTAGAAATAACAAAGATAATAGACATAATAAGGTTTCATAGGTATAATTTCAATAATTGCGCTCCATAGCTATAGTTCTATTTGCTATGGAGGTTGCGTTTTGTGTATTTCGATTGTGAATATATAAACAACGAAAGTCTATACAAATTATGTATATTTATACATTTGGGAGTTTTTTAGAATTTTGTTGTATATTTCTATAGTCGATATACAAACATGGTAATGTATTGTGATTTTCTTTTATAAAGCATATACAAATAGTTAGGGTAACCATATACAAATTCTAAATTTATACAATCAGTAATCGAATTATACAAATTCTAGATTTATATAATCAGAAACTGAATTATACAAATTTTGATTTATACAATCAGAAAATCGAATAGCAAAATTTCGTGAAATTATAACTACAAAACTATAGCTATATTACATAATAGGGAAAGGGGTCTGATATACCCCTCAACTTTGTCATTTGGAGTTGATATACCCCTTGTGATAAAAGTGGCTCATATATGTCCTTACTGTTATACAAACGGCACACATATACCCCTGCCATTACAAAATGGCTCACATATACCCTTCATTTAACGGAAGTTAAAAAATTAGTTTTAAATTTATATTTGTTGCTTCTAATTTTTTTCAAAAAAATTATTTAGGGGTATATATGATTATTCTATCAAAGTTTAAGGTATATTTTAATTTTTTTCATACATAAATTATTTTTTGACTTCTTTTATTATAATTATTTGAGTTTCTTATTCTTATTTTGTTTTATTTCTTTCTTTCATTCCTTAGTTTAAAGAAAAAAAATTTAAACTATTTTTTTGTGTGTTGTAATTTAATTTCGTATTCAAAGAAAAAATTTGGTCATCTACAATAAGTTTTACAAGAATATTAGTGAAACATATATAAATTTGATTATCAAAATAATAATTATAAGTTAGTCATTGAAAAAAAAAAGTCAAAAAATATGTCTGACAAGGATTAAATTTACTCATATGGGATTATATTTTTTAGAAAAAAATAATAAAAATTTAGATTAAATTTTTTTTTTCATTTCCGTTAGTAAAAAAGGGTATATGTGAGTCATTTGTTTACAAATAGGGGTATATATGAGCCACTTTCATAACAAGAGCTATATCAGCTCTAAATGACAAAGCTTAAGGGGTATATCAGACCATTTTCCCTACATAATATACTCTAAGTGATTGTCATTTGCTTAATTTTCCCTTTTTTGGGACAAATTACAAAAATACACACTTTTTATTTCACTTATTTCCACTATTCCTATTACTTTTTAAAATCTCCAAATTCTCTTAAGCATATTAACGTATCCGAGCCAGTATTTAACGTCTCCGAACTACATATTATGTACTCGAGCTAGTTTTTAATGTATCTGAGCTACTATTTAATGTATCTAAGCTATACATTATGTATCTGAGCTACATATTAATATATTTGAGACAATATTTAATGTATTCAAGCTTTAATTATTGTATTTATTTTTTTTAATTTTTAAGAGATTAATATAACTAAAAACTTATTAGAAATAAATTGTAATTTCATATTAAAATGAGATTTATGTAATTTATATTATTTTTTTCTAAGGCACTTGGGCAATCTTTAATTGAGTAGATTATTCCGACTATGAATTTGGTTGACAATAGTCCAGCAAGCCCATATTCAACTCCTCTCACTCTATCATTTACTTGTGGTTGAGCCTTCATTTCTCACACAGTAAAAAGAAGAAGCCATTGATGCAAAAATGCTGAACTGTTTACATCCTGTTTGGAAGAACCCCATCATTCTTGCTTCCTCTGCTTCACCATTTTCCCACAATTTGAGAAATAATACCAAACAGCTCAACTATGGGGAAAAAACAAGACTTTACAGCAAAAGATCAAGAATTGTGTGTGGGTTTTTGCCAGTTGATCCATGGGCACCAAATGTTGACTCACAGAGTATAGCTTCACAGCTATTTGCTTTTTCTCTGTTCCCTTATGTGGGTTTTTTGTATTTCATCACCAAATCCAAGACTGCCCCAAAGCTTACACTTTTTGGGTTTTATTTCTTGCTTGCTTTTGTGGGTGCCACAAGTAAGTTCCTTCAACATTTTCCTTGTAAATTTATGTTTATATATATTTATTGTTTCTCTTGTTTTAGAGTATTCATCATATTGTGTCTGTTAGGAAGAACCCCATTATTCTTGGTTCCTATGTTTCTCCATTTTTTCAACTATTGCCAAACAAATCCTAATTTTAGAAATACTACCAAACAACTCATCTGTGGTGAAAGTAGAAAACTTTTTACTCCCTCCGTTTTAATTTATTTGTTTAGTTTTTGGCTTAGCACGGATATTATGGAAGTAAAGAAAATTTTGAATCTCGTAGTCTTAAACTAAAAATACGGAGAATGTATTAAAATATGGTTTAATTTTGTAGTCTTGAACATGACACGTGGAAAGTTGAAACTAAAGAGTTCCAAAGAAGCATTCCTTTTGAAACCGACTAATTAGGAAAGTAAGACAAATAAATGGATGAAACAAAGAGAATATCAATAGTGCCATTTTTAATTGATTAACAATTTTCTTCGTAACCAGCAACCAAATGACCCCTTAAGAGTATTCATCATATTGTATTTGTTTGGAAGAACCCTATTGTATGCTTTTCCATTTTTCAATTGTTCCCAAACAAATATCAGTTTTAGAAGTACTACCAAACAATTTAACTGTGGTGAAAGTAGAAAACTTTATAGTATAATGAGCAAGATTTGTGTGGATTTTTGCCTGTTGTTCCATGGGCACCAAATGTTGACTCACAGAGCATAGCTTCACAGCTCTTTGCTTTTTTCTCCTCTCCCTTATGTGGGTTTTTTGTACTTCATCACCAAATCGAAAACTGCCCCAAAGCTTACATTTTTGGGGTTCTACATCTTGCTTGCTTTTTGTGTAGTAAGACCTGCCAAGGTTGGGGTAAGGTATGCATACACCCTACCCTCCCCAGATCCCACTTGTAGAACTATACTAAGTATGTTGTTTCTAGGTTCAAATTCGATGAGAGCAATCATTGAAATATTTGCCTTGTATAGATACTGGGTTCGATGTGATTGACCAATCATGGTTAATGAATGGTTATGCATTTCATCGATGCTTTAAGATTCTCTGCCTAGAGCTTTGCCTACTTAGATAAAAGATGTAGTTGTGCGTAAATTTTGTCCACATACTTCTCTGCTTATGTTTTACATATCTACCTCATATTCTTCTTCAAAAAATTACATCTTTATACTGGTAATATCATTTTAAGTTTTAACTCCATTTGATTTGTTTTGACATTGTGTTCTTTCTGTTTCACCTCTTTTGTGCAGTTCCTGCTGGAATTTACGGTAACTTCCTCTCTCAGCAAAGAATCTATTGATTGTGTAAGAGGGTGTTTGGCTTAGCTTGACCAACTTTTAAGTAGTTTTCAGCCCTCAAGAGTGTTTGCATATTTTAAAAACGACTTGAAAAAAGTTAAAAGTAGGTACCCCTGCATTTCATTTTCTTAACTTAAAAGTTACTGAAGTTAGAATTTTAAAAACTACTTTTAAAAAGCTAAGCCAAATGAGCCCTTCTAACTTTGAACTGTAATTCTAACTGACATGCTTTGGAACAGCGAAGGTGCATTATGGAACTTCCCTGTCCAACGTTGATTGGTTGCATGGAGGAGCTGAGTCACTGCTCACTTTAACCAATTTATTCATTGTGTTGGGGCTAAGGGAAGCTATTAGGAAAGCTGAGAATGCTGAAGAGAGCAAAAACAATGATGTCTCCAGAATTAAAGAAGAGAAGAAGTCATCAATCTAGTTGACATGTACCTATCATCCTTTTGTTGTTTTTAGACATCTGAATATCAGCGGTTCAAAGAAAAATGTTGCGTTTTCTTTGCCCGTCTGGTTTCACTAGGTATATGCTGTTACTCCTGATGCAATGTCTGACCTCTTTTGTTCTTGTAAGTTTCACGGCAAAGCTAGGTTTAACAGTCCCAATCCTGATGATCATAGAGAAAAGATTGTTGTAAGATGCATCAATCAATCAATCAACGCTATGAACAGTCAATGAAGCACATAGTTAATCACCATCTTCTCTAGCTCTCATGCATGTGCTTATTATTTAATCTGTTCAAGTTAATTATTCAAGTAGTCGTAGAAGTCTCTTGTAGTTTGTTAGTCTTCGATATCTGTTACAATTTATTGTTCTTGTACTTCAATTATAGTATTATTTTGTTATAGTTTTAAGTTCCCCTTTTTTTCATAATGCTCCATCATGCTGTCTTTAGTATTTTGTGGTGGCTTCTCCACTTCCGTTATTTCTTTTCCTGAACTACTTTGATATGCTTCTTCTTGAGCCAAGGGTCTATCAGAAACAACCTCTCGACCTTCCAAGGTAGGGGTAAGGTCCACGTACACACTACCCTCCCCAGATCCACTTGTGGGATTACACTGAATATGTTGTTATATTCAAAAGGTGAACCTGGACCCTTAGCTGTTTGTAGTTTGATAGAATTTATGAATTTTCAATAGCCTTTTGCAAGAATATGCTTAAATTTCACTCAGCAACTTGGTGTTAATTGGCTGGAAGTTCAGCCGTTGAAAACAGTACACTATTGATACAAATTTAATATCTAGTTTCTAACCTGAGGCCAGTTGCTATTAATTTTTGCAATCATATCCATGTCTATACTAATTCCTAAAGAAGGGATAGTCAAACCTAACAAAGCAACTCGGTGATAATATCCGAACTGTTTGTTAGTCTTTATTGTCATTTTCAAGAATATTAGCTTGGGTTCATGAGAAAAAAATGGAGTTATCAAAATAGGTCCAAATGATCTAGGGAAATCTCAACCATGTATCGGAGAACTTGTTGTGGAAGTGTTGGCTGAGAATATATGGGCGAGGTCTGATTCTGAATGGTAAGTGATGAACATTCCAAAACCATACATCTGGCAGCTGCATGAGACTAAGTAGTTCGATTCAGCCATTCAGGGGTTGTAGGAGAGACAAAAGATGGTGAATAGCTGCTACCTATCAGATTATCATCAACATGGGAAATCTGGAAATGTCAATTTCGTCTGTCAAACCAGAGAATGTTGAAGGCAAGGAGAAAGAACATGCTGTTTCATTCTTGTCCAAGTCATTAGTGTTGCCTCTCAGGTTTGATCTCAAGTTCATCAATACTTGATATGAATATTGCCCTGCTTGATAATCGGCTTGTTTCTTCAATTCTTGTTTCTCTGGCGATGTTGGGTTTATTGCAGAATAAGTAGCTTGATGACAATTATGGAAACCCCTGTATGTGATCTCAAATACAGTTGGAGACTAGGATCATCATCTGACCTTTGCACTTGCTGCTGCCCAACAATTTTGCATGTATGATATGTGCATCTGTGGTAGTTTCTGCAAAACATATATAAACTTGGTATCAGAACATAGAATTCCGTTTCCTAAAATTACCAGAAAACTATACTGCTGTCATCTTAATTATGTACTTATAAAGCAGAATGACCAAAAGGAGAACATTTTATATTTGAAGTTGAAATGTGCACATAAGCATGATCGTCTTTAATACATTTCTTTTGGTCTTTGTATTGGGAACAACTTCTCTATTCCACATACATTCTCTGTCATAAGAAAAGATTTTCTGAAGAAGCAATTCTTGATTTTTAGAAGTGGAAGCTACAGAGCTCAAGTAAGCTCTAAGCTGTTTAGCGTGTTAATTCCTTGAGTATGATGTGAACCTACTTCACTACCCCGAAAAATGAGCACAATTTTGGATACAGAAAAGGCTCGTCTTTTTATTTTTTGAAGTATGTGTATAGTGTGTGTGTGTGTGTGGGGGGGGGGGGGGGGGGTGCTTAAAGAGATTTTTGTTGGAGATGAATACTGAAACAAAGCTGATAGAAACATTTGAATTTAAAAGGGAAGTATCTGTAGTATAAATAATAAGAAAAGTGAACAAGAAGGCATGTGGATGAAAAGGAAGCGAAGGGGAGTTAGAAAGTTGATTGCTGAATTCTACTTGGACTGGTGTTTGGTCAAAATCTCTTAGAGTAGTGAAAATAATGAGATAGCTAATAAGAAAGTCCAAATATTAAGAGTTGACCATTTCAAAACTTCAGTAGTCTATAAAAGAATATTTTAGCTTACATACAGTAATAGACTAATAGTGTGAAGAAATTTTATAGTATCAAATTATTTAGAAATCAATTACAAATAAGTTTTTATATCAAGTGTGAGTTTAAATCCTAAAAATCATTTGACAACTCGAACTATGGTAAATAGAAGTAGGAGGTAATTAATATTACAATATCGAGTCTTTTATGTGAAATTAAATTCACAGTCAAACCTCTATATAACAATACCGTTGGCACACACTTAATTATCTAACATTTTTACTTTGGAAGTTATTTTGTGTTACATTTAGCCTCTATATGACAACATTTTAACTTAAATAACATCTACCATTATAACAGGACACTCGTTGTAAAATTACCTCTCTATAATAAACAAGGGTCTCATCTTGATGCATTATCAGTGAGAGATTATTGTATAGATTGCATAAATCGATGTCATAATGCAAGCATTGAAGAACTTAGTTAATCACCATCTTCTGTGGCTCCATAGTTTTTCTGATGGTTTATCTCATTCTTAAACTATTATATTTACTTGTTAGTCTGTCGGAATTTATTGTTAGGTTATCCTGACTATCAAAATACCTGCTCCAAACAATTTCATGTAAATGGCGTGCTCTCTTTAATGGTTTAATTGCTAGTAATAGATTTTCTAATTCTGTTGTCCATAAAAAGGGCAGCCCGATGTATGCAGCATCCCCCATTAACGAAGGGTTCGGGGAAGTCGTGACCTGTCGGTCACTAGAGACAACTTTAGTTTACCGTTGCATCAGTGTACTATGTGTTTGCAACAAGCCTAAGGGCTAGTCACATCTTAGTGCCTGCAGTTTTTAGATTTAATGCTTTGCGGTTTCATCAATTGTTCTTCGTCTACTAATATGATATAGCAAGGAAAGATAAAATCGACATAGTTTGTCTGTAGTATATTAAAAATCTTGAATGTTCAATAACCAAGAATATGCTTTAATTTCACTTAGCAGCTTGATGTCTAATACTGGAAGTTTCAGCCCTTGACACAGTAGACTATTGGTACAAATAAGATAGCTAGTTTCTAATACGTGGCTAATTTGTTGTTAATTTTTACAATAATATCTATACTAATTCCTAAAGGAAGGATCATCGACCTCAATAAAGTAACTTGGTGATAACATCCTAACTGTTTGTCTTTATTGTCCTTTTTCTAGGGTATTACCGTATAGGTTCATGAGAAAAATTTGGGGTTACCAAATGGGAAGTTTGGATCCAGCTCCAAATGGTCAAGTGAAAAATCACCCACAATTGGAGAACTCGTTGTGGAAGTGTTGGCTGAGAATATATCAGTGAGGTCTGATTCCGAATGGTGCAAGTTATGAACCACTCCATAACCATTCATCTGGCTGCTGGTTGAGACTGAGAAGTAGTTTGATTCAGGGGTAGTAGGAGAGACAAAAGACGGTGAATAGCCGCTACCTATCAGATTGTCATCGACATGAGAAATCTGGAAATGTCGATTATCGTCTGTCATACCAGAAGAAAATGTTGGAACAAAGGAGAAATGACATGCTGCTGGGCCATTCTCGTCCAAGTCATTAGTATTGACTCTCAGGTTTGCTCTCAAATTCATCAACACTTGATTTGAATATTGCTGCCCTGTTGGATAAACGGCTTGGTTTTCGAATTCTTGTTTCTCTGGCGATGTTGGTTGTGGTGCAGAATAAGTAGCATGATGACAATTATGGGAGCCTCGGTATGTGATATCAAATACAGTCGGATCATCATCTGATCTCTGCACATGTTTTGTTGCCCAACAGTTTTGCATGTGACGATAGGTGCATCTGTAGTAGCTTCTGCAGAACACATGTAAACTTTGTATCAGAACATAAGGTTTCTACTCTTCAACTGATTTATGATTGAACCACAGTTAATCGATCGAGTGAAAAGTTCATTTTTCATTTTTATGAGTTTATGACTTTCATACAGGTTACTGAAGTTGACTTATTACCTAGGATATTTAGCTCTTAGAATATCCTTCTGTCCGTACTTTCTCCAGCTATATCCATCATCAGTAGGACCTTCAAATCCGCTCTCCGCGCTGACTTTGACTTGTTCAGTCCATGTGGGCTGTGATTTTCTGCAATATCCATCAAGAACCAGGTTAGTTGACCAATGAAAATTAACTACTAAAACTTTCTCCTTATCATTTTATATAGTAGTATTTGACTTGACAAGGATTCCCAAAAAAGAAGAGACTTTTTTGGCACATAACGAAAGTAGTATCCTTAGATCTTATGGTTTTAAACATGTCATGACATTTCTATGCCTACAAAAGCAGGTTATTAAAGGTAAAACGAGAAGTTTGAAGTTAGATGAATTTTCTAAATATAGAAAAGTGTCATTTTTAACGGAATTTGATCTTTCTACCTCTTCTTTGAAATATTAATGAGCGCATGATGATCTTGGTCACTCCTTTTCTTGTCATCACTCTTAGGACTTCCATCAACGGATACCGAATACTCGATTGCACCCGTTGATGGTGGTAGAGCCGGCGGGGATTGTACTATTGAGCCACCCCAGTTTAGAATCAACAGAGATTGCTCATAAGAAGAAAGAATCTTCTGAAGAAGCAATTCTTGATTCTCAAAAGGGGCCACCAGACCTGCCACCTCAACCACTCCCACCCCCCCCCCCCCTACAAGTGCAACATATCCTTCCATCTCTTCTACACCCCACCTCGACCCCTACCCCCTTCCTTCTCTACCTCCTAACCAATTCCATCTTCTACTTCCCCTTTCTACCTGCACAACCCCTGTAAGCCCCGCATTTCACTCCACGCCACCCAACTCCCCGGTCCATCACTCCCCCCCCCAACCCCTCCCCCCTCCTAATTACGTTTCCAACCCGTTTACCCTCACCTCCCAACCCCTACAACCGCTTGCCCCCAACATACCCCACACCTATCAACCATTTTCACCATCATCTCCCTCGCCCCCTTGTAGAGTGGAAGTGTTCTCTGAGTTGCTTTGTGTGTTCAATCCCTTGAGTTAGCTCATTGATGAGTGTCTTGTATTCCCAGTTGGATGCACAATCCATTTTGAAAGACGAAATCGGAAAAGCAAAGGGGGAGCTATTCTGAAGTCTAGAAAGGCGTTCAATTGGTGTAATACACTTGACACGATGTGAACCTACTTACGAGCAGAATGTCATCAACGAGCAAGTTACTTCGAAAAACAAACACAAGCTTGGTAAATGGAGTACGTTTTTTTTTTTCTTTTTTAGAATCTTGATGAGTTTTGTGAAATTTGATGGAGAAGTTGAATGAATGAAACATTTGAATTTAAAAGGGAAGGAATTATAGTGAAACAAAAAAGGCATGTGGAAAAAAATGGAGGGTTTGAAAGTTGACTGATGAAAACGAGTAATTCTAACGTGGACTGGTCTTTGGTCATAATAATAATAAGAAAGTCCAAATGTTGAGTGCTGACCAATTCAAAACTTCAATAGTCTCAATCATCTTCAAATCTTTTCCGAGTTCGAGTCTCGGATTTAAATTTTGAGTATAACAATCTTTGTGGGATGAGGGGTTTACTTTGTAAGATGACAAGGATAATCCCCAACATTGTCTAATGAGTTTTAGTTTTATGTACGGAATCATATTTATTTTTCAAGGAAATTAAAAAAAATAAAAATATGAGGTTTATAAAAGAGTTTTAATTTATATATAATTATTACGGTATAATTTTATTACAAATAACAAAATAATTTAAATATGCTATATTATAATATTATATATATTCTCTTGCTTCAACCTCACCATTAACTCTTTTGCATAATAACTGTAGAAACAGATAATAGTCCATTGGCTGACCAATTCAGACCTGCCCACTAATTTTAAAATTATATGTCCAAAGATTTTTAATATCGAGCTTATATTCTTTATTATTTTAATTTAAATAAACTTTACACAATATTTCAGTTAAAAAAGTATCTCCCCTACTAATATATAATGTATAAGTGTGGATAATCAGGTAGGTAATAGTCGACACATGTTTATCCCCGATAAGGATAATCAGGTAGGTCATGATCAACATGTTTATCTGACAGTTTTCCTTATATTCAATTTCTTTTTTCGTTTTAATTGTTTGTTTTATTTTTTAATTTTTTTTTATATATGTGTGTGTAAAAGATGATATAAATTATAATACTTGACAATTTAAAATATTTTTAAAAATATATATATAATTAATTCAACAGTTTATAAAAATTTGATTATTTTATAAAATTAATTTATTTGTGTCACATAACATGGGACTAAGCAGAGGCTAAGTCATAATTTTTTATAAGGGTGTTCAAAATTGAAAGAAATAGACACACGAAATAGTAGAATGGGGTTCGACATTTACTATTTTAACCATATAAAAATAACATAATTTTTCACCGAAGAGGGTTCAGATGAACCCCTAATATTTGATCGCTCCGCCACTGTACTAAGTAACGTGAATTATTTAATTTGGAAACTACACTAAAGGTATTGTAAATCTCAATAACTAATACTCACTGATTGACTCTTGAAATTCTATTTGTGTTACCTATATTGGGACAAGAGCATATATTATTTAAAAATTAGGTAAAAAGGTACTATAAATTACAATCAGTAACAACTTAAAATAATTAAAATCATATAAAATTGATTTGGCTCTCTCTAAATTTCTATTTGTCAATAAAAGTGAGACAAAGAAGCGATTTAATAATATATACGGGATGTGCTTATATGGGACAAAACTTGTATCCCTTTTGAGTGACTTTATAAGAATCGACATCAACAAGTTGAATCCATCCATGTGTATAACTCGAATTTTGGCTAAAAATATTCTTACTATACCCCCAACTTAAATTACGTCTTTAGATTATCATTGCTAACAAAAAAAAAACATTCTTCAAGTATTTAAAACTTAACAACTTTCATCTATCTATTAAAAATTGTTAACAAATTAGTGATTCAACAAAATCAATTCATACTACTGTAATAAAAAAATCTACCTATAATTTTATTACCTGTTGGAAAAAACTTCAAAAAATAAAAATAATTTTTTTAGACCCTTGTTTGTTGTTAAAAAGAAATAATGTTAGGACGGTGTGAGTCTACAAGGAAACATGTTTTGTTTTTCTCCTTTTTCAACTGAACCAAGTTGGTGCTTAATTTCACACCATCTTCATCTTGTGAAGTCAAAATGTCATTAGATCAATAGTTTTTCGAGGCAAAATGATACTCAAATTTCGTTTTTCATTATTAGAAGTAAAAGTCTCTAATTAATAACACTTTTTTGCAAATTCAATGAAAAGAAAACTTTTCAACTGATATATATTTGATATCAAATCAAATAAAAAAGTAAATAAAAACAAAATTTCTACTTAAAAGGAAGATAACGCAAAACATTTTTTAAAAAAATCACAATATTATTTTAGATATATATAGGTAGTTTAAGAACTTTTGTTGAGAGTAGTGTGAACCGTAAAATAATTATTATCTTAAATTTGTTTACTGGTTGTGGGTCCACGACACCACTAAACTTAATTAATTACTTCACATCTTTCTGACGACTTATACGTCGCATCCCTTACGTACTAACCTCTTACGAATTAGAACAAAGCAAAAAATTACAAAAGGGTTGCAATGGCTGACCAATTCAAATCTCATATAATATTATAACAAAGAATGACCAGTTAAGCATCTTTCGTTGAAGAATAATATTATATTATATTAAAAAATATAAAATATATAAAAAAATTTAAAAAATTCAAATTTTAAACATTCTTAATTAAATTCCTAATTTTGTCACTGTATATATAACATTAATGATTGAGTTATAAGAAAATATGTCTTTTTTAAAATCACATTTTAAGTCAAAAATTGAGGGTAAGTTTATTGGAAATTATTTTTTTCATTTTATAAAAGATTTTAGGGTTAAAGTTTACATATATTCTATTTTTTTAAAAAAAATCCATATGTAGAATGACAGTAGATATGTTATATATTGTTGTTAAATTCAACCATTAATTTATTATTAACTAGAATTTACAATAGTTTTCAATTGTTAAATAGAATTAACAGTATCTTTAATCCATTGTTTAGCAATATTAATTGTTTCTCATTTTTAACTAACTAACAAGTTTGATTTTGTCAAAGTACAGAAAAAACGAAACGTGTAAAATGCTTGTATGTATCTTTTTTTTCTTTTCTTGAAAAGATTGTACTTCTAGATGTTCAAAGATAAATTTGAAATAATGTAGCAGCATTACTAAAAAATAATAATTTGAAATTAGTGATAGATAAATTCCCTATTTTCAATAGTAAAATCCGTTATCAATTATATTTAGCATGAAATCACCATGAATCATTAAACAAAGTTGTTATTGTTAATTACAAGCTTTTATGAGAGATAAATGATAAAATTCGTTTTTATTAGACCTTTTTAGTATAGTGATGTAAATAGTCTTTTTTTAATATACTCTTAAATGGAATTGTTTACCAAATAAAGACAATTCGAAAAATCAACAATCACCAACCATGAATTTCTAGATGCTTCAATAAGCTTCTCCAAATATTTCTATCTCACTGGTTGTTATTGTTGACATTGTTTGATTTTTCGCTTTATAGTTTCAAGAATTTATATATTTCAAAAATAAAAATTGTGAAAATAAAGATGAGGATCCTAAAATGCGTGTGGATATAGAGTGATAGGATTAGAAATTTTAAAAAATTATAAACTCAAGAGTAGTCTTTGTAGTAGCCGGAGAAGATAGAGTTGCTCGAATGATAAATGTCCTAACTTTCGATCTTAAGGTTATGAGTTTAGATTATTACACTTGTGATTGTAGATAATTAACTAACAAAGGAGTTGACCTGGTCAATAAAGAGGGAGTCATACTTTGGGTTGCTTTCTTCATCAAAAGAAATTACGGAAAACTCATTTGGTTTGTTGCCTCCAAACCTGGTTGTCTAGACTTAGAGTGAAATCAGTTCTATTTTCAGACAGTTTCATCAATACTTAACGGCTAAAAATGACAAATTCAAAATGGAGCCAACACTGATTTCTGGTTTCACTCATGCTCTCTAATATTCTTCTCATTAATACCTTTTCACATTGATCAGGTAAACTTCATACAAAATTTTTTTGAAAGCTCTTAAAAATATTTTGTAGCCGAAGGATCGAAAGTCCCTTCCTAAATAGGTAGTTATACAATATCAATACATATCCCAAAAGGGCAAAGGTGATGCTCTTAGAGAGAGGATATGCACAAAAATATGATCAACGGTTAACAATAATGGACCTTAAATAAAAGTATATAGAGGACGATATGTTAAAGGGTAGTAGATATAGTATTGTATAGTTTTTTTGTTACTATTCATCTATTATTTTATTCTTGTTTTTTTTTATATTCTTGGCTCTCATTGGTACTTGCCACTTTCTTTATTTGTCAATTGCCCTTGTTTTTTATTTTTTTAAAAAAAATTTAGGGCAAAGGTGAGCTAATATTATTTTCTTTCCTAATTTTACTTGGACTTTTTATTATGTACTCCTTTGTATTGGTGCTTTAATTTATTATTATTGTGTGAAAAGTCCCCCCCCCTTCCCACTCCCTTCCAGAAAACCTATTATATTTATATAAAAATATGTATTATACATTTGGGGTGTGCAAAAAATCGATCGACCACTAAACCGAACGATTTAAAAATGTTATTGGGTTATTTGAGTTCTTTAATGGATTTAGAAAAAATAATTATTGGGTTATTGGGTCGGTTTTCGTTGTTTTATTGGGTTATGGGTAAACGATAACCACATAAGGACGATAGTTATTTACTACTTTACCCTTCCTCAAATTAAATATTACATAATTTAATACATAAATAGATTCAATAGTAGCTTTCGGCTATGTATTTGGTGGTTGGAAATTGGCGAGAACTTTGTGATTATATGGTGGATCAAAACAACGTTCAAGATTGTCTCATTGAAATTTTATTTTTAGTTTATTCTAGTTCGTAAATTGTAGGCGATAGCTTTTGCAAGTTTGTGAATGTAGTAATTTGATCAACATTCAAAGTTTCTATTATGTTTTTTGGCGGGAAGTTGGTAAACATGTAATATAACATTACGTACTATTATTATCTATTTGATCGACATTTTCTTATTGGGTTAACGAAACCGACCCGATAACATCAAAAAACCGATAACGATGAGAAAAATTTCCTATTGATCTTGTTATGAGTTAGCAATATTTAAAACGAAACCGATTAAACCAATCGATTATATGTAAATACAAACCAAACCGACCGATGCACACCACTATATACATCATTCAGCTCTTAACTGTACTCTCTGAAATTATATTCTATTACATGTATTTGTAGTTGTTACTTTGATATATAGCTCAACTTATTCAATCTTCAAGAACCTACCATACATTGTGTACTTTTTGATCTCTTTATGCATTGAAAATATTCGTTATTCTTATTTGTTTGTCTAATTTTTTTATTGGTCTATTTTAAAATATAAATATATGTTTTAATAAATTTTAATTTACAATCACAAAGTGGATTTAAAATTGTATGGACAAATTACAAATACCTTTAATTTAAAGTCACATATTTCAATTTTTTTTTGAGCTCATTGCCAAATTAAAATTAGAGGAACAAATTAAAATAGAGAACATTTATTTTTGAAAAATAAATTCAATTCATTTCAAATTTTATACATAAAAGGATCATTTCGATTTTCTGTCATTCTCCCTAGCGCGGCAAACTTCCCAATCTTTCCCTCTTTTTTACAGTCACTTCCCCAATTCCTTCAACTTTGCTTCTACTGCTGCTTCGATTATGCCTTGAAATTGTAAGTTACTTCTTCTCTAGTTTCAGCTAAATCTAGTTTTTTTGTGTTTTGATTTTCATATTTCACTGTATTTTTTGGTTTGATTCAATTTGTTTCAACTTTCAAAGTAGTTATAATTTGTGGATTTAAGAAGCTTTTGCTTCTGTTTATGGAGATTTATCTGTAGTATATACAATTACAATTGAAATCCTGAATGGAAGTAGTTAAACTTAAGTGATCTGAGTATTAGTTGTCAACTTCTCTTCCGGTGCTGCTTTGATTATTCCTTGAAATTGTAAGTTCCTTCTTCTCTATTTTCAGCTAAATCTAGTTTTTCTGTGTTTTGATTTTCACATTTCACTGTATTTTTTTGTTTGATTCAATTTGTTTCAACTTACAAAGTAGTTATAATTTGTGGATTTAAGAAGCTTTTGCTTCTGTTTTGGAAGATTTATGGGAGTAATATACAATTCCATTGAATTCCTGAAGGGAAGTTTATGTTAAAACTAAGTGATCTGAGTATTAGTTGTCAACTTCTCTTCCGGTGCTGCTTTGATTATTCCTTGAAATTGTAAGTTCCTTCTTCTCTATTTTTAGCTAAATATAGTTTTTCTGTGTTTGCTTTCACAATTTTCACTGTATTTTTTGTTGATTCAATTTGTTTCAACTACAAAGTAGTAGTTAGTAGTAGTTATAATGTGTTGGATTAATTAAAGAAGCTTTTGCTTCTGTATGGAGATTTTATCTGTATGATATAAATTACAATTGCAAATCTGAGTGGGAAGTAGTTAAATTAGTGATTGCGTATTACGTTGTCAACTTTCTTTCGGTGCTGGCTGCTTTGGATTAGGCCTTGTACATTGTTAAGTTCTTCTTCTCTATGTTTTAGCAATGTCTTACGTTTTATTGTTTCGATTTGCATGCTTCACTTTGATTTCCTCATTTCACTATATTTTTTTTTTCACATACCCGGGCGGAGATAAGGCAGGGAAATCCCTAGCGCAGGGCAAAGAAGGTGGGCGGCAGGGGAGAAGACGGGGAGTGGGAGGGAGGGGGATCACTAGCCCCCCCAAAACACCCACTACATCTTTGTTCACATTCTTCATTCTTCTCATCCGTGCGATTTTTCCGTAGTATACACAATTGTAATTGAAATTCGGAGTGGAAGTACTTAAACTTAAGTGATCTGAGTATTAATTGTCAACTTCTATTCTAGTGCTGCTTTGATTATGCCTTGTAACTGTAAGTTCCTTATTCTCTAGTTTCAGTTATATTCAGGTTTATCTTGAGGAAGAATTCATAATGTTTCTTGGTTTGAAATTTTTGTATTTCCCAGACTTTTTGAGTTGTGGCCCATGACTTGGTATAATGGTAGGAGTGCACTTGTGATGTGCGAATTAGGCGCCCTTTTTAGGTTTGAACCCAGCGGACAAAATCTTGTATTGAAGTGGTAAAGTATCGAAGGACAGAACCATTATTCACCGAGTTTTAAGTTGTGTGCTGCTGGTGCTCAGGGACTTCTCGGTTATCAAAACAAATGAATAAAGAAGAGTGAAAAAGAAGTAAGAAAATTTTTATCATAAAAAAGAAAAAGAAGAGTGAGGATACTTCCTTTTCCATCTTCTCAGAATATTATTCCCTTTCAAGAGTCGGATAAAATGATCTTTAACTGAAATCTGTTTAGGGTTGCTTTCTTTCTGACTCCAACACAGGATAAGTTACATCATTGTATGTAAGTTCTGTATTTTCATAAGTATTATCCGATATATATGTGTAGGTCTGAACATTAGTTAGATTTTTGAGAATGAAATGAAAAATTGATTAACACACACGATAAATAAAGAGACAACCAATCTGGCACTAAAATCTAACTCACGCAAGTTTCGGTGGAAGTATCAAAGCTTGTGGCTAGTTTTGTAGCTGGTATCTTCAAGCATGTTACTACTTCCTGTAGGAAGGATCATCGACCCCAAAGTAGTTCAGTGATAACATCCAATTATCCGTGTTTATTCTCTTTTTGGAACCCCTAAAAGGATGTGATGGGAAGGATGGTCAAGATCCCTCCACCCTTGATTCATGATCACAGGCTTGAGCTCTAGGAATGGAGAACTTTATATTCCTTACTGGGCCTACATGTTGCGAATCCTAATTAGTCTAGCTAGTGAGTTCAGATACCAGATGGTTTAATCCCCCAGAACAGTTATCCTTTTTGAGAGTATTAGTTTGGCTTCATGAGAGAACTTTGGATTATCAAATGGGAAATTTGGATTTAGCTCCAAATGATCTAGGAAAATCACCCATGACTTGTGCGCCACACTTAATTACAAGTGGGAGGCTTTGAGGAAGGTGAGATAATCACTTTCTCATTTTGTTTGCTCTCCCCTAAGTACTGGTTCTCTTACAACCAAGCTAGTAAATTATCCATGCGATTGCTCTTATACCTTGATGTCAAGATTATATTATCGTGGATGTGGACCTTAAGTTGAAGCAAGACATGACAGATGATAAAGTAGCCAAAGAATAAATCCTTAAAGTCTGTTAGGCCAAAGTGGACAATATGTGTCATGGACTTGATGTCAAATTACCAGAAGTTCAGCCCTTGAAACACAGTAGACTATTATACAAGTATCATAACTAGTTAATCTGCAGCGAGCTAGATTTATTGCTTAATTTTGCAATCAAGTCTACACTAATTCTTCAAGAAGGGATCATCAACCTCAATAGGGTAACTTGGTGATACGATCCAAACTATTCATCCTTATCATCCTTTTGAGGAGTATTAGCTTTGGTTTGGGGATGTCTTTTTGTCAAAATTGAAAAATCAGGTCTAGCTCAGACGATCTAGCGAACTCACCACCAATTGAAAAACTTGTTGTGGAACTGTTGGTGGAGAATGAATCAGTGCGGTCTGAGTCTGAATGGTGCAAGTCGCGAAATAGTCCAATATCACTGAGGTATGATTCTGAATGGTCCAAGTTGTGAGCTATTCCAAGACCATTTATCTTGCATCTAGAGACTGACAAGTAGTTTGATTCAGGGGTTGTAGGAGAAACAAAAGAAGATGAATATCCACCTAGTATCACGTTGTGATGGCTGGCTTTTTTCTCTGGCGATGTTGCTTGTAGTGTAGAGTTAGTAACTTGGTGACTCTGACAAGTATGGTAGCCTCCGTATGTGATCTCAAATACAGCAGGACCAATATCAGACCTTTGCATTTGTTTTGTTGCCTGGCAGTTTTCAATGCGACGAAATGTACATTTGTAGTAACGACAAAATGTATTGTAGCAGCCTCTGTTAGAGATATGTAAAACTCGGCATCAATACATATAACTCTTGTTGTATTATGATGTTTTCTTAATTGTGTACCATATAAAGCAGCTGAACCACAAAGAGAGGATAAGAACTTGCAAAATTTAAAGCTGAGAAGTACATAGCATGATTTTAGTTAGTGGATTTATATTTAATATTGAAATTAAATAAAACTGAATACAGCAGAATGTAAAGGATTCGCATAACGTACTTCAACTGAGTTATGATTGAATCATAGTTTATTGATTGAAAAGTTTGATTTTCCTTTTAAGTATTTTTTATGAATTTATGATTTTTATGCAGGGAGTGAAATTGACTTATTACCTTGGAAACGTAGATCCAAGAATATCTTTCTACCCATACTTTCTCCACCTATATCCATCATCCTGAGGACCTTCAACTTCACTCTCAGTATTGACTCTTACTTGTTCGAAAAACCACAATTTTCTGTTGACGTCCATAAAAAACCAGGTAACTTTACATAGAAAAATAATTACATACTTCCTCTGTTTCATTTTATATAGCGATGTTACATTGAACTATAGTTAAAAGAAAGAGAGGACTTTCAACACATATAGTCCAAGGACTTGCGGTTTTAAATTATGATGCTTGGACTCTCAAAAATTGTTGTTATACCTGTATTGGATCCTCTAAATATATAGTACTACTTTTAGAGGATGTGATACGTGCCCTTTGGAATTTTTGAAGAATCTGAGCACCATAAATTTTAAACATTCCGTCAAACTTCTGTATATAGTTATTATCTGTAATACTAGCAGTACCCTATATCTAATCGACAAATTTTCTTTTAAACTGATATTTTGCTTCTATATAACAATTTTTTACCTATCACCAACAACCACCATTGTAACTTTTCACTCTTGCTATCTAATAACAACCTTATCCAAATATGTATTCACTGTTTGTTTTATAATCTAATAACTAAAAAGCAAACAACCAAGTGACCCCTGAGACCAAATAGGGAAAGTGTCATATAAAATTCTCCCTCCATTCATTTTTTACTTGTCCATTATTAACTTGACATATTCTAAAAAAGTAATAAATAGAATAACAATTTTACTATATCGCCTTTTTGAACATAATAACTCAATGCGTTTGAAAATGACTACTATTAATAATAAGAGTAAATTAAAAACTAGCTGATAAATTATTAATTTTTAGTATAGTAGACGAATAAAAAAAGACGAAGAGAGTATAAAGTACAAGGAATCCCTCAATTCCGATGAGATACTTTTGACATAAAATGGGATTTAGATGGAATGTGCAAAAAAGGAGGAAGAAGGCTTAAGGTCTACGATACATATTGCTATATTTAAATCTGATTAAATTCGATTTTATCGAATTTCTTATTAAGAATAAAAACACATTTTAATAAAGATTTTTATTAAAAGAGTAATTATATTTGGTGTATGTAACATTCAGTTAAAAGACTAGAGAAATATTAGCGGGTGATTTCACTTCCAGCCACGTGGTGGTGGTAACCGAGTTGCCCGTTGCCCCATTAACCTCTCTTTCTATTCTACACCACCTGCCCGAACTGCCCGTCACCCCATCCTATATATACCGAATTCGATTCATCTTGTTTCAACCATTTTAAAACTTTTTCACCATGGCGAAACTCTTCTTTGCAGTCCTTTTCCTCTGTTTCAACCTTTCACTTGCTCGTACTCCGTTTACTCAACCGGAAAATGACGTCACACACCTCAAACTTCCTTCGGAAAATGACCTTGTCATCCCTGAACTTCCTCATACTCTACCGGAATCAGATGATTTTGCGCCTGGTGTTAACATCCCTAGAAAATCCGATCACGAAAACACTCGTTCCGTCCATTCGGTCCCGGTTACGTTAGTCAGATTCCGGCCGATCAACCGTAGATTCAGGCTCCGATCGAGACTACCGTTCCGCCTATGTCACCACCTGAAGCCGGGATCACATAGACAGATTCCTTATGGTAATGATATGATACTGCCTTCTAAGAGAAACATTGACTTTGATAAGTTTCTGAACCGTATTGGTGTGCGTCAGATTCCGTCGGATCCGTTCAGTTTCCGCCACCATCGGTACAATGATAAGAAGATCTGGAAGTTCCTATACGATCGCGAGAATTTTGGGGAAACGAAATTGAAGGATCAATTACCTCATCACCATGACGAAAACGAAGACAATGATCACGAACAGAGGCAGATCTCGATCAATAGTGAAAATCAAGGTAATTTTGGTGAAATTAAATCGAAAAATGAAAATCAATTCCATGCTCATGATGAGTCTGACAAAAGACCAAAGCTTTATGTGAAACACTATGAAATGAATTTGAGGAAGCGTTTTCATTATAACAATGGTGAAGAAGAAGAAGAAAAAGCTAAGGAAGAGAATAAGTGGCATAAGAGGGAAAAGAAGAAAGGTGGATTCATGAGAGGTATTCATAAGTTCTTGCATCACTACTTCGATTGAAGCATCTTTGCTTTGATGTGCTGCATATTTGCCTTTTGTGTTGTTGTGTAAAAGAACTATAGAAGTATCTATGTGTTTTGATGTTGTTGTAAATAACTTGCATCCATGTGAGATGTAATAGAAAATATAATACTAGTAACTTATTACTCTATACTATATCATATACGTTTTGTAATATGTTGCCATATGATTGTACTAGACATTTGTAAATCTTGGCTTTTACAGAATCTTTTTGTTTAGTAAAAATTGTCCTGTGAATAAAACATCCCGTGCTAGCAGGGTCTAGGGAAGGGCCACACACCCAAGGGGTGTGATGTTGCACGGTTCGAACCAGTAAGCTGTAAAGTCACATAATTACATATAATTATGCTGGAATAAAATTCCTAAGCTTTGGGTACCAACGGTAATCATTATGCTTGGGTTCCAAAGAATGATTATCGTTGTCTCTTTCCTGCTCTCTTCCGTGCTACATAATCTGGTGTTAGTTAAATAACGGGTGTTGTTGAATATAATTTTCTAGAGGAAAGCAATGAACTTGTTGATGTATTGAGTGCCATGTCCCGATCGGCATGAAGTAGGGCAGAAGAGGAGATTGAGATATCCTTGTAATGGATATCTTTTGCCTGCTTTCTGTGCCTTGATAGGTCTAGTTCTTAAAAATCTTGATTGAACTACCTGAATAAAGTAAAAGAAATAGTTGTAGTTGATGACTACCTTAATATGAATTCATTGAATCATGAATTGTAATGGACAAAGAGGATTCCTATAAATAGTGGTGGAACCAATGGAACTGCCCGACCTTTGTGAATGAGAGTGCCAATCCAAACTACATATATATGCGTATATCATGTTTGACGTTATCGGGGGCACGTGACACTCCTCCCCTAGGGGTGGGTCTGCCTCTGTCCTGGGGTGTGTTAAATATTGACATTGGAGTGACAAGTCCCAAAGAAAGGAGCCGTGTAGAGAACTTGTATAAAACCTAGGCTGCACCTTTTCACCACACCAAGCCTTAATATTATACTAAGATTTTAAGATACCAGTTCATCCCAGTACTTTCAAACATAAATTCATACGCAAAAATTCATTGATACTGCAATAAAGAATTGATTACTTTTAAAATATATTGGGTTCAATAAAGGACCTTGAAGACTATTTATATAGCTTAATTCTTGGATCCGCTTAGTCAAATATTTATAGATGTTTTATGGAATTTTTACTGGATTCATGTGAACCCGCATATTACATTTAGCAAATAGCCCATATGATTGTACTGACCCATTTTGGAACTCCAACACAAGGTCCAAGAGATCAGCCCATAAAAGGTTAGATGCTAAACTGTCCTATCCATTAAACACCTCTTTTCATCAGTCTTGGAAGTTGTCTTTCAGAGTAAACTGTTTTTGTGTCAAAAATTCAAAATCTCTTCTTGGTTGAGAAGATGTTTGAGAAATACTGAAAATGGTGCCTCATGAGTATCTCTAAGTGTATCTTCTGCTGCTTATTTATTCCTTTTTTATTTCACCAAGTTTTTAGTCAAGTAGAGGAGATTTTGTGACTATTACATCTAAGTAACATACAAAATTTTCCCTGTAGTTTTGCCATGTCTTGTTTGTACAACATCAAGAAGACATTCAACAAGGATAAAGGCTGAGCACATTTATCTACAAAGATAGTTATTAAACTGTTTGTATCGTATAAAAACATTCCACCCCCTAGAGTAGTCTAGAGTAGCTCTAAATTTGAATAAGAAATGAAGCATTTGATTACTTCATGCATGCTTCCCTTGGCTCGGAGGATAGAGCTCTTGCTCTTTCAATTGAGTCATTACGATTACGGGTTGGATGTCTCATTGTCCTGATCTTGTACTTGAACCGGGCATTCATTTTTCTAAAGTAAAAATTGGTAAGAAGAAATAAAATAAAAACTAAATCTCCTTATTCTGCCATGAAACTAGAATTGCCAAGAAGGTAAGGACAATTGAAGTACTTTGACCACACTCACTGTTACTCAATTCTCTATTTATCTATTTCTCCACAACAGACATATTATTTGTTGCAAACCAAGCCTATGATACGTATTGTCCCAGTTGATCCAATGGGGCTCTAGTATTCGTCTTTGGGCTATGAAACATTGGCCCAGAAGCATGTCTGTCATGTTAACTTCTTGTTCTCTTGTAGTATAAAACCTGTTACTTCTCTCATTCTCTGATGTGATATTTGATAACGTTTTAAAGTTTGTCTGCTTAGAAGTTTATCAGTTCCTTTTCATATATATTATGGATGATCTTGTACCACGAGAGCTATTTAAGTTTGACTACGTTTGTGCATGTAGTGTAGATGAAGCTTGACATATAATTGGCATATTCGGAGTAACGTTATCATACAATGACTAGTCTTAGAAATAAGGATGACCCAAAAAGGTCTTAATGTTGCTGTTATATCATATATATATATATATATATATCAGACAAGCTATACTGAGGCCTTCCCATCATCTACTCTGCACTTAGTGGGTCATATTGTTCCACAACAGGAATTGGGACCATTTTTCTTTCTTTATTTATGTATTCTGGACTATTGTTAGAGAAATACAAATAGGGCTTTTTTTTCTTTTCTTTGGATTTCTTCACTGGAGAAATACCACCGGATATTAGCTATGTAAGATAAATATTTTGATTAATTTAAGTGTTAAACCTTAATATTTTATTAGTAAGGTGTTATAGCAACACATTCTTATACTTTTATGTGTGTGTGTATATACACACACACTAGTACACACAAATCCAGAAATCAAACCATATACCCAATTATACTTTTCGATCGTAGATGTAATCGAAGTATCCAATAATTTGGCTAAATTCGCCATAGTTCCCACACCTATATTCACATCCCACGTTACGTTGATGGTTAAGTGATAGTAGTATATATGTGAACACATGTCATGTATCTATCAATACATTTTACCAAATAGAATAACATATATACAAATGATGTGTTTAACTTACCTCAGCTAATTTGAGATGGGAAATATCATTGATAGATTGATGATATGATGAAAAGGGGTATGAACTTTCTAAACTTTATCAGTACTAGAATTAAGATAAAACCCTTGAGAATTTGATACAGAAAACTGGAAATGAACAGGTTATAATATCTCTGTTCATCCCATAGAGAAAATTTAAAAACATGAGACTGATACTTGATTAATTTAACAAAAGAAGTCATATAAAAATGGTCTCTAGCACATCTCAAGATGGGATTTTACAAGTAACTCCAAAGAACTCAAAAATTCAAGTCATGTGGAGTGTAAGCAGGAAGGTGTATGTATCTACAGCTGAAGTTATGGGGTTGGTATGATCCTATAGTTTTTTGCTCGACAAAAAGGGATTGTAATTGGAATTCATAAACTTAAAATTATGAATCCGACTAAGTCGGAATTACTTCTAGCTAGCCAAAACTGCCCATATCAACTCAGGATCAAAAGAAGGCATTGTTGCTAAGGAATAATCTTCAAACTCCGATTCCAGCACAGGCCTTTCGAATTGAGGTGTGATGCTAGTGATATAGCAGTTATCGTTCTCGGGCCCCATCGGACAGTCACCAAGAACAGAGCAAGTCTCATTATTCAAGAATCCGTCATCAGAGCTACTTTGTGAAATCATATCACTATGACTCCAACTTTCACTACCAACCAATGAAGAAGAAGAACAAGATGATGAATCCAAATTCACATCTTTTGCAACCTTTTTCTCACTTTCAACAATTTTCTTTACACCCTTTTTAGCTCTTCCCCTTTTAACCTTCTGGCAAATAGCTTGAATCTTAGCATCCACAGAATTCTTCAAAGCATTCATCTTTGCACTATCTCCAAATCCCAACTCACTTGGATCGCGTAGATTTGGAAAGTTCAATCGTGCATATTCCCCGCGAAGTTTACAGGCTGCTCTGTCATAAGCATAAGCTGCAGCCTCAGCATTATCATAAGTTCCAAGCCAAACTCTCATTCTCTTCTGAGGAAGTCTTATTTCAGCCACCCATTTTCCCCAATTTCTCTGTCTCACTCCTCTATATAACTTTTTCTTGTTTGGACTAACATATCTTTGTGAATATAATGATTCTTGAAGTGGGGTTTGCGTGGAAGTTGTTGGAATTGTGACACTTGCTCTATTTTGTTCCCAAAATTTTTGAGAATGTAAAGATTCTTGAAGTTGGGTTTGTGTGGAAGTTGTTGGAATTGTGATATTTGTCCTATTTTGTTCCCAAAATTTTTGGAGCAAATCTTTTTGTCTGAGATAGACTGAAGAACATAGTGGTTCAAGAACAGGACTAGTTGTAGTCATTTGATCTTTTGGTTCTTGGTAATGAGAAAATATTGAGTCTAAAGTGTTGGTACTACTTGTTAATAGGATTTGAGATAAAGAAGATCTAATGTGAGCAGCCTCATCACATGTGTAAGACATGTTTTCTTGAATTCTGCTCATAGTTTCTTGATTTCCTCAAGAGAGACAAGTGATGTAGGAGAAAAGAGAAAACACAAAGGAAAAAAGGGTACTAAAAAAAATGTCCCTTTTGTTGAGATTTATAATACACTGATCCAAGAAAATTTGAGGGTGTGTTTAAAGTTGAAGAATCTGTTCTTGATTATTGGCTTATATGAGGAAGAAAAAATTGGAAATTTTGGGGCTGTTTGGATTTGGAAAAGAAAAAGATTTTTTGTGTTTGATATCTATGGTGTGTGTGTGGAAGTTTGGTTACCTCTTTGCTGTATTTATAACTACAATACAAAAAGGATCTTTTTTTCTCTTTCTTCTAGAGGTGCTTAACTTTTTTGTTTTCAAACGCTAAACATTTATGATTTACCTGTTCACTTTTTAGCTCTTTTGACAATCTCTGAATTACACGTTCAATAACTAATGGAGTTGTTTAGGTACGTTTTGGCCATGCGATATGATATCATGATATGAAATTTTGATATGGTATTATGATATGAAATCATGAGATAAAATTGAGTTTGTTTGGGACCATTGCGATTTTTTTTTTTATAAAAATTTGGTGGTTGTATATTTTCTAGAAACATAAAATTCATAAGTTTAAACTATTAAAAAAGTCTCAACTGTTTATTCAATTTTATCAAATAAACAAAAAATTATAAAATTGCATAATAAATTATTACTATTTGTTCTTTCACTTAAGTAACTATTTTAATCTAATTTTCAACTTAACTTTCACTTCTCATCAGTATATTTGAGTAAAAATAGAACACCTTTCACAAACTCTTCAATATTTTATTACTCAACAATCGTGAAGTGTGAGTTAAAGTAACTATATGTTGGTGAGGATAAAAAAAATTTATGTTGGTGAAAATAATAAAATTTAAAAAGTAATGATGTAATTATAAATTCTATTTACATGTGAAATAAATGGTTTGTAGATATAACTGTGGGGTTGTTTTTAACAAAATATAAATTTGTGGATCAATTTTTGTATTAAAATATCTCAAATCATAATATGATATTCACATATGATTCCATATCATGATTTTTGGAGAATATGGAATCACATCTCATGGTATGAAATCATGAGATAGAATCAGCGTAAAATCGCATGTCCAAACGCTGATTTCATCTCAAGATACTATATCATAATCTGGTATCGCATGGTCAAATGCCTACTTAGTGTGAGATTTAAGGTATAGTTTGTTTAGAGAGTTATTAGCTAATAGCATCCCTCAACTATGACTCAAATTTAATGTACATCATTATATTATCTAAGTGAGCAAAAAACATCTTTATACTATACAAAAAATAACAAGAATCATCCTTCAATCTATTTTTTTTAAGAAACTAATAGAATCAATAAAAAAAAAAATTTGGTCATGTCTTGCCACGACGAGAAGATCAAAATTACCTAAAAAGAATATAGTAAATGAATCTTTCATTCTTGAATTTTAAATTTTGCGTGTTGTCAGTTTATATGTTTTTTGCATCATCAAGTAAATTGACTTGCAACAATACATAAGTTTTGAAATATTTATACAATTGGTTCCGATGGTTAAAAAGATTATGTAAAAAAATTATTGAAAAGTATTAGTTTCAATTATTAGAGATTTCGTTAATTAAAATATTGGCACAAGTTAGTTACTTTATATGCAAATTGCGATTTGCCATTTTATTAAAATGTATGAAAGTTGAAAATTTAGTGAAATTACATAGGCGGTTATTTAGTATGGAAAATAAAATAAATAATTATTTTTTTGAAAATTTGAAGTTGGAATAGTATTTGGTCATATTTATATAAGAATATTTAGAATTTAAATATATTTTATCTAAATATGGTTTAAATCCTCCATTTCTAAATAAAAAATCACTTTACTTGATGACTAGCTTAATCATGTGTATATTCATTCGAGTTGACACATCTAATTTTTGTTGGTGGCATGAGTTTTTTAAAAAATAGACAGATTGATGAATCTTGCAATTTTTTGGATAATTCAATGATGTTTTGTTCACTTATACAACACAAGAATATAATATAAGTTTAGATCATACTTCAACCAAAAACTCTTCGTGTGGATGTATTTGACTGCCTTTGAGATAATTTATCTCAATCTTTTATACTCTATGAGACAAATTATCCTATATAAAGTAAAAATTCATATTTTTTTTAATCATAGCTTTAGCTATTATTAAGTTAAAATACAAAAATGTGTTTTGCATTGAAGAAAATCTTGTGCAAGAAATTTGAAATATCTTAAAGAGAAAAATGTGTACCCCATAACAGGCTGTATATTTAGTACAGAGTTTGAAAAATAAGTTTTAGAAGAACTCAAAGAGGAGTTTTCTTCCTTATATCTAGGGGAAATTTGCTTTGTCTATATTTAATGGCTTTGGTTTTTGAAATTTATTGATCTGACTAATTTAGATGTATTTCATTAAAAGGATGAAAACGAAATTTTATTAGGGGTTTTTCATTTAAAGGTCTCAAATTCGATATATAAACACCCTGAAAGGTTCTCGAGTTATTCTTGATTTTACTCAACATATAAATAAGAAATTAGAAAACATGTACACAAATTGAGGTAAACTTAGAATTTACATGAGATGAGAGTGGAATAATGTTATGTGTAATTTGAGGTGGATTTAAGATTTGAAGTTTAAAGATTTTTATAGCGATTTTAAATTTGATATACAATAATGACTGAGTTAAATAACAATAATAATATACACAGTGTAATTTTACAAGTGAATTTTGAGGAAGGTCAAGGTTGGTGTGTACACACAATCTTAATCTTTTTTTTTTGAATATAGAGTAAGGATTAAGGTGAGAATCAATCTTTATAATTGATTAGTATCTCTTAATGCGTATATTATGCAAAAACCTAATGAACTTACTTATGCTATGTTATAGAATAATTGTGTAAATTTTGACATATGATTACATGGAATTTATAAATGATAATAGTTGCATTATTTTAATTTTTATGGATCATATTACTGTCCTTTCCGCTCCTTTCATTGTGTTGCCCTAAAACCACTATAGACCCCATCCTCCCCCCATTCCACATAATTATGCTTTTGATGACCAATTCTTGTAGTATGGATGATTGACCATAAATGAAATAAGTGGTGTTACAAAATGGGCCCAAAAATTTCATTTCATTAAAGACATAAAGTTAAATGGGCCCACATATCTTTCATTGAATGGCCTTTTGTAGATATGGGCCCACATATATTTTCATTTATAGCCCAAAAAAGTTTTTCTGTGTATTTGAATGTGATACAGACCTAACTTCTCTTCAAAAGTCAAATTTAGAACCGTACAATTTGTATTTTTATTTTTTGTTTTTTCACAAACTTTTTGATTTTATTGTCTTTTTTCCTTTTTTAATATCTTTTGGTGATTATCTTCACCAATGTATGTTCAAACTTTTTGCTTTTGTTTGTTTTCTGGCTATACACACAATTTTATGTAAGCAATATTGGCTAAAATCACTTGTTGAGAGTTGTTATGAAATGTTATTGAGGGAATAAGTTAATGTTACCATGTTTTTTTAGAATTCCAATTAATTTATGGTTTTCTTTCATATTTATCTTTCATTTGTATTTCGGTACGGTGAGTTCAAGAAACTTTAATTTTTAGTTAGTATTTGGAGCAGTTATAATTTTACGATGATCAATCTTTAGTCATTCTAAAGAGTAATTCGACAATAATTAAAATGAATAGAGCTTAAAAGTAATGCCTTTATATTATTTTTTTATTCGCACCGAGTGTTTACACCAAACTATGCAGTTTTTGTCATCACATGATTTAATAAAGTGCAATCACATGTCAATTAATTATGCTTAAGTAAAATAAACTATAAATTTTAAACACATAGTATGTATATATTGATTTGATATAAATATTCGATGCGAATACATTTTTTTCTTTCATATGCGATACCTTAATGATTCACTTATTTTAAAATAAAAGGAAGTATACTTTTACAGGAAATCAATGGATTTGGTCTAATACTTTACCTTCTTCTAAATCATATTATTTTAAAACATCTTCTCTTAAACAAATGATTTATTCAAAAAAATTCTCTGTTTCATTTTTTTTATACTAAAGAATATACTAAATATATTATTCTTATTAAATAATATTAATATTGTCTATTGTATTAATTAAAGAGGGGCCACTGATGCAAAAAGTTGAGTCTTGGAAGTATTAGGGTGACTGAGTCCACATGGGTGCACAGCAGCGAGCTGACACCGGCTAAAACTGACAGCTCAATTGGTCCCCCAAAATGGTCTAATCCCAAAATGGACACATCACTACTTCATCCTTTATTTGAAAAATAATAATAATTATCTTAAAATGATGATATAATTATGATATCATGCTTATCACATATAAAATTTGGTTATTATGTGTTTATATATTTTTTCTAATTTTAATTTATGTGTGTGCTACACAAAATGAGAATGAACTAGGTTTATGAATTCGTAATATGTAATTCTATGATCTTAATGATCATTTCATATATATATATATTAGGTTAATCTGATTTAAAGTTTTAATAATTTAACAAATTTTTGAATCTAGAAAAGGATTAGTTGAGAAAAGACAGCATACGTGAAAAAATTAAAAAGATAGTTATGTAAAAGCTGTCACAATTCTCGATTCGGTTATGACTAGTGCATATCTTTTCATATCAGCAAGATCAGCTAATGGTTTGGTCCCAAGGGTTTGTGTCCATATGATAATAGTCTCTTTTCAAAAGATAGACCTAAGTTCTGGCAAACAAAGTTTTGAATTTTGAAAATTCGTGAGCTTACAAAGAAAATTCATTTTCTAAAAAGAATACTGCTCATACTCAACAGGGAACCTGATGGAGCGTGCGTCTTTGTTGTATTTTGAGCTTTGTGTCTTTTCTTCTTATATTGTAAATCTACTCTTTAGTTATAAAGGATAGTAAATTGCTTGCTTGTAAGTATTTAGGTTGAGTCGGTTTAATTATAGTTAATTAGTCGAGTTATCTATGTTTTCGAAAAACTTCTTTACATTATTGTTTTGATGTTTTCTTGGGTAGAGTTGTCGAGTTAGTTGATTTGTGGGTGTAACAGAGGTGATTGCTTGTTTAAGCTCTTAACTTCTTTACGTTATCTATTTTTGCATTGTTATTTTATTGAAGAATCTGATCCAATGATTACTAATGCATGCATTTATTCTAACAATATCATCAGAAATACCATTAATAGTAAAATTTTATCATATATCTTAAATACTCAAAAGGTGACTAGGAATCCATTGTTAGTATATTTGTCCAAAGATTACGTACACATTGGCAATATGTAGTGGATAAAATTCTTCATTTATCAATATATGGTCCCCTCTTATCTTAATATAAATCTCCATGTTCGTTTTCTTTGATATTGAAATTCATATATAGCTGTATTCTTTTTTTATTTTATTGAAATTGACATCATGATTAATCAAGAAATAGAAAGAACAAGAAACATCTTACACATCAAAATCTTATAAAATCACTCCTCTTTTCTTTTCTCTTGACATTTTCTTCAAGGTTTTCCTAAATTTTTATTTATTTATTTATTATAAACTCGTTTTAAAGTCTCGGTTAATTTAAATTTATATTGCGTAACATCCTCTTTAAAAAATGAATTCTTCCTTTATTGATGATTGAAGAATTATTCATGGTGATCTAATAGAGTCGCTGTGAAAAGACTATTGAGGTATTTATCGCGTGTGATCTTAATTATATCATCATCCAAGGGACAAACGTGATTTTCTAATATTATAATCTATTTTCTTTTCAAAGAAAAGTTATTATATAAGGTTATTTATTTAACTATGTCTTCGATAGGCTTGTAGAAAACTACGAAATTCTACAATTTCTTACTTGAAATTTATGTCTAGTCAAACTCAAATAGAAAAAAAATATTATTTATCAAATTTCAAATTGTTTTTTTTTGTATTGCTATTGGATTATAATATAGAAGGGATAATTATTGATAAAAGAAGGGGTGACATTAAAAAGGAGAAGGGAAGACTAAATTGTCTAGTCAAGGACTCAAAGGGTCACTAACTCACTATTTATTTATTTTAATTAATGTAAATGAGTTGTCAATTCTTCATGGAATAATTTTGGAAAAAGGTATATTTTGGACCTAAAGAAAAAAAATAAAGGTCGGTTTGACAAATTTTTTAATTTTCTGGATTTTGAAACTGACGTTTTAAATTATTTGCAGACATTTTTGCCACTCCAAATTCTTGTATTTACAAAACGTATACTTAGTGGCTACTCAATTCTAATTTAATGTATTAAAGTGATTAGATTAATTAATAACTAGCAATATAGAATGTTCTTTTTGTTGGTTTTCATCTTAAGTCTGAATTTTTATTTAGGCTTGGATAATTTGAATTTACCTAAAAAGTTCTATTTTAGGAGCAAAACATTCACTACTAAAGTTGAACTACATTTCTAATTTTTGAATTTGAGACATCTAATTTAGAATGAAATGATACTTAATTGCTTACGACGAAGGCGGAGTTAAAAGGGGAGCAGTAGACTTTATTTGAATTCCCTTAGCCAAAAATTTACAATATATATATAAAGTTTACATTTTTATGTACAATGAATTCTCGACACAACCCAAGAGTTCTTTGCATGATCTCTTTTTGGCATTTGTGTCATGACCCGTCATTGTCAATCAAATTTTGCATCCAGATAAGGGCGGAAGAGTTTAGAGTTATGGAGAGGTTTATAGATAACTCTAGAAGCGGTTAGAAAGTCCTAGAACGTGTATGAGAATTCTAGATACGAATCAAAGTGTAAGTACTTTAGAAACTTGTAAAGTAATTTTAAATTGCGTTTTAACCCCTAGGTAGTAGTATAAATAAAGGTGTTATTCAGTTGCAATACAAAAGTCCTCGCTTACAACACCTTGAAAGATAACACCTTGAAAGAATAGTGAGTAAATTGTCAAGTACTGCACGGAACGTTAGGAAGACTCTATGTCCGTGACACTTGTCTTCAAAGAATGGTACAATCATGAAATTTTTACTTCCACAAGTGAAACTTCATATCAATATGTTGGGGTTTGTGGAATTGAAACTTCAAGCTAACTTCTTATTTATTGAAGTTGAAATGTGATCAATTTTACCTGATGGTTAATGTAGTAAAGGAATTTACCTCATATATATGTAGTTATATACTCAATTATTCAAAAACTAATACAAACTCATTATTGTTGAGAACCTAGATAGGATTCTTGAATTGGTTTGTGCAATAACATAATCTAGTTACATAATTCAATGTGTTCAGAAATAGCTGTATTACAGGGTCTGATCCAGTTTTGAATAAAACAATCTTAAATTTGTTTGAGTGTGCTATGTACAACACAAACAAAAAAAACATTAAAAGAGGAGGTTTAGTTAAAAAAGAAAAGGTGCTAATTTTAAGCATTGCAAATTCATTTAGCATCCTTGTACATGGTGTCAATCACGTCCTGCACAAAGTTGAAACAAATCAGAAAAGAACATGTACACAAAAACAGCTTATGAAATGTATTTTCGTAATGTGAATTTCATAAACTGAGTGCACACAGAATGATATACCAATAACATAAATCACAAGTATGCCTCAGCTGTAAACAGGTTATGATCGTCTATATGGATCCTCGCTAGGTTAAGTCTTTTTAGACAAATTCCTTCTAGATATAACTAAGAAAAAAATTGTTAAGAACAATCTTGGGCATTGTGGATTATTGATCATGCTATGAACTAAATAACCAATATTTCTGCTCATAAACATGAACTAGTCTTTGGGTAGTCCACGAGAAGACAAGGACCTAGGGTCTAACTCAACTTCAAAAGTTAGTTCACATAGTGAGGAATGCCCAAAAACGAGACAATAACCTGTTCTCTCAACCAACGAGGTACATTTAACAGTAGATGTCAACAACAGACTAAAGAACACAAGATCATTGGTCATATGTCTACTCCTCTTATATCCATTAAAATAATATTGTTAGCTAGGCGAAGAAGCATGCAACATACTGCTTTCCCCGTAATAGACAATATAATAGCAGTTAAATAAGAGGAAGACAAAAGAGAAAATGGATTGGATGTGGACCAAGAACACCAAAAACTAAGCTTTAGTCCCCAACAAGTTGGAGTTGTCTTGATCAAAGAGAATTTACCTTGTAGTATTTAAGCAATTGTGGTCTTTTCTTCTTAAATGTTGGAGTCAGGAGGTCACGTTCCATGTCAAATGGAACTGGATCAAGGTGTAGAGCTTTTATGAACTCAAATCCCTTCAGCTGCAAAGAAAATAAGTCATGTTTGCAAAACATCAAATTATGAAAAACAGCCACGGAGGCCGAAGAGAAACTAACCTTCTTTTCTTTTCCAACTTTTGTGAGCTCCCCTAATATGTGCTCTTTCACCTTTGAATTTTCACAGAGGGAATTAAAATCCCCTGAGAGGCCATTCTGTTTGGCCCATTTTTCAACCTGTTGTTTACTTGGATTAACAACAGCAACAAGGAAAGACTCAAAGCTGCTCCCATATACCCATACCTGAAGCCAATCAAGAAGAAAAAAATGAGAATCAGAGTGTAAAGTGGATATAACTGTGTTACTACTAGACCAGTATTATCTAATCCTAGAGAACCAATAATGCAGCTAGCGCTATTCAGAGCCAATCGACCCTTCAAAAGTTTGTTAATCAAGATGAGATGCAGCATGAGCTGAAGAGGCTCAACGAACTCGACTAACTAGAGAAGATGAAGGCTTCTATCTCTATAGAACATTAAAATAATAAACAGGTTTACCGATATGCTCTATTCATTATAAAATATCCATTGTATTATGCCCAAAAACATTCTATCAAACATTTATAGTGAGCACGGCTAACCATGAACAGAGTGAAGGTTGGCCCAAAATTACATATGCATTCCATCTCATTATTACAAAATTAATTGAACATTAAAGAATGAGATTTTGAAATGAATAATGCTTCTTTGTTTTAAAAGCACAGTGTTCACACAGATAGATCATAGGCAGTGAACACAGCAGATGGAAAATTTATACCTTATTTGTTCAGAAAGTAAATTGCACTCATGAAGTCACCAAGTTACTAGTAGTAAGAGGCCAATGCACCTAATTGGGATTGCTTACCGATTCAATAACAGGATTATTGCCAAATACATTCTCCAAATTTTCGACTGCAACATATTCTCCTTGTGATAGCTTGAAAATATTCTTCATGCGATCAATTATCTTCAAGCTACCATTTGGTTGCCACTCACCAATATCCCCTGACAAGATTTTTGGAGACAAGTTCAATTAAAAAATCTTAACAAGTGGCACAGTTATCAGTTCAAGCAATTTCTTTTTCCAGAAAAACCTGTATGGAACCATCCATCAATCAAGACTTCTTTTGTCAGATCTTCACGCTTGTAATAACCAGAAAACAGAGTGTCTCCCCTCACACATATTTCTCCACGTGGTGTGCTTGAAAGAGCATCATATTCCATTTCAGGAACGGACACCAAGCACACATCCACATTGGGCACCGGAGGACCAACCGTACCAAGCATATCAAACTGGTTGGGTAGTGATACAAATGTACCAGCACATGTTTCAGTAAGACCTAAAAGTAAAATGCTGAATTGTCAGCTTTGGCAAGAACACGCACTAGCAAATAATCAGGAACAGCAATCCAATTACTTAGTCAATATAAACAACCAAAGAATTTCTCATCCATATTTTAAAAATCTAAAATAAAATTACAGTATAGACATAAAATGACAGCTAAATGTATAAGTATCACAATAATTTAATCCAAAGTTGCTTATTATGTTCAAAAACGGTTTGCAAGATGAGTTATGTTCTTATGTCCAAATCTTAGCAACAAATGACTTCTCTAACCAGGACCATCAATCTACTTGGCATACCAATAACACTTCATTATTGCTTCAGAAAGTTTTGAGATTCAAACTGCGCATACTACAAAGAAAACTATCAAATATAAAGTTACCCTTTTCTCACACACACAAAAAAAAGAGAACTGCCAAATATTGACTTAGAACTTTTCAAAAAGTCTATCCAACCAAATACCTTAAGTAATTTACTTAAAATTGTTTGTCACATCGAATGGTTATAAACACCATTTAAATTATTTCCTCGACTTTACAGAGGGGGTTAAATTTTATCTTATATCTTTCAAAACCGGGTCTAGTCAGCCCACATGGAACGAACCCACGACCACCCAATGTCCAACACACGTTATTCGTGCAAAACAATAAAAACCAACAATTTCTCAATACTGACAAAAGTATGCATCAAATTTCAGCTAAGTTAACATTATGCTAACAGATGAGTGCAGAGGAAATTTGAGAGGAAGGTTTCAGTTTTATATCATAGGGAAACTAACATCACTTATTTTAATTTTCAATTGAACATAACATGTTGGGTCTACGGAGAGATGATGCCAAATTCATTTATTAATACCATTTATGGTAATAGATGTAGGCTTAGAGAAGTCTCTGGTCAGTTATGTTGCTCGGACTCTTCATAATTGTCAATGGGTGCATATTGAATTCTCTATAAGTATTGTTGTTATGGAGAATCCAACACAGGTGCGGCATCAAAAGTGAAGAGTCATCGCAACATGGTCAAAACTGAGAATGAGCTCATAACTTCTGCCAAGTCCCAGTACTTGCCAAATGTCAATAAATTACTCCTCATAGAATAGAAGCTACAGAAATGCCAAATTCCAGAACAATTCAAGCAGAAAGCTTAAATTACCATGCTAGATCTCTTTCTGTAAAACTACAATAAAAGCTTTTCTGCTGGATAGTTTAAAAGGTTACTTCAGCTATAGTAAACACTCGGACAGAACAACTACTGGTGTCACTTATGACTAGATTATAAACCATGAGATTAATCACATCTTTTTACAAAAAATAAAAAGTAAAATAAAAAAGCAAATAGCCTGTTGATCTTTTTTGGGATGGAGTAAGACAATAAGTTTAACACCATAGATGGAATTGATGTGAGGATTAGTATAAAATACCATATCCCTGAAGAACATGAGCACATGCTACAACTCGCAGAAAAGCTTCTACATGAGAAGAGAGGGGTGCTGCTCCAGATAATATAAGACGTACTTTTCCTCCTAGCCCATCTCTTACCTAAGAAATCAGCAAAAAGCAACCAAAGTTTCATATTTAGTGGTACGACAGGAAGCAAATTTAGAAGATGTATTAGCTGCGGCAAGAGTATCGACACCACCTTACTGAAAACAACTTTGTCAGATATTGGAGATGCTTCGTGATATTTACACCCATCCTTCAAATATTGAAGTTTTCTGCGGAATTAAAAATGTAAGTAAGGTAAAGGCTCCAAAAGAAAATGCCTCAAATGAGTTCCAGTATTCATATTAAACCAGAAACTGGGACCGAATTTCTTCTCAAATATACAGAATGCAACCAATTGCACTTCTATGGAAAACCAATTCAAAAATGAAAAAGCTTGTATTGACTCACAGAACTAATCTCTACATTTAGAAGTAGCACAGAAAGTGCTAGAATTGTATAAGAGTACAGGTATAAATTTAACAATGTGAAACACATATATTATGCCAGACAAGTAAAATGGTATTTCCAAAATCAAAAGGGACCATCATCAGATGCATCTTTTTCCAACCATAGATACAGTGCCTTCCCTGGCAACAGATCATCATTAAGACAACTGAAGCACTTCAAAGCTCAAACACCGAGTTCAAAATACTGATGTTTGCATTGACAAAAAAAATTGTCATATCTTTGAGAAATATGGAACAGAACTTACCGAGCATATGCAATATTGAACAACGTGCTTCTTAGCCGACCCCCTGAAGAAATTTTCTGTTGCAAACCTGAGAATGCTTGTTGCAATTAGTCAAATGACCCAGAATTTCAAGACTCAAGGCGCACAAAGTCAAAAGCATACTGAGAGAAAGAAGCAAATTCCACAGAAAACAACAGTAAATCCCACATCTTATTGTCTCTAACAGAAGATGATTGTATCCTTATTATTGTGTGAATAACCTTATCTAAAAGTTTAAACAGTTAGATAAGATAAGATTGTTATGTGCTCATTATACAACTACATACACTTCATTGAGTGGGGATCTAATTCTTTTTCTCAAGTCTAGCACATTGAAATTATGGTGGTGTGGCAGTGACTCAAGCTTAGGACATCGGTTTGTTCTGATTTATATTCAGATCTGAGGGAAGAAGAATGGAGTGAATTGGCTTGTACCAGGTAAAATAATTTATAGAAAGTACATGTTTCCATAGGTGTAAAATTACTAAAGAAAAATGCACTTGTACTAGAACCCTGAAATAGTGTCTCAATAATTCAAGCTTTTGGTAGACACCGTAGTTTCATTAATTAATCGATATTGTCCGTAAATAGCACACACCATGAGACTTAAGCATTTATAATGTGGGTTAGCTCATCCATAATTGGGGTAAACAAGTGCCAGCTTAAAGAAAATAGCTAATAAACCACGCCCATGGAAAACTCCTTAGTATCTGCTACCACTGTTTCCACACTTGTGATGGTTCCTTCTTATCCGTCGGAATCTAGGTACTATTTCTCCACTCGTGGCATCTTTCAGCTCCTTAATGTGACAGTGAATAGTTTGTATTACTTTGTAAGACATAATACACCAACTTCCGCAAGATAATTCCAAACCTCTACAAGAGTTACTATCTGGAGCACAAGTGTTACTAAGATTCATATTTTTCATGACATCCTTCATTTCCATAAGCATAATCAACAACATAGCTTAAGTTTATTTTTTTCGCTAATGTCTGGAGATCTGTTAAGTTGTAGAAAGAACACCTAAAGTAGCATCTAAGGATATGGCTTATTGGTCAATAAAGTGGGCGCAAGCCCTTGAACCAAAGTTCAAATCCTAGTAGAGGAGAAGGCATTAAGTGATCTTTTCGCATCTATCTAAATACTTCTGTTGACAAAGGTTGCATGTATCCACTGACATAGTCGAGGTGCGCAAAATGTGGCTCAGACATCATTGTTATATAGAGAAAAAAAACTCTTCTATTATTAATTCTATGTCTACACACTTTCTGCGTAAGTCACATCTATAGTACATTGGTACTCCAGTAGAACACATAGATTTTCATAAGAAAAAGAGGTCAACATTAGTGATTGGATGGAAAAGTTTGAAACTTTATATGAATCAATTGTAAGGGAGGGTAAGATATTACCTGAATATATTCTGTCTAATACCCGAGGTACCGCACAGAAGACAGTTGGTTTCAGCTCTCCAAGGTCTTCAGTTAGTAATTTGACATCCTGTAAACATGATAAGAAATGCATAAGATAAGCTCTTACAACATTTCATGAAAGATTTGGAAATCTTACCCCTCGCCAAAATCCTATTGAGGCGCCATGTCTAATGAAACATTCTTCAATCGCCCGATCAAAGATATGTGCTAAGGGAAGATATGAGAGATATACATCACTCATTGTCAGCTGCAATACAAAGGTTAGATAAAACTTAAAGACATTTTTTCAAGCAAAAGTAAAACTCTCAGTATGCTTTACAAATACACATGCAAATAAAAAAGAAGATATATCTCACCGCCTCATTTACACTCTCAAGAAACCGCTTCACTCCAGCTATAAGAGTAACAATGCTATTATTTGAGATCATCACACCCTTGGGTTCTCCGGTTGTTCCACTGGTATACATTATTGTACAGATATCAGTCTTCTCCTTCAGTGGAAGATCATATTGATTTTTGCTTCCCTGCACATATTGAGAAGTGTGATGTTAGCTTAAAGAATAATCAAGGTTATATAAGTACGTGATGTCCAAAAAAATGTAGGGGAGTAGTGCATCAATCATTATATTCCCAGTGAATGAACTTCTGTTGCTAAAAAGTTTTAATAAAAACAATCATTTCTTTGTCCATAGTTTGTGTCTAAGCCCCCTAATCATTTATTGAACAAATTCTCTATATAGCCAACCATATGGCAGTACTAGGAAGTGTGGAACTAGACTTCAACCCAGAACCTGTGCCTTAGTAATTTAACATACTCTCTTTATTTCAGTTTATTTGTCTTGCTTTTCTTTTTTCCTTTTTAGTCTGTTTCAAAAAGAATGCCAGTTTCTATATTTGATGACTCTTTACCCCCAATATCTAACCCCACATATTTAAGACAACAAAATTCAAATGACATTTTGGTACATTGCATACATCTTTAGTTTAAGACCACAAGATTCAAAAATCTTCTTTATTTTCTAGACTTTGTACTGAGTCGAATGAAGAAAAACAAATTGAAACAGAAGGAGTAATTAATTTCCTATCCTCCAACTCATAGGGGACTATTTCTTCACATATTTTTCTATGATCCAGTGCACAGCCAAACATGAATATTTTGATAGTAAATGAAATTGATGAGTCAACTAGATGACTAACAAGCATGCACAAACAAAAATCACCCAAACTTCTTGGTGAAATTTCTGCAGAAACTTGAAAAAAAAATTGATGAAAAGGGGAACCCGCAGCCACCTATCCTTTGGGCGCGCACAGGGTAAAAACCCCCGCTCCTTGCAATAACTCGTAAACCACATAGGAGAGGTAACCCGCACTAGGCACGCCAATGCGATGAGCTCGACCCAGAAGGCAAACCCTTTGCTTTCGCTGGCAAGGGGTTTCGAACTCGAGACCTCCAACATGGAAGTCCCAAGCTCAAACCGTTGGGCCACCCCGAAGGGTTCTGCTGAAGCATGAAAATTGTGAAGCTAGAACCTGATATCTAACTAGCTTTTCGTAAGTCCCTAGTCTTATCCGATTAATGGAAGCATAATTCGCCAGTTGGAAGGAACGCAGAAAAACAAATCGAATATAGAATAAAAGATCATCCAGAGCAAGTGTTATACCAAGGCAATCTGAATGAACCATAAGAAGTCCTAAACTAATGTTTAAGTCTCCCAACCAAGCAACATCCTTTGACTTCATCTCAAGCAGAACCTTCCTGAAGTGATCAACTAACCTATTGAAAGAAAATCTAGACTAGTTTTTGATTTAACACATTTACCTTGCTGTCAAGGCGATTGCTGAAATTGCACATCTTCAAAAAAGAGCAGAAGGATTTTATATGTTGATATTCAGAAAGACCAAGATTAGGAAAACTATCATGCATGAATACTGATAACATTACTATGAAAGTCAGGGGAAGGAAAAGTTCAATTTTACTGCCAGCTAGTCTATATAGGTTCTTCTTAGAAGGTAATTTAACAAAAGTGTTAAACTTACTACAATTTCACCAAACTATTGGAAACAACAGACCAAGAATAATTATCAATTACATAAGTAGCCCCACATCTAATAATAGAAACATCAAGAATAAATGTGGAGAAGAATTTGGAGGTCAATTCTGAGACAAGGAAAACCTACCAAAAACTGAAATGATGAAATATTAAACAAAAACATGTAAATTGGAATCAGTCGCAAGTCAACATGTAAATCTATTTGCACTAGCTTCCGCTTCCTTTTCCTCAGGATCCAAAGATCTTGATTTCCCCTTTTTGCCCCAAGTTAGAAGTCACATGCAGATTACTACACACTACTGGTAACCCTTAAACAGCCATTAGAGAAATCTGAACAGAAAGATAAAAGTTGAAAAGAGAACTCTTACTACTTGCATAAACTCATCCCAGGAATAAAGAGACACTCCAAACTTTTCAATCTCCTCCTTTTGTTGAGGAGTCACTTCCCCAAAACTCACAACCGCTGTTGATAAAGAACAGGAAACAATTGCCATTAACATGAGGTATTTCATACTTCCGGAAAAAAAAAAGGCAGACTTACTCTTCAAGTACTTCGCAGCATTTGGAAATGTTTTCAAAAGCTGAAAAGGCATAAAAGACAATTCTAGTAAAAATCACACCCCTGAATGTTCAAGAACATAGCTCCAAATTCAACACTAGTAAACTTCTTAACGAACAATCTCTTGGAAAGTTGTTTTTGAAATTTCTCGTTAATTATCCAATTTATTGGAACATATTTTTCTAAAATTTATACTAATCAAAAGTTCTAAAAATATAATGTCCAAGTCTAAAACATTTACATATTTTTAGAACAGAATAGAAGTTCAAACAGATGATACACTTGATATATCAATGAGACCTGAGTAGAAAGTCATGTATAACTAGAATGGAGATCAACATGCTTAACGAATCCCGAACATGATGTTTGAGAAGTTTATCAAATATATGTCTATTAAAAGTTAACTCCTGAAATGCATACCTCGGGAACTTTTTTCTCCTCAACAAAAGCAATTGCAACTTCTGCATGGGAAATGATAAATTCCACTGCACCAGCACCTGAAGACATAAAAAGATAGTTATTGAATATTAGTTATTTCACTACTCTTATTAAGAGTACCACTAGGATAACAAATTCTATCACAAGGAGAGCCCGGAACCAATATTCGCACAAAGGAAAATGCGTACCCAAGGTGTCGTACAGAGGGACACAGTAAAGTCCATGAGCATTGCATGCCTGCATTAATAAGTTGCTATCAGAGACAATAAGAATTGCAGACGATGTCTTATTTCTAACATCTGTACAAGCAAACAATAGATATTATAAACAGAAACAAATAGAGAGTGAGAAGCGAAGATAGGATCACAAATATATGAAACCCAGATAAACTGAAAGTGAACTTGGAAATAAGAGTAGTGAGAGGTTTTTTTTTCCTTCTCGGGTAGTTTAAATTGAATTGGACTTATACAAATATATCATACTTTATTTAAAGAAATCAACTGACATCCCTATTGTGGCAGAAATTTCAAGCAATTTAATAATATAGATGTACTAGTGTAGTCCAGAGATCTGTTTCTTTGTTTCATAGAACAAAAAGTCATCCTTGTTATGGCAGAATACTGATATTTTTGGAGCATGAAGGGAAAGCATGGAAACAAAGAGGATTGGCATAGAAAAAAAGATGTGTGATAGAAATTAACAAATTGAGGGATCCAGAATCCAGATTGAATAATAAAAAAAATATTACCAAAAGGAAGCATGAAATAATCCATAAGTTGAAGTAGGTACACAACTCGTAAAAAATCTGAAGGGAGGAAAAATGGAAGCCGTTAATGAGTCCCAAACCTATGTTCTTATCCAAGTATTTGATAATGCTTAAAACTGGTGTTTATTGATGTCAATTAAGATCTCTGGTTGAATAACTTATAAAAAAGTTAAGACAAGTGATCATTCAAATGAGCTTAGTATTAAGGAAAGAGAGGAAAATGGATGTGACAGGCAGCTTTCAAATATTTATTACTAGCATCTTCAAAAATAGTAAAGATAGCTAGAAAGAAAAACTGATAAGTAGACATCCAATCCAAACATTAGTCATGCTATGAGTAAATATATCCATGTTATCGGGCAACTCAAGAGCTGTTCCAATATATGTGACAAGAAGAATCATACTAATAGAATTTCCTTGTCATAGATATTTGATCTCAATGGAGACCAGACAATTAACAAAAAAATAACATAACAAATAACATGAAACACTCCAGACATGCTCAAATTAAGCAACAGAACGGCATACCTCCATGCTGATAATCCACTCAGCACAATTGGCACCGAAAATACCACATTTCCCTCCCTAACATAAGATGTCAAATAAACAGGAGGTAAGCCAATAATTGAAATGAATACTCAAGGGGGATATATCAACATGTGAAACTAAAAAAATAAACAAAGGACAAATAGACACATGAATTACAAAAAGGATAAGAAAAACATACCTCAATGATGGGAAAAATGAACAGCCAAGGAGGATGATAATCCACATATAAACATGGAACTAAACTTATGTACCAAAGTGCTGAAAAAGTGCATTAGAAGATGCCTACCATTTCTTGAGAGCCTTAGCAGAACTTCGAGTAAGGGGCACATTGATTTTTAATTGGCTCCTAGTCCTATTAGAACTAGGCAATAAACAAAAAGCTAAATTCCACTAGCTACACTGCTACTGTATTCAATGATTAAACTTTATCAATAGCATTGTTCTCTTGTCAGCCAAATTATCAGCATATATAGAGTTGAGTACTTACTTTTTCTACACCACAATTTCGGATGGAGTTCCCTACTTTTACGACAATGTCATACACTTCTTTGTAAGTCTTCCACACATACTTCCCAGGCTGAAGATAAGAGAAACAAATGCAAAAATCAGCTAAGTTGAATCAGAAAACAGAATCCTTCTCGAAGTTGAAATTAATGCATAAGACTAAAAGTAAAATATACCTTCCCATCCACAATCTTACGGTGGCCAAGCATTCGGTTGTTTGGATATTTCTCCACTGACAAACTATGACATGGACAAGAAAACATCTTTAAGTTCTTATATTAGAAAGTAAATTTTTGTAAGCGTCATCATCAACTAAAAGTAACATTAACAACAACGCTACATCATGCCAAGGCTAATGCAAGTTCAGTACAATGACAAGATTTTGGATGAGCTTTTATTCTGAATAAAAGAGTATTATATAAATAAAGCTCAATTTCACTGAAGAAAGAGTAGAAGGCGTTCCATAACTCTAAGCAGCCTCTCTGGAAACCACACAATTAAAAGTATCATAAGCAGAGTTTTGTTAAGGGTTTTCTTGGGAACTGGCAAATAATATCTGAGATTAACAGAGTAGTTATTGTGTGCATGTAAAGTTGCATAGATAGAATGACAATGACTTCATTGATACATGTTTTCTGGTAACATGAACTGAGTGATATTTCTGGTTCAAAAGTATCCAACACATGTATGTCTTATAGAGTAATGCTTAAGGCAGTATAAATGAATGAGGGTTCAAGTGCTTGCAATCATCAATTGCCATTTAGTATGGAACGAAGTTTTTTGCGAAATATAACAGCCAAGGGCAAGAGCAGAGATAGCCACTTTACTTAATAAGGAGGTCTAAGATTTGCAATAAGAAAAAAAAAAAATGTCAAAATCAATCTGGGAACTACACATTACTCATCAAAAATACAAAAAGACTACACCTTTATTGTAAAACTAAACCAAAAAGTTCAGACATAGTGCTCCCTTTTGTCTCAATTTATAAGACACTCCTTGATGTTAAGATGTCTGAAATGTTCCACACCATTGTGTTAAATTTTTCTATCATATTAGCTTTTCAACTATTACTGTAATATTTCACTCCACTATTATAAAGATACATATATAGAAGTCAAAACAACAGCTTAGGCTCCATATGAGACAAAGGGAAAACCTTATCTTACAAAAATTAGTAAAAGTGAAGATTTTGCAATACTCATCACATATATAAAAGCTAAAAGACTACACTTTTTCTCTTTGCTAACTCATCCAATAAATACAAAGGCAAATATTAAAATCAGATCAGTCAAATTGAAATCACCTGACCCGAACACCACAGTTATTTCAAAAAAGAAATAAATCCACATGCAATTTAGTCAAAAAAAAAATTTTGCGGTAACACAAAAATAATTCTTTTCCAAAAATGCATTTCCTCGATTAAATAATCCGATTTTCACCTTCTAAAAATCTTACCGGAAAATATCCCAACAGCTGTTTAAGCCTTCAATCGGCGGTGGAAAACCGTCTTTCGCGAATTTACTCCGATAAACCGGTCCGACCGACGGCTTTCCATCTTTCGCTGGCTTCGCCGGCTCCACTTCGATGATGAATTTCTCCGCCATCTCCGATTCCTCTGTATTTCAAAAATCGCACAAATCGTCAAATATAAATACATTTTCACGTTCGATTTTCACCGAATCGAGTGGAAAAAAAAAAGAGTGCAATTTTCGTACAAATCACCAATATTTTGTAGCTTTTCACGTTTAATTTCGCCAAATCGAGTGATTAATTAGTGCAATTTAGATGAACAGATTAAATCTTAATACATAATTTTGATGAATTTTGAGAACAGAATTACGAGTCTTACGGAGAAATTTTCAGTGTTCTATGCTCAATGTATAACTCTGTATATTATTATTATAGAAATAAAAATATTCCTCCATGCAGTGCAAACTATTTTGACGTACCAAGCCATTATATAAAAAGTCGGTGCACTAATTCTCCCGTTATATATAATTTTTTTAACAAATTGGACTATCAAGGTCTTTTTATATGTAATTTTATATTTTTACATATTTTTACGTGAGATTTTTGGATAATCAAATCTTATACGCAGTCTTATTTTATATTGTTAAATAACGTTATTAATTTATGCTTCGAACATGTGACCCTTTATATACATCATGCTTCTTTTTTTTTTTTACAAAATTTCTTATATTAAAATTATTTATTATATGCAATCTTATTTTACATTTTTACATGAAGTTGTTTTTATAGTTCGAATATGTGACCTCGTACCAAGCTCTTATATTCAAGGCATGTACTCGTATCATATAATATGATTAGTTACGACTACAACTTTTAACATTAGAATCAAATTGCTAATACTTTTATATATTAGGATATTTTATATTATACTCGTAATAAATTAAGTATGTTAAAGATAATCAAATATAGACTTCTAACAATATTTTCCATAGTAATTAATATATTAACCTATATAGGTTGATTAATTGTTTTAAAAGTCTATGTAATGATTCAATTTCAGTTTCACTTTTATGTATTTTTAAAATTAAATGTTTACATATTTTATATCACGAAAGTTCTACATTTACACCATCTATTATGTAATATCCCTAACAAAACATAAATAATTATTTTCAATATACATATACGGAGGTGTAAACAAAAAAAAATTGTAATTTAAAAGTATATATATTATTAAAATTACAAAATTAATACATTGTTAAAAAAAATTACTGATTTTAGCGATACTTTGTGTTTTATTACATTATATCGAATGCTTTGTTAAATCTGCTCATATGTCTTACAGTAACATTAGGTATGCAATATATATGAATTAAATTGTTTTTTGATATATATAATGTTTGTTTGGAAAAAAAAATTGTCATGGTATTATAAGTGTATTAAAAGGTGTGCTCTAAATATCATTATTCATCATTAAAATTTGTTGTATTATTATGTGAATAATAAATTGTTCTTGGTAATCGGTATTAAACTTGTGTATAGATGAATTAAAGGGATCAAGTGAAGTAAAAATTTAAAATAATTTTTTTTTTGTCGCTCATAAAATGGCTACATATTTTTTATTATAGTATACTTTATGTACGTTTCCTATATTATTTTAAGCTTTAGCAGGTATATTCGAAATTGAATCATATATAAGGATATTTAATTTAATAAACTACGTATTTAAAAGCGATCAAGAGTAGTGTTGAATTGTGACTTAATGATCAATTAAGTAAATCGAAATCCGTGAGGTCTCAAGTTCAATTTGGATTCCATCCGAAGCAAAAATCACTAGGTGATTTCTTCTCAGTTTCAAGTATTAGTAGATAGAAGTTATTCAGTATATGTACTAGCATGAATAACACGAATCGCAGCACAAGCTGATCCAAATACCATGCTCATAAAGAAAACCTTACATTCGAAATACAACTTACTTACACATCGAGAACTTGGAAATTATAACATTGTTCTCCTTTCTCTTCGAGTTTCAATATGAAATTCTAACGATCTTCAGAACAAACTGTTAGTGAAAATCGCAACTCTGCGAAAGGAAAAAACTAAAAAATGGAGTTGTTTATTACAGCAACTATGCATCTTGTGCTGCAGTACATATTCTTGTCATCATTACAATTTTTTTGTGAGTAAACAACATTTGTAGAATGCCTATATTCATATGAAAACTGAAACAAAACAGAAAAATGATGGTGTATCTATATGAATCTCTACAATTCTCAAGAATCATGAACTTTGTGGAAAAAATGAGCTTCTGCAACAATTATCTTGACTAATATACAAACTTCTAATTGCGTTTCTAATTGCGTATACGCGCCATCAATAACCAATAACTAACGATCTGCTTGACCAATTTTTCACTTTCATAATACGTGTTCATCGCCTCTTCTTGTTGTTCTTTCTTCTTTTTACCTGTTTCTCCAAGGTTGCGATCCTTTGACCAAGAACAGAGTGTGATGATGATGATGATGATAAACCTTGACTTGTAGGTTCTGATGCCACAGCAGGCGATGATTGCATGTGCTGTTGTTCTGCTATTTGTTTATGTGCTGCAGCATATTTCTTGAGAGTTTCGAAAAATGGGAGTGCTGGCTTTTGTTCAGATTTAGGAGTGACAGGTATTATAGGAACGCCAAGAAGGAAAAGCCTCCATCTTAAACCGCGGGGTCTTTGACCACTGACAACCCAAGAGGCACAACGATTATACAGTGAAACATGTTTCACCGGGCAGAGAATGCCCTATGCAGGAAATACAAAATCTACTCTACCTAATCCACTACATGACGCCCACGTGAAATAGATTTGAGGTCATCCAATAGCAGAATACTGCCTGCAATAAAACAAGTGCATCCTTAACGTTAATGGTCTTGATTCATCAACATATCGATATGACAAATGAAACAATAAACCAAGAAAGAACTAAAATCAATTCCAAACACGAAGCACATAAACATTTACCCCCAACACCACAAAGCACACTAATGTGGCCACACTAAAAGAATATCAACAACCAACAATACAAGTCTCGCATCGTGTGCACAAAAAAACACATTCTAAAGAGAAGTGAAAAGAGCTAGCATGCACATGAAAGCTCATACAAGGGATGAGACCTACATGAACTCAATAAATACATCTAAATGGACGAGAACAAAATAAAATAAAAACTAACAAACATATGGTTTTAAAGTTTTTCTTAGGGGACTACCTATCTGAAAGAAATACCAAATCTTAGATAGGCTTTTTCTTAAGATAACAACTCCAAGGATAAAATGATGATTTCTTGATGAAACCGTGCCTATTGACAACCTCAAGTGAAGTCCATTGAGGCTCTCATAGCAACATCTGCATTTGGCTAATCACATCGACAATGTCATTCACGAAAATGCAACAGCACATCAGAATAACATCTATGCTTGAAGTTATGAGCAAGAGGTGCTTTAATGACGTTGACAATCCAGTTGCATCTTGCATGCTCATAAGACTAAAACCGTATTTTATTATAAAGCATACCTGAGCACATGCAAGCAATTTCCTAAGGATAAATTTCACTAGGTCACGAAGACAAAATTGCAATGATAAAATAGATCATGGATGAGACTAAGAGAAAGTAACACCCTTGGCCGGGTGGCATGTATGAAATGGATAAAAATACGTCAGCAACAGGATAAAAGGAATAAGAGTTGGGATCACAATTTGTGACACGATACATAAACCAACCACAAACATGAGTGCTGCGACTAAATGGGCATGGATTGAGAAAGGTGAATTGTCTAGGTGTTCAATAATTAGTTTTCATGTTTGTAATGTGACTAATAATTATTGGGCACCCATGTTTGTAACTTGACTAATAATGTGGTAAAAAGAACCAAATGCATATTGGTAAGGCTCAGAAAAGAATCGCAGACCACCGAGGAAAAAAAGAATAAAGGGAAGAAAGCTATTTTATTCATATAGATTTCCTTCATCAAACGGTCCATTAATCTTCAGTAAAGGAATTGCATTGCCACCCAATTCAAATATCACATTTAATTAATCTAAAAGGCGAACAGCTGATGAGAGATCGTCCACAAGGCTCTGTTAAAATTTTCATTACTAAATATATGCTGCCACTCTTTTCTTATGCTGGGTAGTTATGGAAGAAATGTTCAGGGATATACTCAACAATTAAAAACAAAAGATAATGCATGTTCTCAATCAGGACACCAGGAAAAAATAAGAAAAAAGTAATGGTTGGACACGGGGAATATGAATTGAAAGCATATCTATGCACTTCTGATGTAAAGTTCTACCTCAGATTACTCAAAACGTAGGGAAATAAGATTATCATGATAAAATTCATGATAATGAGGTGGTTGGTTTGGATATTTACCTGGGGAAAAACCAGTAGCAGTGTAGTAAATGGGGATAGTTTATGCAGCAAAGCAAAGGCCGTGGACATTTTTTATGGTTTTAGCTGAAGGATTTCCTTCCAGTCCTTCTTGAGCATTGCACTGAGAAAGAATGAACTCCAGTTAACAAAAATGGCCAGAAATTACATTGTATATCTCGATAAAGGCAGTAAGATTTCTTAACGACTAGTAAAGAACTGAGCTTGATATCAACATAAACAAAATAACAAATCTTTATGCACTTCCAATATTGCCCAAAAAATTAATCAAATGCGGAATTTGAGGGAGACATGCAAGCAAGCAATATAATCGAGGCATTACACCAGAGTCAGATTTAAAGGTGATAGAAAACAGGCATTGTGGACCTAGAATAAAAAGGAAACCAGTGCCAAAACACCAGGAAGCATCTAATCATTAAATCACACATGAGCTTAAAACATTATCTCCATGTTGATGCATGATTGCATTCAAGACTAACAAGCAATGTCCAGCCAAGTAGCATGATTTAACAAGAGAAACTAAGATCAATATGATGCAACAACATAAGTAATCTACGACTGCTAAGAGCTTGAGGTCAAAGCTCAAATTGCATAGAATTTTAGTCTCTAAATTTACAATCGTTTCAATTGATCTCTTTAGGAAAATTTACCCTAGCCGGTATTCCCCGGTTTAAATTATTAACCAAATCTCTACTCTCTTGTAAGAAATAAAAATAAAAAGGGGAAGTTCTCTATACATCCTAAACTGTAAACAGCATCACCAAACTTCTGCAATCATCCAGAATAATGCTCCATTAGAGAACAGGAAAAGGTATAGTCAATGAAGGCACCATAAAGTAATGCACTGAAAAAAAAGGGACAACTCACCTCCACCGTTATCCAGAAAGTCAATGCCGTCAAAACTGGGAAGATGTACATACTATCTGTAACAGTTAAATCAGTAAACCATAATACTCCCCCCTGCTTGAAAGAAGGGACTTTTTCCACCATGTTTGAAATCTGCATTTTAAGGTGATAAATGAAGTCAGTGATGATAATGGTTGGGAGGGAAATAGACAGCAGAAAGGGGATAACTTACCACGACATTAAAGAACACTGACAAAGAATGGCACTTGTATTAAAAGTCCTAATTTAAGTGAATACACGTCCCGGCGCAACCCCGCCCAACTCGTACCTACGGTGAAGGGTGTAACTCCATGTCTGAAAGAATGTCATAGATTTCATAAGTCAATAATCATATGAAATAATCAACTTAAACTATCACTTCTATACAAGTACTATTATCATCATTTATAAAATCATGGCAGGTGCTAGAAAGAGCCAGTGGCAAACCCAGAATTTCAAGTCACGGTTGCTCAACTGTCTTTAATGTAGAGTTGTATACTTCTTGAGATTGGGTGCTTTAACCCAAAATTTTATGTTATTACTCCCTCGGTCTCCAATTTATGTGAAAGTGTTTGACTGGCACCAGGTTCAAGAAAGAAAGGAAGGTTTTTGAAATTTGTGGTCTAAAATAAGCCATATATATTTGGGTAGCTATAAATCATCTCATTAAGGGTAAAATTGAGAGTTAAAAATTAAATTATTACTAAATATAGAAAGGTGTCATTTTTTGGGGGACTGAGTAAAAAGAAAAGAGTGTCCCAAAAATTGGGACAGGGGGAGTACTTATTTTCCAATATAAAAATCAAGTGTTTGGGTTTTATACAAACAAGCACCCAATAGAACATCTAAGGAGGCAATAGAAACCAGGAAAGGCCAACTCCAGAAGTAGGGTTAATCTCTGAAGGATCATCAGCATTAAACTTCTAAGAATTAGGAAGTCCCTACATGATTAAAAAATGGAATGGATACCCAAAAAGCCCATTTATATCTTTAGGAGTGTTGATTAATGACCTGAATACCAGTCTCAATTGAACTTTTATTCATTTTTGTCAGCCCCCATTAGAGTCCTGTTGGTGCAAATTGCAATTTATGATCCTTTAAGAGGAGAAATTAAGATGATCCACTCAAACTATTTGCATGTCGAATCTACATGTATCAGGACACCCATTTAGAAGTTCAACTGTAGTTGAATGCAAAACAAATGTTAGAAGAAGAGGAAAAATGTACTCGGTAATTAAAAAGTTAACCACAAAAGTCAATTCGCATAGTCTTTACGGTAGAAAAGAAAAAAAGAGGATCTGTGGGTTGCTCATATGGAGCTAGTTATGGTTATCAGCATACACCATGCAACTGAAACAAGTATACATAGTCCGGGCCCGCATTAATCAAAGTGCTTCGTAATCCTTCATAGCTGCCTGCATTCTTTGTTGACCTTCAGCCACAGCTGCTGGAGCCATACCCTTGTAAAAATGTAAAAGGTTCAATAAGGCAATCCTGGCATGCTAGCTATTAGAAGGAAAATGCCATGAGAGGCAGAAAACCAAATCAGTATGGACGCGTTGATATATTGGCTAATTCAAAAAAATATACATCTATTTGTAGTTGGTAAATAAGAGATGATAATAACGAGAGGGTCTACCAAAATGAACCAAAGAAAAGAATTATATTAAAACCTACCCTACTTTGCATCTCTTCGTTAATTTCATCCAGTTTTGGCTTCAGAATCTGCAGAAACATGCTTGTTAGTAAAATAAATAGGATGACAGTGAATTCCAGCCGAAAAAAGTGAAGCAGGATGAATAGCCAAGAAAATTGAAATTAGAGAAGATAATAGACCATGATATATTAATGGAAATAACTATAGTTCTTTAAAGGAAGATTTGATTCAGATGAACAAATAGTTGGTTAAGTCAATATTTTAACAAAGTGAATAGAAGTTCACAAGTGAATTTCAGATAGCAGGTCTCACATCAAATAAAGAGAAGGATTGTGATAAGTCGATGACCAACTTAAAATAGTCGAAACTTTTGAGTATCTACTGAGCTAAGAGAAGGGAACCCAATCATCACTGTCTGTTTCAGATTACAGAGAAGCATAACACCTTACACCTCAGACTTTGCAAAGACACTTTTCATTATGCAAAACATGTGTATGCCGAATAAAACCAGTTTACCAAATAACTTGTGAAATGCCTCAAGTACCATTCATATCCCTCCAATAAATGCTATGATAAAATGCTTTATATGACCATGAAGGTAATAATGCTTGTTTTATGCAACTTACAACTGGAAAACACATGTCATATGTTTGTACTTGCAGTCAGCAGTTCCTACTAATGAACTGCTGACACTAAAATACGAAGACATTTGAAGTTTGATTGAGGACTGCAAAGAATTCTGTTACAGCAAATTAAAAATGGGTTTTATTTCATCAACTATCTAGTATCTAGTATCTACAAGGCACTATGCCGTCTTCACTTTGTTTTTTGATAGGTTACAACTTACGACAGTATTTTAAATGCAGGGATACTATCATGTATCTCACTCAAAGTTGATAGGCTCGTAGCTAGGACTCCTATCCTACTTATAAGCAATAGTCTCAACACAGCTGCTTCACAATTATATTTAGGAGCACAAAAGATCAAGAACAACTAAAAAAGAATCTACAACAGGGCAAAAATGGAAGCGTTCATATTAGGGTTTGCAAATGTCCTTATGCTCAATAAAGAAAGTTGGAAATCAATTGGACGCATTTTTTGTTGCGAACAATGTTAAGGTATATGAGGTGAGCAAAAAGCCTTTCCCCTGATCCTGGTATTAACTCAAAAAGAGCATTTATCCATCACCTACTTCATTTGCTGAAGCTTCCTCTTTTTCTAAGACAATACCTTTGCCACCGGCCCACCGCTCAACTTAAATTTCTGACTTCACTTTCCACTTTCTTTCCTGAAACTTTAAGATAAACCAGTGTCCTAAATGGGCCTTAAGATCCTATTCGACGGTCACCAGTGCATTAAAATGGTTACCAGAAACTGCCTTGACAAGTTAATAAATAAACAAAGAGACACGTGAAAAATAAACTTGGAAAGGCTCCTCGAGCTTCTGAAATGCCTTACAATCCTTGAATGTTTGGAAAGAATTGACAGGAGTGCTTAAGCAAGACAAAGATTAAGATGCATTACAGAGAAACTTACCGCAAATTTTGTAGTAGCCTTGAGCTGATTAATCATCAATGGTAGAGTTATACATCGAATAACAATAGTTGTAGCGATAATTGATGCCCACCTAGAGAAAATTCAAATTTCCAAAACAAAGTGGTCAGTCATTACATATAGCACAAGTTGATTTCAACTTGTCAATGTTATATTAAAACCAAGATAGAAACAAACTGTGTATGTTAGGGTTTCCTAAGGCATTTCAGGTGAAATATTTCTTCCATCCGTTGAAATTCTGAGAAAAACTCTCATAAACCAAAATTAAAAGCACCCTAAAGTTATAACAAGAAAAGAGAGAGCTTCAAGGTAAGTAAATAGATTCATAAACCTTTTTCTTTGCGACGGGAAAGACTTCAGGAACATGTTTCCTTTCCCTCATTAATCCAAAAAAAAATGGGAATGAGTTGTCTATGGATCAAGGGTGTGTTCGGTATGGAGAAAATATTTTCCATGATTAGTTGGTATCATAATTAGTATCAAAATTTTAAAAAAAAACACCTTGTCTAAACAAGTTACTTTAAAATGAGGAAAATGACTTCACCAGTGAAAGCATGAAAAACAAATCCCATGAGTGGCATCTCATTCTTCCCCCCATCCTCCAACACACCCAATCCCACCCCAACCCCCGAGAGCCCCCACCTCACACTTCTACCCCCTACCCTCACCTTTATAGCATTAGCCTATAATGTTATAATAAATATTTGGGACAATATTTGACTACTACCCATACCAGCAAAATAAAGTAAGAAATGTTTTCTTTCATACCAAATACACCCCAATCTATCCCTAGAATTTATTGAACCTGGAATAACTATACCACAATCTTTCCTCTACAGTATTACATCAATTGAAAGAAGCAATATCATGCAAAACATACCAATCAAACCCAGTAAAAATATGAACATAATCGATCAAATACTGCAATGCCTTCACCGGCAAATACGAGTCCGCAGCAGCATTTGCCACCTCATTCACTGCTGGAACTTGAGAAGCTACTGCTTCAACAGCCTTATCAGCCAGCTCAGCAACTTCACTGATGTACTCTATCTTCTCTGCTCCTCCACCAACACTACTAGACATACTCCTGGTAAACATAGACCCCGAATTCATCGGAATCATGAGGTGAGAAGGGAAAAATCTCCGATTTTGAAATGGGTTTTTAGAGCCATTAAAACTGTTAATTTCACTTCTGGCATAACGGGGTTGAAAAAAACTGGAGACTCTTGGATTTTCACAACTGGGTAAGTCGTGGGTTTTATGATATCATTCATGGGGTGTAAACCCAATTGCTGGAGCAAAGCTCCTTTGCTGCATTAAAGAAGAAACTTAGCTCTGTGTTTCTGCTTCGACGAATACAGCCATTTGATTTGTGCCTCAAATATGAACTTTTTTAGCTGAAAAGTTAGTAATTCAAACACCAAAGACTACAACAACAGCATACCCAGTACAATCAGTGGTAGAGACAGACTTTCACAAAAGGCATTTAAAATATGAAGAAGTAAACACACAAAAAATTCAAAGGGGTTTCAATATCTACTAGATATACATAAAAAATCCTCAAATTCAGTAACAAACAGTAAAAAAAAATGCTTGCAACACTGAAAACCTTGACCCGCCCCCAGATATAATCCACGACGACACAGACTTATCCCTACTATATGAAGGTAAAATGGTTGTTTCCGATAGACTATTGGCTCAAGAAAGACTAAACCTTTGTAAACTTTATATAATCATGAGGCACAGAAAAATACAAAATGATTTAAGAATACCAAAATAACACTATTTGAATCCAGTGATACTCAACTATTAATTCAAACACCAAAGACTACCTACGACAACAACATACCCATTATAATCCCACAAGTGGAGTCCGGAAGGGTAGTGTAGCGTGTACGCAGTTTTATGATATACAATTAAGGAGTTAGAGATAGATTTAGCATTCCGGAAAGTAGTTAATTCTGTTTGTCAGCTACAGTGAACCAGTTAGGCAATTATAACTAATTTCTGTTAGATTAGCGAATCAATAGCTGTAGATTTCAGTCATCCAATTACTATATAACTTGTAATCAACTCATTGTACAATCATATATGAAACAGTAATTCAATCCTCGACTTTCTTCTCTCTTAATTCTTCTTCTTCGACTATCTTCTCGAGGTTACTTTTGAAACAGTAATTCAATCCTCGATTTCATTGAGAATTCCTGTAATCGAGAGGTGTAACATCACCACTTCACGAAGGTAAAGGGATGTTTTGATATAACCTTAAGCTTTAGAAGATAAACCAACCTTTATAACCGACACACAGGAAAAAAATGAAGCATACCAAAATTAACACTATATACTCAAAATAGTAATTTGAAAACACCAAAGACTACTACTACAACAACATACCCATTATAATCCCAGGGTGTACACAGCCTAACCCCTACCTCTAAAAGGTAAAAGAGGTTGTTTTACTAGACCTCGCTCAAGGAAGGACTAAACCTTTACATATTCCGCAATTAATGATGGACAAAAAATCAACAAAATACTAAGAACACCAAAGTAATACAATTCAGATTCAGTTTAAACTCAAAAGTCAAGATCCCCATTTGGGGGAAAATTAAAAAAAAAATTGAACTTGTGATTCCATTGATTGAAATTGGCGATGGATACAAATTTAATAATACAATAGAAGAAGAGTACTAAAATTGAGAACTTACAGTTAAATGTTATAGTTAGAGTTGGATCCAACAAGCAACTGAAACAGGGGAAGAAGGTTTTAGGCATGGGGTTTAAGGTTTATTGCTATGAATATAAAAAGAGAAAATGACAAAAATGGTCCCTTAAGTTTGAGGTAGACTGAAAATAGTTCTTTTAAGTATTGACTAAACATTTTTGGTCCTTTGAGTTTGTTAAAAGTTAGTAAATTTAGTCCTTGACAAAACTTCATTTGTTATTTGATATCAACGATACCAAAAAAAAAAAATTAAAAATCATACATATCAGAAGAGTCTTAATAAATCCTAAAATATGCCTATTAAAGAGAAAATCACTTTTTTTTAATGTTTATACAAAAGATAGAGTTGAAATAAAGTTGAAGTTATTATTCGAGGTTAAAATAGCTTTACAGTAATATTTATGTTGGATGGATGGATTAGCGCCGTATGCCTCCTCTTCAAATGTATCATCAACAACATGATATTTTTCTTAAAAAGCAAAAGTCGTATTACTTTACTTATTATGCAGATCGTTCGCACCTTATTATGAATATACACATTCATTTGTAATACTGTCTCTTCATAGTTGTACAAGGACGGATCTATGTATATACAACATATGAACAATTGAATTTATGTATATGTGTAGTCATTATGTATTAAATTTTCACTTGTCATCCGTAACTACAAAGAACATGCTAGTGTCATTAATGAAAGGCACTCATCTCTAGTGAATCATACTATGAATTGAAACTATGTGAAATTATTTTTAACTCTTCATATTCAATTTGTAAATAGAACGTAATGTATCTATAAAAATATATAAATTATTATATCATTATTGAATCATTTTTTCTTTGATCAAGTGTGTTTATAATCATTTCTTCTTTTTGTGATATATATATATATATCAAAAAGAAAAATACTTAAATTATAGAATCAAGATCGATTAAACATATATCCTAATTGGACTTTGTAATAACAATATATCTATGTTTTAAGCGATATGACACTTTTCATCGTTCAATTTTGACTTCTCCTCTATCTCTATATGACCATATATATATATATATATACACACACGTTTTATTGGGTATATAGCAACTAGCAAGAATTGATGGGAAATAGAGGAAGGAGAGGAATTTGAATAGTTTAGAAACTTGAAAGGTGTTGAATTGAAAGTCCTCTAAGTTTTAATGGGAAAAGGGCCAATAGTCCCTCATAGATAATGAAAAGGAAAATAGGAGGAGTGTAAATAATACACACTCCTATTTATTGTTAAAAGGGTTGGAAAGAGGGACCCCCCTCGCGCCGTCTCGGACTTGGGTTTGGCGTGTGGGCTTTGGCAATGATCGATGAGAGATAATTTTTGGGCTAAAGTTATTTTAAGTATTTATTTATTAATTATTAAATGGACAAATTTTTAAATAATTAGTTGATAACAAAACCCGACCCGACTCGGGTCACGCGTTATATTTAAAAAATTCCGCCATGATGGTTCTGAAAGGTTGCAACTTTCAGGAACATCAATACCATTGAAAGTTTGACAACCTCTTCCTTAATGCTGCATGTCAATGCAACTTTCGAGGAATTTATTCTTCTTGGCCTATAAATTACCATTCAGTCTTCAGAATATTCCCAAACGAATTTTTTGATCTTCCTTTTCTTTTAAAAACACTATTTCTTCGTGTACTTTCATGTGTGGATGATTTTCGCTGACAGCTTAGAGTTTTTGGTATAGATACTCTACTGATTAAGATCATTTTACCCTGGGAGGTTATATTACAAATTCAAAACGAGTATTCCACATTCTGGTAAGCTTTTACGGTCAATATTTTTTACAAATAAATACTTCTGTTCTCTTACTTACTGGTTATAAAAATCTCAGTTACTTCGTATTTCTAAATAATTTATTACAACCAGTAATTTTTGATTTTTATAACACAAATTGACAACACGTTTATCTCAATATCTTCATTTTTACGCACACTATTATTAATGATACTAATAATATTATAAGCAAAACTCGGATGGCGGTAGTAGTGCAATTTCTAGCTAGCTAATGGGGAAAGAGTATTTTCCAAATATATATAATAAAGTAGCAAGTGGGAAAAAATAAATGCTCTTTCTAGTCATGCAATTGTAGCTAGCTATTGGAAAAGAATATTCAACAAATTATTTAAGTATATTATAAAATATTTAATACTTTAGTGAGACAATAATTTTGACATGTTGGACTAGCAATATATGTTTGTAGTCTCTTTCCATGAAACTTAGTACCGACATTTTTGACACATAAAAATATAAGCTATTTATCACATAATGCTTTTAAATATTTTACATTATTAAAAAATATTTGTACTTTTTTAAAAATAAAATATAAAATTTTAGATATTTTAAGTTTGTTTAAACACTTCACCATTGCTAAAGAAGTTTCAAAAATCATCAAATTTCAAGTTTCTTGGACATAAAAATCAATGTGTTTCGTCTTCAAAAATAATATCCTCTCTAATCCACTTTTTTTCTTATTGATTCTAATTCATATTACGAATAATGTCACATAAATTAAAACAAAGTATATATAAATATATATATTATAAATTTAATAAAAATATATGGAGGTGGTAGTGCAACACGGTACGTACTATGCTCTTTAGCATGGCCTGGAAGGACGCGTGGCAGTTGGCAATAACGAGTTCAATATTTTATGTATAAAAAAAAACAATATAGACACTTATTATTTATTCGTCTAAAATTTGAGAAAAAATTACACTTTATATAAATAATTTTTTAAAAATAATTTAAAACATATACACAATTAATTTACCATTTATCAATAACATGAAAAATTGTATCCTCAATGTAACTAAAGTTTTTATTTAGCGTTTAATATTTAATTTGAGCCCTAGCTAATAAAATTTGTATCGAAAAGTTTTATATAGATAATATCGAAGTTATGTATACACCAAAATTAAAAAAAATTAGTTCAAGTTTCATATTTATTTATTAAATATTGATATATATACTTAGATTTTTCAATTCATCTCAATTTTATTTTATAAATAATTTATTTTTTTATCAAAGACGATTTTATTCTCATATTATTTTATTCTATATGTGCTTTGTTCTTTCTCTATAAAAAGTCTAATCAACCATAACACATGCATACTATACTACACACTTCACAACTCTCTCTCTCTCTTCTTTCTCTCACTAAATTATTGTGTTTTTTTTTTTACTTTACAAAATCTTCAACTTTCTCATCTCATAAGAAGGAATTAGTAATAATGGGGAATTGCATGGAAACATGTTTATTACAAGGAGAAGAAGAATTAGAGGATCAAATTGTTCATGAACAAAAAGTGGAGGGTGAAATTGTCAAAGCTAAAGAAATTGTGGTGGAGAAAAATAATATTATGAGAATGAAGATGGTTTTGAGTAAAGAAGAACTGGAAAGTTTATTGGTTCAATTGCAACATAATGAAGGGAAAAATTTAGAGGAATTATTGGGAGAAATCTGAAAGGGAGAAGAAGCAGAAAGAAATAAACTCCCCCCCCCCCCATCCCTCCCCCCCCACAAAAAAAAAAAAAAACAATTACAAGTTGATTCTAAGTGGAAACCATCTTTAGAAAGTATTATAGAGAGCCCAGAAATTCAAGAGATAATGGATAGACTATGAGATTCATTTTTAAAAAAAATGAAAGTTCGATACACAAAGTATCTCGTGTTAATAATGGTCGCCCTCGGGGGGGGGGGGGGAGGGGGTCTTCCGGGGGTTTTTTTTTCCGTCGTATCTCAAGAGATGTGATTTAAACGACGATCTACGATCCAATATACACATTATAAGTTATTTTCATAACTTAAATTTGTGAATTATAAATCATAGTAGATAATTTTATTATTGCTCTACGATTCCTCGATAGGTGATGAGATTCGCTTGAGAAAAATCACACATTTTTGTCTATTTTTCTTTTCCTTATTTGTTCAAAAAAAAAATAATCAACTGTAATACTCTATATATTGAGTTTTCCATTATTTAGTAATTTGTTATGTAGTTTTTGAGTTTTATGTTGGTAAGTGTTCTAATTTTATTAAACCTTGTTTAAATGATTATTATTCGTGATATTATATTGTATTGTTAGTTTAATATGTTTGATAGGTACTTAAATTTTATTATATTATATCGTTTAAATTTATTGTTAGATAATGATAAAGAGTCATTTGTATATTATCAATGATAAATACTTGAAGAATTAAATGTTACATTTTTTTAAAGACCAAAATTATTGTTAAAATATCATTAATCTGTCCACCCATCAAATCTTTTCAAATATAATCTTTTTTTTTTTTTGCCTTTGACTAGTAACTATCATGAAAAAGAGAGGAAGAATGAGTTGCTAATGAATAAAAAATGGAGCAAATAGAGAAATTAATTGAATCAAAATTTATTTATTTAAAATAATCATTCAATCATTTATAGAATGACCAACCCTTTATTTTGTTTTAATTTATATATCTTTAAATAATCATTTTAGTTAATAGTTAAGTTTCGTTAACATAAAGTATCAAAATCTCATCCTTTAAATAATCGAAGGTTAAATATGCATAGTCAAATAACACAGAGACTAAAACTAGCATATGCAAATAATACATGGACTAAAACCTCTATTTCCCCTATATTTTGTTTTATCTTTTTATATTAGCTCTATTCTGTATCCTTTTTTGTAGATTAATTATTTAAAGTTAAGTTGTATTATTATATAACAATAGAAAATAATATGTCAAATACATAAACAGATTTCTAAATTTATCGAGTTTTTTCCCTCAGGTACCTCAACTATCTTAGTTTTCTATTGAATCATTAAACCACTCATAATTGTTTCTTTTAAACACAATAGAAAGGATATGTTATTTCTGAACTCATTAGTTCAATTGATAATGAAAATATTCGAGAGAATTATGTTTTACTTAAAGCATTTTTTGTTTTGAACCCATTAAAAAAACAAAATGAGCTAAAACAACATAGTTATCTTCATTCCTTCAATCAAAATCATTACCAATTAAGAAAAAAGAAAGGCAGGGAAAAGAGAAAAAGGAAGGGGTACTTTTGCCTTAGCCTCATCGGGAAAAAGAAAGCGTCTAATGACTCTCTTACCCGTCAACATATTTAAAAGGAATAAATTATGGGTGGTTCAATGGTTTGATGGAAAAATGACGTAGTTGAGATACCTAAGGAGAAAAATCCAACAATTTTAGAAATCTATTTATGAATTAAGCCAAAATAATACATTACACTATAATACGATACATTATAATATAATATACGACCTTACTTGAATTTGTTCTATAGGCTCGTACCACTGTATCGAGACAGAAAACCAAGTTTGGTGGATAGTTAAAAAATATAAAATATTTCCCTATTTTCTTAATAACTTTGCGTCAATGGGCCATATTTGAAGAATTCCTAATACTTTTCCGGCTTTAGAAATTCTCGACTTTTTTTTTTCTCTTACTATCGAAGAAGAAAGCAATGGGTGGAGCGCAGGCAATGAAGAGAATTCCACGAATCAATTTTCCACAGAGGCATTCAAAGCATTCTGGTATGGGTTCTGTAATTTTTATCTGAATTTATCAATATGTTGGTGAAATTCTTGATTTGGTTGATTTTTTTTATTTTTTTTTGCTAATTTGGTTTCGTCTTATGTTTTATAGTTAAATGGTAGAGAAGATTCGTTTAGTTGACCCCAATTAGTTTGTAAATGATGAAAAGTTGATTGATTGATACCTTTTTGTTTAGTTGTAGTTATGATTTATGTTCAGTTTCAATCAAATGATAAAACTGTGAAAGATAGCTTGTAAAGAAGAGAGTTTGGGGGTTGGGGGTTAAGGATTAAGTATTTTTCCTTCGAGTGATGAGTAATTTGATAATTTGATCTTCTGAAATGGTTTCTAGTTTAGAGTTTGTGGTTGGTTTAGAAAGTTTCATTTGTGGATTTAGGACATTTAGCTGGGAGAAATTTCATCACCAAGTTTATTCCTTTGGGAATTTATGACCTCGTTATACTAGATTATATTTGAAGAGTCAAAAATGCTAAAATTTTGTTCTTTCTGTTAAAAAAACTAGAAATAAAAACTTATTTACAAGTAGTTTAACAAAAATGGATCATCTTTATTTCCTGCTTCATTCTTTTCTTTCGAAAAATTCCCATATTTCAGTTTTAGACTAGAATGGTATATGTAGCCAATGATAATTAGTTTGAAGCAAAGTTGATTGATTGGTTACTTTTTATTTACTTATAGTTGTGTTTTGTTTCAATCACGTAATATTACATGAAAGAGTTGCCGGTAAGAAAGATGGGGTGGGGGTGGGATGGTGGTTCAGGATCCTTAATTTTGCTTCGAGTGATAAGTATTTATTAGATTTGATTGTTTGGTGAATGAACTAGTTTTGAAAGTGTTTGTAAAGTGTGTCTAAACATGTGTTGTAGTTGGTTGAGAAAGTACCAGTTGGGGATCCTACGGTATTCACTAGGAGCAACTCCTCTGCAAGTTTATTTCTTTGTGAAATTATGCCACGTTACTAGAATACCCAATTACGTCGAGAGTCATCTTTATTTTCTCTTTGTTTCATCTTGATATGAAAATTCCCTTTATTTCAATATGTGGGAGGAAGTTTCTTCCTTTAAGATGTTCTTTAAGATATGAATAGGCAATGATGTTTCTTTTTCTTGTCATTCTAAAAAAAAAAGATTTTCTTGTTATTTAGTTTGTGCATGAGTTTGATGGCTTTTTGATTTTTCCAATGTACTGCATCCTTTGAGACTTGGACAAGCAATATCTATTTATCTACTTGATGTTGGTCTTCAAGGTAGTCCAAAAGCTATCAAACAGTTAACACATTAGTTTATAATCTCAGATCTTCTAATTAGGCAGTTCACTGGAGTTTCACCATTCAAACTGTCAAGAGATTTACTGTCGATGTTGTATTCTATGCAAGTTTTGCTTGTAGAATTTGATGTCCCTCTATGTTGGAGGAGACTTGAATGAAAAATATTTTGGAAATATACATGATCTCTTCCTTGCTTCTTCTCCTTTCTCTTCTTTTTTCTTTTCATAGCTCTTTAGATTCTCTACTCGTTCCTCACTGTTTTTGCACTTCATTACATATTGTCCAGCCCCTAAACAGTCTTGAATACCCTCATTTCGATTTTGTCCTCTCCTTGAAAATCTTGTTATTGGACATTAGCACATTATATCTGCAAGTTAAAGGCTGATCGGTATTGGGTTTTGGGAGATCCTGCATAAAAAACACCCCCAAAAAAGACTTTTTCTTGAAAGCTGTATAAAGTTACACTTCAAGTACTCATAGGTTGTGGCAAGTAAAAGGCTTTCATGTTGGAAAAAATTTATAAATTCATTATATTGGCTATGGATGATTTCAGGAGAAGTAGAGGTAGACCGAAGAAATATTTGGGAGAGGTGATTAGACAAAACACAAATTAGGGTAGATGAGTAGTAGGTAGGAGTGCATTGGCTTGCTATCCATCATATTATTAGTTGCAGTATTACTCTTCTAGTTTGTATCCTTCGTTTTTTTTTACTATTTGTTGCTTTTTGTACTTTGACTATCGTTATTGTGTTGTAGTTTGTTACTATTTGTTGTTTCTTGTACCTCAATTACTTCCTTTTCTAGATTGCTTTGGACTGTTTTTTTCTTGAACCGAGGGTCTATCTGAAACAACCTCTCTACCTTTGAGGTAAGAGTAAGGTCTTCGTACACTCTACCGTCCCTAGACCACACTTTGTTAGACTACCATAGGTATGTTGTTGATGCCATTATTATGGTAAGTCTCATCAATCTAGTCTTGTTTTAAGTAGTATTCTGGCTTCATATATTTACTTGTAGTTTCCCTTATCAGTAGCTTAAATATGGCCATTGAATGCTGATGGAGATTAATGGCTATCACTACATGGGAGAAACTTGTAGGGGTGATAACTTGCACTATCTCTCAACTCTCAAAATATCCTCCTTCAAACCTGCCCTATCTATTGTCCTATATCACCATTGTGTTGGTCTTAATTGACTGCAGGTCCATTTTGTGCTTTATTCGTCCCACATCTTAGGTAGCATCATTCACCAAATTGTGGTAAGTCTAAGGAGTTGTAGACTGTATAAACAATTTCACGTTCTATGGTGAATTCACAGATTGCGGGGATTAACAGGAAAAAGCACAAATTGCTTATAGCTGCCATATTCCAAATTGTTCTATGGTGAAAATACGTTGTAGCAAGATTCCAAGTGCACCCCACTTATATCTAGAGTCGAATCTCATATGGTCACTCAATTAATAATTATTATACCAGAAAGTCACTTTTTCTGTTGAAAAAGATTGCAATAAAAAAAAAGGACGAGTTTTCTGAAATAATAACTATTATTTGAGTGACCATATGATAAATCAACACCTTATATCTGTCGGTCCAAGAGCTTACTGGTGCAACTGACTGCTATAACCCATTGTGATAGTGTTAAATCATATCACATCATTCCTCTTTCTGTTAAATTTATCTTTTCAATCCTGGGTTTAGGACTTCATATATTCTTTTTCGTGCTGCCTCAGTCCTATGCTTGTCATGCTTGCTTATCACTATCTTGTTTTTTTTTTTTGTTCTTTTTGAGATCTAGTAAACAGTGTGAATTTGGTTTGTTTAAGAGGGAGAATGGGTTTTATTGATCATTGTTTACTAACGCGTTTAGCTTTTAACTGAATGTATCTTCATCCAAAAAAACACTTGTATACCTTTCTTTCTTTTCCTTTTTTTTTCTTCAAACAACACATGAAGATTCTTTTATCCTGCAGGTACCACATCGCAGAATTCCCAACATCAGAAAACTCCATCAGCTGAAGAAACTCCTCGAACATTTTTTTCAAGGTCCCCACCTAGCATGTCTGTTGCAGGGAAGGCTTCTGATCAACCAAAAAGAACACCAGTTACTCAGGAGGAAATTGAATCCATTCTGGTACACAATCTTGAACTTATTGACATTCTCATACAGGCAATTTGTGTTAGCTAGAGGCCTTTGCCTATTTAGGTTTTTTTTCTTGGTCACCGTGATGTCCAGGTTCGAGTTAGGCCAAAGAAGTATTAAGGAGAGGTGATTAGACAAGATATGGTGCATCTTCAGCTTATCGAGGACAACCTTAAATAGGACGTTATGGAGGTCGCTCAGATTAGGATAGAAGGTTGGTAGGTAGTTGAACATTGTCTCGCTATCCGACAGGATAGGCTTGGTGCACTGTACCTGTTTCCCCGTTCATACCAGTAGTAGTAACATTTTTCTCGCAGTTACCTGTCTTATGAATTTTGTTTCTGCTCAGGTAAGTCTGTGTCCACCTAGGGGGGGTATGGACTTGGAAGAAATCACCTAGTGTTTTTTTGGCTCGCTGAGATTTGAATACGAGACCTCATGATTCTCAACCCGCTTCATCAACCACTATGCCACGTGCCCACGCCCTTGAGTGCTATTTAATTGGCTGCTTTGAGTGAGATTGTTACTAGGGAAGCAAATATGTAACTGGAAGAACATGGAAAGGACGTGTACTTGCTGTCCGTCAAAAGTGTCTCTCTCTCTCACGGCACATGCTGAACATAAGATGTAGACTTAGGCAATGAATCCCAGCCTAGTTATATGACAGATAATGCACCATGTTTGAGTAATTTCTAGCCAGAGGTGTTCGAAGAATCGTGTGTAAAAATCCCAAACATGAACTGAGAATCAAAATAACCTTTCGAACATGGACTGGAAAACAAAATGACATTCTAATGAATTGTAGCATTTGCCTCTTTTGTTATGCTTTCAATTCTTTCATCTGTCTAATTATTTTTTCCTTTTGGCAGTTGGGTGGCTGCATCTAACTTCAAAGCGAATTACCTTCAGCGAGAAGACACAGCTCACAACTTCACGCTCATGTTAAGTGACTGGTTTGACTACATTTTCGTGTTTATGTTTTAGCTGTTGTACTTCTTGAAACCAGTGACATGATTGTTAATAATTCGTTATGCACGGAATGGTTATCCACACCTGGATTGGTAAACTATCGTGTACATTGATAGGCTTTATTCTTTGGTACAGAATGTAACCATTTGCAGACATTGCATGATCAGATTTCTCTACCATCTGGCTAAAGAAATTTGTTATTTGCAGACAGTACTGTATGCTAACTTTTAGTCCTGTCAAATATCTAGAACTTCGTGTAGGCTGTGTACATCACACTGGGTGCGACCCTCCCCCAGACCCTGCTAACGTGGGATGCTTTATGCACTGTGTTGCCCAAATATAGAGAACTGAGAATCTGTAGAAATTCATTCACAATTTGCACATGGAATTTTCAATTTTTTGGAAATGAAATTTATATATTTATAAACTATGTAAAAAGTACTATAAGTCACAATAATTGATAATTCAAAATGTTTAAATGATTTATGAAAAATTTACAATTATCAAAAATCAAAATGTATCTCATAAAATGAGACGCAGAAAGTAATACTTTTAAGGTAGTCGTCCTAAAACTGACAAACCCATCAAATTTTAATGCAAGTGCAATTTAACAAAAGAATGAGAATAGAAATCAAAGAGGTAAAGGTATAATAATGATGTAAAGAACCAAAGAATTAACTTAGGAACAATCAAAGAATAAGAATGATTACTCGATAATCTAATATTATTTTATTTTTTATTTCTTTTCGAGCTCGAATCTAAGACATCTGATAAATATTTCAATACTTGTTTGCATGTAATTTTTCACGATATAACATATTTGTTACGTTTTCGACTAAAACTAATATTTCGACATAATGTGTACTAAGTATTAAAATTTGAATTTTCATCATTATAAAGATCAATAAATTGAATTACAATTTTTTTAAAAGTAATTAAAAATAAAAAGTATATATAGTAAAAAAACATATACGAATTTCACAAGCAACGAATCAGATTCATTAGTTCAGCCCCAGATTTTGACCCAGCCAAAGCCCAACTTTCTCTTCTACCACGCTCCCACTCAGCGCGTGCACTCACGTGTTCCATACTTTTAACAGTACTTGAACTAAATTTAAAAGCTCACTCAACTGATCAACATATTCATTCCTTTCTTCTTTTACTCTTCTTCATCTGTTACTGCATATCGAATCAGAATTTTTGTTTGTTTGAAAGATGAATTCTCAGATTTGTAGATCTGCTTCACGAGCTACCAAGTCTCTGTTCACTTCAAGTTCTCGTGCTTTTTCCGGTAAAATTTTCGTTCCATTCCTCCTTAAATCTCAAATGTTTCTTCCTTCTTCGCTTCCTCGTCTAATTTTTCATGTATATATTTATATATAATCAATTTATGTGTTTGTGGTGCATAGACTGATTTTCAATCTATGTGCATTTCCAGCTTGGTTTATTTTTGATGTCTTTGTGTGCAGACTGATTTCAAAATTCTCGTGCATTATCGAGCTCGGTGTGTGTAATTGTGCGTTGATTTTGAAACATTAGATGTTTCTTTTCTATTATATATGACTGCCTTTAGCACCATTGATGTGCTTGATCTATCTATGTGTGTGTGGTCTCAGACTGATTTCAGTGCTTGTGCATCTTTGAACTCAGTGTGGTTGTGTTTGATCTGCCTGGGGGAAGCATTGAGCTTTTCGATCATGATATATATTTCTAGAAAAAATTTATTAACCTATATATATATATGTGTGTTCACAGACTGATTTCAATTTTCGTGCATCTTCGAGTTTGGTTTATATATATATATATATATACACACACACGTGTGTGTGAGATCTAGTGGGAATGACTACACGAGGGTAGAGCCTGGGTAGTGTAATTCGTTGAAAAAATTACTACACATTATCATAAACCGAACCGATTCAATGTCCTGTATATACTCGATCAGCCTCTATTTCTGTTTTTAACTAGTACAACTGACCTGGCTTTGCTCATTAGACACAATATGTCTGGCTTTCCTTATTTGCAGGGGGACGAGCAGCGGCTGCAGCAGCCACAGTTTCTTTGAGAGGAGTTGTGCCTTCTTTAGCTACATATGGCAGGACTAAGTCCCGGAATTCGTCTACAGGTTGGATCTCAGGAATCCTTGCCCTTCCTGCAGCAGGTTGGTATCTTATAACTCTGTTGAATTTTGCTGCTACACTTTTTTGTCCTTTGCGAATGCGCCTCTTTGGTGAAAATTTGAATTTTCTATATGCAATGACTAGCAAAAGAAATAGGAACCTCTAGTCTAATTTCGTTTTATTTCTCCGTCTTTATCATATAGCTTACATGCTCCAGGAGCAAGAACGCTTGCTGGCTGAGTACTTTTCTAGCTCTTACTATGAATCGATGTGTTTGGTGTGTTATATCTGAACATTAATCGTTCCAGTCAAACCCTTATAAACAACATTCTTTTTTTGGGCTCATGCTCCTGCATACAGAGAGATGTTATAGAAAATATATAATATAACATAATATGATAGTTGGTTCCAAAGAAAACTAGGTTGTTATAGTGAAATGTTATTATAGAAAATGATTGTTATAAAGAGGTCCGACTGTATTTGCATTCTTTATTTACAACTGACATGGCACATTTTCCTACAAGATGGAGCGCACCTTCATCGCCATCAAGCCAGACGGAGTGCAAAGAGGCTTGGTATGTGAATTCCATGAACCATCTTTGTTCCTCTTGCGTCCGTGATATGCAGATGTAGAGTTCTCTGTCAAATTGGCTAAGAAAGCTTCATTCCATTGCAGATTTCAGAAATCCTATCACGTTTTGAGCGCAAGGGTTTCAAGCTAGTCGCGATCAAAATTGTGGTTCCATCTAAGGATTTTGCTCAAAAGCATTATCATGACCTTAAAGAGAGACCATTTTTTAATGGTCTATGTGGTTTCCTTAGCTCTGGCCCTGTCGTAGCAATGGTTAGATTGAATTAAAGTCTAACTTTACTTGTTTGCTAAAGAGTTTCACTTTAAATACTTCATAATCGAATTCTAGGTATGGGAAGGCGAGGGAGTGATTAAATATGGAAGGAAGCTTATTGGAGCTACAGATCCACAAAAGTCAGAACCCGGAACAATTAGAGGTGACTTAGCTGTTGTAGTCGGAAGGTACTAAAACTTCTTCTGTTAATTCTATAGTTAGGCTCCGTTTAAGATTAAGACGTTTGAATCTGAACAAGATGAGTTGCTTTCCAGGAACATTATCCATGGGAGTGATGGACCCGAGACAGCCAAGGACGAGATCAAACTATGGTTCAAACCTGAAGAGTTGGTTAGATACACAAGCAACACGGAGAAGTGGATATACGGTGTGAACTGAACAAAAATCGTTTTTCTTAATTTGAACTGTGATTAACTCCGAATGAATACTCAGAAAGTATTGATTATCTGAATAAATAAATCTGATGACGATTTCCCTTAGAGTAGCAATGTAAGCTTTAGCAAACTGTTATTTAGATGGTTCAAATAATCAAATGTACTGAATTGTTGCTGAACCAGTGTCACCAAATTGACTAGCAGTCTCGGATATTTGAATAGACGGAGAGAGAAGATGTTCTTCCTCCTCATTCAAAGTATTGACAATGACTCTCTTTCCACCCGAAAATCTTAGTAAGCCGGGAAGATTGTTTGGAAAACTTGTTTGTATTCCTATGTCACATCAAACCATTGTTGTTCAATTGTATCCTTGAGATACTTAGAACAAAAATTGAAGAATTTGGTAAGAAAAACAAAGTTTGAATAGCATTTTCACAATTGGAAAATTAAAACTAGTAGTGAAAATAGAATCAGAAACAAATTAGAAACAATATACAAAATATTTTTTCTGAAAGAAGAAAATCGAGCTCACTGAGTGTACAGTGTCCCCTTAAGAAAATTAATCCCCTCAAGTACCCGAGGTTAATGAAATATATTCTCCCAGGATAGAGCGACCTTACTCACCAATGTATTGCTACCTAAAACCACGATGTCAGCGAACCACTCAACGACAATAAAGTACTAGTAGTAGTAGAAGAAGTCTACAAAATTCGTTCTTTTACAATGAGAGGAAATCTCTCAATTTATAGAAAACAAAGGACAGTGTGAAAAAGTTCCTATTGTGCCTTACCGAAAAGGTCACAAACCTTTGGAAAACTCACAATCTTTCGGAAAGATCACAACCTTTTATAAAAGTCAAATTTTTTCATAAAAGTCGCAATTTTTCATAAAAGTCATAACTCTTCATAAAAATCACTAACTCTTAATAAAAGTCACAACTCTTCATTTCCAGTCACACCTTTTAAAACCCAACAACCATCAAACGAATGAATGCGAGATATTTATGTTTAAGACCATGGTTAAGCAATGCATATTAGCTTTCCAATGCAATACTATTATATTTAAGATTATTATCAATTGCCAATGGAAGAAGGTTTGAATATATAGATAGCAACATTAAGCAAGACGTACGTGTTTGTTTTGTTCAAACCCCTAATCCCCTCTTGTTAACTGTTATTAAAGTATCTCGGTTAATTTTCCTTCATTAGCTACTAAGATATTTTAGTTCGCTAAATTTGAAAAGTCCAAATAACACAAACTAGCAACAGAAAATGAATACAATTTTGTAATATGAGATTCATGGATCATAAACCATGTGAATCTCATAGATCTTTCCCCTCTGTAAGTGTCCTTCCTTCTGAATGCCCGAGCTTTCACTCAATGCGTTCTTTTCAATTTTGTGGTGTGGTGTGGTGTGATGAGTTTGTCAAATGCTCGACAAACGCTACATTAGTAATTCATAAATTGTGTTTGTCAACCAAGTTTGTTCAGTGACATTCCTAATCCAAACAAGAATATAGGTGGCACGATTTCAATTTTTATCATGCAAGATGATAGATTTTCTATGAATATATCGTATACGAGGCTAAACCCCAATGAAAATCAAATTTCAACACTTACAAAAAGACAAGTATACATATAAACAAAAGAAAGATAAGTTATTCCCAACTAAAACCTAATTAAACTAAATTTGATTGAACTGAGGACTTCTTAGAAATGGAAAAATTTAGGACAAGCGGTCAACCTTCTAAAGAAAGTAACGTGCATAGATCATGCAAAAAAGGATGCAGTGTTGCAAACTGCTCATCAAACCTGATAGGTGATAGTTTCACACTTCTCTTAAACTGGATAATTTTGTCCGTGCGCACACGAGCCCAATATTTACTTTGTTATTGTGTATTTTATTCGTAAAATAGTTTAATATTTTATTTTAATCTCGCTTATTGTTAATTTTTACTTTCACACACTTCACGATTAAAGTATGCTACATTGGTATTGTAAATTAAATTTTTTATATAATAGAATGAAATTGGTGGTCTCTTCTTTGCCTTTGATGTGACTATTTTATTGTATCGCAATACATTATATTGATAAATAAACGTGTTTCAATAAATTGCACAATTTTCGTTTTTACATGCGCTCATATATTTGTAATTTGAAGAGTAAACTTACTGTATTATAAAATATACCGAATAATTTTTTTTAAAAAAAATTAAGATAATAGATAAAGTAATAATTTAGATGTATTAAAACACTTTTTAAAAAATCAAAGTATTTTTTACGGAGGGATAGAGTGTATTGGAGAAAATAATTTATACATTAACTTTCTGTATTATTAGTACGGTAGTATCTTATTTGATACATTTTTTCAACCTATGTATAACTAATATTTGTATTAGTAATACAATCTATTGTGTATTGAAAATTGTATTACTAATACGATAGATTTATAAGCATTAGTAATGTTTACATCCCTACTCTGTTAAAATAGGGCAAAACATCGCGGCAACTCGAAAATAAATTAATTGTTCAATTTTACCAAAGTTCTAAAAATAATTGAATTTTAAAAGAGTCGCCACCTAATTTTTTTAGGAAAACTAGGAAACCAATTATTAATCTACGAAACCAAATCGATTCTAGGTAAGGGGTTCAAGTTATTCCGAAGGGAAGGGGTTAGGCACCCTTCGGAATCCACAAATGTGGTTCCCGACTGAATTTATTTTTTCAAATTGAGGAAGAATATAAAATAATGTATATGTATAATAAACATTCAATATGCACAATAAAATAAAATAATAATTATCGGCCTAAGATTTGCCTAACGTCAATATTTACAATAATGAAATAAATGTATAATTCGAGCTTTTTCGAATAAATTCAAAGAGAAGCACCTCCGTGTACCTGTAAAGACACTATTAAAAGAGTTAGTGTCGAAGAAAATAAATAAAAATGAATAACTCAAATAATTAAAAATCCGTCTTGTTAACATGAGAGGCCTTGGAAATCGACGGTAATTTCTTCAGCGGCCAATTTCAAAAACCAAAAAATATATAGTAAACTAATTAGATTTCGTCTTTTAAAATGGGGAGGCCTCCTAAACCCGACGGCTAGATTTTCACGGCCTCCTTTTAACAACATAAAAATATTCAATAAAAACTCCAACAAAACGACTTAACAAAAAAAAAAAAAAAAAAAAATAAAAAAATAAAAAAAGGGTCCGAAACGGAACGCAAAAGAAGTCTAAAACAAACAACCAATATTCTTAAAAAATAAAGCTCCAGAAATTACAGTCACTTGAATCCAAAAAATAATAAAATAAGATTACTTATCAAAAACACATCAACACAATAATAAATCATAGAATATTTATTTCTTATATATATATATAGATTTTCAGAATAATATATTATATATAATAGATATATATTATATATATATATAAAATACAAAATCAAAGAGTTTATCATATTTTATGTATCATAATAAAGGAAATAAGGTAGCATCATAAAGGAAATACTTAAACAATTGCTGTGTAGTCAACCAACATAATAACAATAATTATATTCAACTAACAAATGCAAAATAGGTAACAGTAACATTAGATTTAGAAAATAAAATAAAATAAAATTAGATAAGATGGTAAATCCAATTCCTAACACTGCTAATAATTTATTATTTTTTAAAAATAAAACAGTAGCATTAAAGGGAAAATAATAAATAAGCAAAGGGAAAAAAAGATTAGATGGGAACAAACAGTGATATTCGTCAAAATATGAGAACTTTCAGTTGTGTTGCTCGTGGCTGGCCGGAGTTATCTGCTTGCCGCTCACTGCTTGCTGGTCAGAGCAGCTGGAGCTGCTGTTTGTTGTTGTCGTCCTCACTGAAGCGGAGGAGAAGAGAGAAAGAGGCTCGCCTGTCAGATCTGGTCCTCGCCCGGTTTCCGGCTGGTTTTCGTGGCTGCTCACTGGCTTCGTCCTCCTCACTGCTGGCTGGAGAGGAAGAGAGATTGGGGGAGGCGGTTTGAGGGAAAAAGGAGAGGGAAGGAAAAGGAAAGGGAGGCGGTCTGCCAGGAAGAGGGGAGAAGAGGGAGGAGGAGAGGCGGCTGTGGAGGAGAAGAAAGAGAAGAGAGAGAGGAGATGAGAGACCGCAAACGGGAAAGAGGGAGGGGAGGGGGAAGGGTGTGAGAGGGGCAGAAAGAAGAGGCGGCTTTAGGGGAGAGAAAGAGAAGAGAGAAGAGGAGATGAGAGGGGAGAAGAAGGGTTTCCCCCTTTTTTTCTTTGACTAGCTACCAACTTAAATAAAAACTCAAAATCGGCTCAACATGACGGGCTAGCGTTTTGTGGGGACCAAAATTACGGAATTTTAAAAATGTTAGGCAAAAAATTGGGTGTCAACAGCTGTACTTTCGTTGTGTATGATTGATTGAAAGACAATCCGTGGGACCGCGAAATGACACATCCAAATTGACCGAACACATGACCTTTTGTAGAGAAGTGCGGGTGGATGTGGTCGGAAGTCAATTCCAGACCGTCTCCAAAAGGGAAGGGTCATGATTGGCGGTTGGATCCTTGTGAAGTAGTTGCAACCTGTTTTTTTTTTTTTTTTTTTTTTTGATTTTTTCCTTTTTTTTTTTTTTTTTTTAAAGAAATTATCCTTTCAAATGCTTTGGACAAAGACTGGTAAAATTGTCATCTAAAATGACAGTTTTGTAAATGGGTGAGAAGATTTTTCACGCCGTCGACACACAATTTCTCTCCTCGGCATTTTTAACGTCGTTGACGGTGAGGGATAAATATTTCCTGAGATGCACGATTCTTTTCTAGCCAGTGCATTGATTGCTTGCCGGATGAATATCTTTCTTGCCGATATGTAACTTGCGAGGAATTGAATCTTTCGCGATGCATAAAATTTGCGAGGGATGATGAAATCTTCTCGCGATGCATGAATTTTCTGCGACGGTATAGAATTTTGCGAGATGATTATCTGCCGAGGTATGAATGTTCGCACGAGCAGGAACATTGAATCGCAATGCAATGAATATTGACTCGCCAAGCATGAAATTGCTCTCGTGCATGAAATGAATCGCAATGCATGAATTTTCTGCGAGGTATGGAAATCTCTCGCGATGCATGAATTTTCTGCGAGGTTATGAAATCTTCTCGCGCTGAAGGATTATCTGCGAGGTATAGAATCTTCCGCGATGCAGGAATATTGACTCGCAAATGAATATGAACTCGCAAATGCTGAATTTAACTTCGCTGCATGAATTGACTCTCGATATGCAGAATTATGAAACTCGCAATGCAGGAATTTTTTGCGAGGTATGAAATCTTCTCGCGATGCATGCAGTGAAACTTTCACGAGGTCTAGAATCTTCTCGAGATTGCCTGAATTTTCTGGAAGGATGAAATTTATCGCGAGCTATGATATCTGCGAGGTATAGAATCTTTAGCGATGCAGGAATATGACTCGCAATGCTATGATGAATATTAACTCTCGATGCATGAATTAATAGTGATTGCATGATGAATCCCGCAAGGCATGAAATCTTCTTGAGATGACATTACATTTCATGCGAGGTGGTATGAAACCTCTCGCAATGCATGATTTTCTGCGAGGTAGGAAAACCTTCTCGCCAATGTAATGAATATGAAACTCTCGACTGCATGATATTGACTTCTCGATGCATGAATTAACTAGTGATGCTTGAATCCCGCACAAGGCCATGAAATCTTCTTGCGATTGCTACATTCTGCGAGGTAATGAAAATTCTCGCAAGAGGAATTTTCTGCGAGGTATGAACCTTCTCGCAATGCATGAATATGAAACTCTCGATGCATGATATTCGAACTCTCGATGCATGAATATTGACTCGCGAGGAAGAATATGGACTCGCAATGCTGGGAATTACTCTGATGCCCGAATATAACTCTCATGAATGAATATTGACTCGCGATGCATGAATATTGACTCGCATGCATGAATTATGGACTCGCATGCATGAAGAACTCTAGAAGCATGAATATTAACTCGCGATGCATGAATATGACTGTCGCGATGATTAATTTTAACGAGGGATGGGATGGCTCGATAATGTTCCAACTGTAACGAGGTGGATTGAATCGATCATGTGCCACTTTGTAACGAGGGTGGATGTCTCGATATGTTCCAACTGTACCGAGGTGGATGGGTCGGATCGGTTCCAACTTGTAACGAGGTGAGGCTCGATATGTTCCAACTGTAACGGAGTTGGATGGCTCCGATAATGTTCCACTGTAACGAGTGGGAATGGCTCGATAATGTTCCACTTTAACGAGGTGGCTGTCTCGATTAATGTTACAACGTAAACGAGGTGGATGTATCGATAATGTTCCAACTGTAAACGAGATGGATGTCTCGATAATGTTCCACTGTTGTAACGAGGGTGGATTTGTCTCGATAATGTTCCAACTGTAACGAGGTGGACGGCTCGATAATATTCCAAACTGTAGAGGTGGATGCCGAAACAATCAAAACTTCAAATGAATTTTGGATCCCTCTCAAAATCTTGTCCCGTCTACATATGAAAAGAGATGGAAATCTTGCTGGGAAATGACCGAGCCGTTGTGGCGCCTACGCATTCCGTTGGAGCAGGAATCAGGGTCTAAACGTCGGTTTAGTTCCCTTGTGGGATGGATGGAGTCTGCTGAAAGAATCTGAAAGGATTATCAGTAGAAAATGCGCAACTAGAAAATGATGGAATAGGCAAATGGTTTATCCTTTTCTATATTCAAAGCCTAACTACAGACAAGACATATCACATTTTTGGGAGGACAATTCATGAACGGACTCAAAAAGACCCTTTTTTTTTTTTTTCAAAAACAAAAAAAAGCGATTTGAGATAGTCAAATCTTCACCACGAATTTGGTACCAACAGTTAAGATTGCAGGTAAAATTTCTTCTTACTTCTTTGTTTTTTTCAAAATTGAATCAAGGTTAATTCCTAAAGCTTCAAGTTGTACTCAAAATATACTTAGGAGCAACAAAGATCCGTCATCTGTTTCAAACAAAGGTTTGAATTGTATCAATCCTCATGTTTCAAATGCCATCACGACAAAGGCTTTAGTCCTATTTCACACATATTGAAAACATTTGATTATAGGACATTTTTTCACAAGTTCACTCACACTAACAAGAATGTCAATGCAACTGTTGATACCATATTGTTGACCCTTATGTAAATCTCCACTAATGTGAGAACATTTGTGAATGGGGGGGAGATAAGTGGGCTTGTCCTTGGTTGTAACGTAGCGCTTAGGGATGGGTAGGATATTATGTGACGATACAAGTGACTGAAAGTCCTCCGTGAGCGTCAACACAGAATTTGTGCTCTAAGATGGTACGTCTTTGACGTCAGATCCTCTTCTTGTGCTACCATCTGGTCCTCCTTTTGAAATTTCTTTTTTAACGTTTTTTTTTCCCTCTTTTTTTCATTTCTCCTGTTGTTTGTTTTGTTTTGTTTTGAGGTCCGTAGGTGTTGAAGCTGTTATTTATCCACTTCTTGATTAGAAGAATGGTGCTTGTTTTCTGTTTTTTTTTTTCTTTTTTTTTTGGAATATTTTCCTGTCCTCCTTTCACTGATCTTGTAAAGGAATTTCGTTACCTTTCTTTATTTCTTTCCACCTCTTTTTTTTTTATTCTTTTTCTCTTAGAGTTTTTGACTTCCTTGACTTGGGGAGATCAATATCTTTGCCTTTTGAAATTCAACCATGGATCACTCTTATGATTTGCACATTCTTGTGCACTCAAGAAGGGATGGGGGCCAAGAGGAGGATAGTGATTGTGTAAGCACTCAAAAAGGGTGTGGTTAAGATTGGCCATGAACAATATGAAGTTTCAGGCTCAAAATGGAGAAAACTAGGGATTATGTATTTGGTAGCTTTGAGAGGCACAATCGAGTCAAAAAAAAAAAGGCCTACAACCTTTCTCAAACCAAACATTAATCATGATTTCGCCTCGAAAAACATTCAGGTCAAGTTAGATCAAAATGTAACACAATGTGAACTTTGATCAAAATTCCCACACAATGCACATGAAGCATAAGAGTAGTGTTATTCTTATCTTGATTGAATGCAAGAGAGATTTCAAGCATACAAAGTCAGATAAGAGGTACCACGAGAATCTGTAGTTTACCGCAAAGTCAGTTTTTTTTTAAAAATCGAATATATTTACCTGCTATTAATACATCGGTCCTGACGAGTGAAGACATGACTCTAACAGTATGCACAAAAAATTTTTAATAATTTTTTTTTGAAAATTGCTTATACCGAACCCAAGAAGGGTTTTTTTGCCTAAGTAATTTTTTTTTTTCTCAATAAAACTGAGATCAGGTACGGTGAGTTCGTGTATGTAGATATAAACTTTAAAAATATGCACAAAACTATTTTCAATAATTATTTATTTTTTTTTTTAGAAGATAATACCGAAACCAAACAGGGGGTTTGCCTTACGTATCTCATTCAATGAGAATCAGGTAGCGTTTAGTTCGAACCAATAGACTTTGAAAAAAATATTGCACAACAAATATTTTATAATAATTTTTTTTTAAAAAAAAAGATAATACGAACCCAAGAGGGTTGTTGCCTACGTATCTCAATAAACTGAGAATCAGACGTTACGCGTAGTTCGTGGCAATGATTGAAAAAGATGCGATTTAAACTATTCTTATAATAATTTTTTTTTTTTCCCTCCCACACCAAAAGATCATACCGAACTCAAGAGAAGGGTTGCCTAGTATCTCACCGAATGAGAATCAGGTAGCGTTAAGTTCGGCCCATATGACTTGAAAAATATGCACAAACTTATTTTATAATAATTTTTTTTTTAAAAAAAAAAAAGATAATAAGAACCAAGACGGGTTGCCTACGTATCTCACCGAAATGAGAATCAGGGGCACGGTAGTTCGGCCAAATATGCCTTGAAAAAGTATGCACAAACTATTTTATAATACATTTTTTTTTTTAACAAAAAGATTAATACCGACCCAAAGAGGGTTGGGGCCTACGTTATATCCGAAGAAAGGAGAATAGGTAGCGTTTAGTTCGCAAATTTATAGCTATAAGAATTTAAAGATTAGGACTAATTCAAAGAAAATACCATGTCTAGAGCCACTAAATTGTTTTCATGAAATGCCTTTTCTTTTTTCTTTTTTAACCCATATGTTTTCTTAGCCTATTAATCGTCAATATTTATACTATCTGTTGATGTAACTTATTGAATTCTACATAAGATTTGTTGTACTCTTTTTGGATGTTTTCTTGGATCTTTGTCTCCTTCAATTTTCAAGAGATCCAGACATTTGTTACTGCCACCCATCCACGACTGATGTCGGGGGCGGAATCTATCCCTAACAAAAATATGAGAAATATGTGAGAGCAGGACCGTCATGCAAAAAATAATAATAAAAAGTAGATGCGACCTTATAGTCAAATACTCCCCTTGTGATTGCCACACACTACTCGTGTTGACTTGATATTAACGTGTTGTTGACATACTAAGGACTGAATAATTTTTAATCCTCTTGTCTCTTGCGACTCTTCGGGACAAATAATGATTTATGAATGTTTGATACATAAATTAATTTCGCTTTTTTGTTTTTGTAAAGAAGAACAACTCAAAACTGAAAAGTGTAGTCGTTACATAATGAATACATGCAAAAAATACACAAATAATAAATAAAACACATAAACACTTTATTAAAGACAAACTGAAATATAATACATAGCATTACAATAATTTTTGCGGTATCCTTATACAAATATGTGCCCTTAGCCTAGGGTAGGCCTTACGATTTGAAATTATACGTCATTTCAAATATTTCATTGCCACAAAACTAAATTTATACAAATTTTATGAAAAATAAAAACCTAATGGGGACTGGATACATAATAGGGGAGGAACGGAAGTATACAAAATAATTAGTCTCACACAGGGGGTACGACACCAAAACTAGGCCTCCGAAAGATCCTTCTGCTTCTGGATTGTTTGTCATCTCCGGAATGCCAATATCTTCGAATGGCTAATTGTTGTGAAGCTCTTTCTTTAACATAAGCAACTATAATCTAATCCTATCCTATGGGAACAATGATGTTTTCTAAAACAATTATACATCCTCAAATTTAAACACATAAGTTATCAACGTCCAGTTACGCCCGCCCGGGGCATTTTGGACTCACAGGTAGTCTTTCTAATGCGGCACAAACACGCCCTTGGGTGTTGGTCATCTTAGACTGATGCTAAATTCGGATTTGGTTTTGCTCTATCTAGGGTGGACTAGGAGTGGGTTGTATTTATGTGGAAAAGGTTAACCAAGCGGGACACTTGGGATGGGACAGTTACCGATCGTGGACTATCAAGGAGCCAACTACACTCGTCAGGGTCTGCCCCGGGAGAAAATCTTTGGTTAAGAACGACATGCGAACCCGCATACATCCTTAGTGGAGAAATAAATAATGTCGTTTGACGAAAATATCAGCCATGAATGCAATGATAATATATACCACAACAAGATAAATATGAATAAAATACAATTTAAAAATAATCAGCGAATTATAAAAATAACAAGGTATAACATAATAGTAAAGCAAAAACTTTCCTCAATTTGAAAAAATAAATAAATTCATATTGGTGAAAACCTCTAAAACCCCCAGCAGCGTCGCCAGTTCTGTTTACATCCTCTATGTTAAAATAGGGCAAAACATCGCGGCACTCGGAAAATAAATTATTGTTCATTTTACCAAAGTTTCTAAAAATAATTGAATTTAAAAGAGTCGCCACCTAATTTTTAGGAAGGAAAACTAGGAAACCAATTCTAATCTACGAAACCAAATCGATTCTAGTAAGGGGTTCAAGTTATTCCGAAGGAAGGGGTTGAGGGCACCCTTAGGAATACCACAAATGTGGTTCCGACTGATTTATTTTTTCACATTGAGGAAACGAATATAAAATTAATGTATATGTATAATAAACATTCAATATTGCACATAAATAAAATAAAATATAATTATCGGCCTAAGATTTGCCTAAAGTCAATATTTACAATAAGGAAATAAATGATAATTCGAGCTTTTTCGAATAAATTCAAAGAGACGCACCTCCGTGTACCTGTAAAGAACTAGTAAAAGAGTTAGTGTCGAATAAATCTAAATAAAATGAATAACTCAAATAGTTACAATCCGTCTTGTTACATGCGAGGCTTGAAATCGACGGGGAAATCTTCATCGGCCAATTTCAAAAAACAAACTATATATAAACTTGAATTAGATTTCCGTCTTTTTAAAATGGGGAGGCCTCTAAACCCGACGGATAGATTTTTCATCGGCCCTTTTAACAACTAAAATATTCAATAAAACTCCAACAAACTAATTAACAAAAAAAAAAAAATAAAAAATAAATAAAATAAAAAAGGGTCCGAAACGGAAAGCAACAAGAATTCTAAACAAACAACCATATATTCTTAAAACTAAAGCTACAATAAATTATCAGTCACTTGATGATCCAAAAATAATAATAAAATAAGATTACTTTATCAAACAATCAACACAATAATAAATCATAGAATATATATCTATATATATATATATCTATATATATATATATATTATATATACTATAAAGATACAAAATCAAAGCGTTATCATATTATATAGTAATCATAATAAAGGAAATAAGGCATAGCATCAATAAAGAAATATAAACAATTGCTGTGTAGTCAAACCAACCTAATTAACAATAATTATATTCAACTAACAAAATGCAAAATAGGTAACAGTAACATTAGATTTAGAAAATAAAATAAAATAAAATTAAATAAATGGTTAAATCAATCCTAACACATGCTAATAAATTTATTTATTTTTTTAAAAAATAAAACAGTAGCATTAAAGGGAAAATAATAAATAAGCAAAGGGAAAAAAAGATTAGATGGGAACAAACAGTGATATTCGTCAAAATATGAGAACTTTCAGTTGTGTGCTCGCTGGCTGGCGGAGTATCGACTGCCGCTCACTGCTTGGGTCCGCAGAGCAGCGGAGCTTGTTTGTTTGGGTGTTGTCGTCATCACTGAAAGCGGAGGGGGGGAAAGAGAGGAGGAGAAGAGAGAAAAGAGGACGCCTGTCAGATCTGGTCCGCCGGTTGCCGGCTGGTTTTCGTGGCTGCTCACTGGCTTCGTCCTCCTCACTGCTGGCTGGAGAGGAAGAGAGATTGGGGGAGGCGGTTTGAGCGAAAAAGGAGAGGGAAGGAAAAGGAAAGGGAGGCGGTCTGCCAGGAAGAGGGGAGAAGAGGGAGGAGGAGAGGCGGCTGTGGAGGAGAGAAAGAGAAGAGAGAAGAGGAGATGGAGAAACGGGAAAGAGGGAGGGGAAGGGTGAGAGGGGCAGACAAGAGAGAGGCGGCTAGGGGAGAGAAAGAGAAGAGAGAAGAGGAGATGGAGAGGGGAGAAGAAGGGTTTTCCCCCCCTTTTTTCTTTGACCTAGTTACCAACTTAAATAAAAACTCAAAATCGGCTCAAATGACGGGCTTAGCGTTGTGGCCCAAAATTACGAATTTTAAAAAATGTTAGGCAAAAATTGGGTGTCAACAAGTAATGCAGTGAGTTCCAATGCATGCATTAACATGATTAATTGTCCGTCAAAAAATTTTCCACAATAGATATATTTTAAAAAGAAATTATGCAATGTACAATACTTCCGTACACCAAACCAAACCAAACGATACTTAAGAAAAATCTCAACATAACTAATACAAACATTACTAAATACACTATAATTTACATTATTTTTGTACACTCTACCAAATGATCCTATAATTTAGATATGTAAAGAGAACAATTGATTCCTTAAAATTTATGGAAAAAATTATGGTTTAGGTGTGTTTTTGATGATTATTTTTTAAAATAACAATACAATACTCTTTGTGTTCGGTTTAACTTGTCAAGTATTCCAAAACTTGACTTTTTAAAATTTAATTATCACTTTTAACATATCATAAAAAATAATATCTTTTATATTTTTTATCCTCAATATTAATTACTTATTTTACAAGATCTAAAACTACAAACCAATTATTATTATGAGTGTCATTATAAAACACTCATATTAGTCATTATCTCTTAAGAAGCCTATAGAATCGTAATGATAAGTAATAGCGAACGAGTCTAATGAGTAACAACAGCCATCCAAACAAGGAGTAATTTTCCTAGATAGTCACCTATTAGGAAATTATCTAAGAATATCACTTATGTTTGTTTTAGGACTATAATATCACCCAACTTTGCTTATTTTTCTCAAAATATACGTAAACACACAACATACATGAGTTTTCGGTCACGTAGGTTGCCAGTCACATTTTTAACTGCTTAGTAATATTGGTCGACTTCTTTTAAAGAACTGGCGGAACCCCATATTTTCTAAGACCGGAGGCGGCTCATATACAGTTATATGTAATTTTTTTACTGGGTATAATAGAGTTTGTCGATTTTTTTTAAAAAAAAAATAATCTATGTCTACTAGGAGAAATAAAAAGGTTGTCAATGTAGCATCACAAATATTCAAGGAATTTTAATTTTTAAAGCATTTTAAATATGCTCTAAAAATACATTAAAAAAATAGACCAATTTAATATAGCTATTTTCAAAAAGAGAAAATAAAAAACTTCTTTTGAAAAAAAAAACTGTAACGGAAAAAAACGGATGATTTTCAAAGCCTCTAATTTCATTTTTTTAAAGGAAAAAAAAATGAAATTAAACTTTCTTTTATAAAATAGTATTGACTATTACACGAACAAAAATGAAAAAATTTTAAATGCTTCAAATTTCAAATTTTTAGTTATAAAAAATGAAAACGACAAATTGAGTATTTTATAAAAAAAGCTGTAATGTCTATTTATATTTTCAACGCCTTTTAGTAATTTGAGGAAAATGCTCAAACAAAATGGAAGTAGAAAATCTATTAGGAGAAGAAAAAGTCACCATAAACAAAACTATAATTATTATGTAAAAAATTAATGAAAAAAACTTAGATTAAAAAATTCTTCACCCTACAACCCCTTACCTTCCACCCTCTAATATTATCATTAAAACCACATTTAAAAAACTTATTTCTAATAAAAAGTTAAACAGTCCCATACTAGTAGTTGTGAAATGAAGTATCTTTTCAATAATTTTTAAAATTATCTTTATATATCTAAAACAAACATTTTCAAAAAAACATAAACATAAAAAATAATATTTTTTAAAAAAACATACTGCAACCTAACGTCTAAATAAGTTTAAAACATATTTTTTTAATAATAAAAAAATAAATTATGATATGACATCCTAATAAGAAAGATAATATATTTTTTATGTCAAATATAATTTAAAAAATAGATAAAATTAGGTGATATTATAATTTTAAAACAAACATAAATAATATTCTTCGATAATTTCCTAAACTATCTAGGGAAATTACTCTTCGAACAAGTCATAAAAGGAGCACGTGATTTGCTCTTGCTCGATCCAATAATCAAAGGGTGCACCGCCTCTACATATATAAATTCCCAAATAGATATTTTCCATAATTGTTTCACCATAATTTTTCATCACACTAAATTCGCCGTCCTCTTCTTCTCAAAAAAAAAATCGAAACCCTAGCATTCAACATCAGCTTCATCATCTTCTATTCGATTTCACAAACATAAACAGGTTTACTTTTGTTACCATTATTTTCTGCAATTTTTGCATATTTTTGAGGCAGATTGTGTTTCTCACAAGCTCTTTTTTATCCTTTTTTTTTAATTTTTTTATTGTTATATTCGTGTTGTTATGCGCAAAAAGTGTCGTATGAGTGTGAATTTTGCTTCAATTAGTTTAATTTCTTTTGATTTTGTGGTAATTAGAAACTAATCTGTTGGTGATTTCTTTATATATCTTTTTTTTTGGATTTGATGAATTTTAGGAAAATTCCTGAAGTTGCAGTTGACAATACCAAAAAGTTGAAAGTAAGGCTTAGTTGTTAATGTTGTGTATGTCACAATTATTAGATAATGAGAATCTGTAGTGTTTTTGCGATTTTTGAGATAGTTTGTGATGCTCCTCACGAGCTGCTTTATCCCTTTTTTTTGTATGTTCATGTTGTTATGCTCAAAAAAAGTTTGTGAGTGAAGGATTTTCTCTGGTTAGTTCAATTTCTTTTGACGCTGTGGTTATCAGAGACCTAATTTGTTTGGTGCTTTCAGTTTACATCCTTGTGTTATGTTGATTTGAGGTATTTTTTGAAAATTCAGAAGTTACAGTTGACGATACCAAATTGTTAAGAGTTGTGTTAGTCATAATTATTAAGTAAGGAAAACTAGTGTTTCTGCAATCTTTGAGACAGTTTGCTCGTTCTCAGCTCTTTTTGTTTCTGCAATTTTCTTGTTGTTTAGCTCAAAAGGCTTCCCTAGAGTGAAACTTTACTTTAGTTATTTGTTAAATTTTTGGATTTTGTGGTTTTCAGCGACTTAGTTTCACCTTTCAGGTTTGCTTCACTATGACATATACTTTTTTTGATGATTTCGTTTTACAACCTTTTGTTAGGTAGACGTGAGAAGTTTGTTTTAGATGGATCACAGTAAGTCCCTAGTTTTAATAGTTGTTCTGTCACTATGAGATAAGGAGGACCTACACTGTTTTAACTGAACAGTTACTAAGCTGATTGTGAAGAGATCTGAGCAGATAGAGCAGAATATCTGTACGACTTCGTCTAACTAATGGTTCACTAGCTTAAGGTGTGGTTGTTCTCACTAGCTTAAGGTGTGGCTGCTGCTGAGACCTGGAACGTGTTCTTTATTTTTTAGTTTGTATTATGAGCTGATTTATTTCCTAGAAGAAGCTATGATGTACTTACTGTTTCTAAGAATGTGTATCGATGCTTTCTTGTTGTGCTAGCTTATTAGATGGGAATGTCTAGATTCTAGATGGAATTTGGAGAAACTGGTAGAGGTACTCGAGCGTGGATTTAGTTTCATCTTTGGTTCCTTAAAAGATGTCAGGTGGAGTGAAGTGTTGGCATCTAGTTTTTAGATATCAATGAGAGCTTGATTTATGAGCACCTGATTATTTCTGTGCTTTTGTTGTTGTGATTATTAAAACTTAAAAGGCTGAATGCTGCAGAGATGTGTTACAGTTTTTGAGAAGGTGTGTAAAAACTGCTGAAACTTCTGAGTATCGGCGGGACATTTTTATTTCTGGGCAGTTGCTCTAACTCGTCTATATGAGCAGTTGCGTTGTCCCTTTGGTTAATATCTTCAAGCTAGTTACGTGATTATTCTACCGTTGATAAAAAAAAGGGTTCTTAAAATATTAAGTGCTGTTACAAAAAACATTTTTGAGGTCATAGAAAAATGAACAACGGTGTTGCCATTAACTCTAATACGTAATTTTAGTTTGCTGTAAATTTATCCCAATAGAACTCTTCTCATATAACTGCATTCCTGCATGATTATTTCTCTGATTGTCAGGTTAAACTAAATTATTTTGTTTCCTTCCTTCACCTGCAGCGAGAAAGGGGCAGGGAAATAGTTCTTGTTTCGTCGTTGGTTTTTGTTCTCTGTATTTTGTAACTTATTTTCCCTGAGCTGATATTTCTTCTTCACATGTTCAGTGTTGTCCACATCCTTCTCCTCATTGATCAATTCAATGTGTCAATACATCGTTTCTTTGAGACTTGATTGTCATTTGACTCGTCTCTTTGATCTGTGAATTTTCCCTTTTCCTGTGCCTGCTTCTTCAGCTGTCCTTTAAGTTTAGTTGGATATTTCTATGTTATATTCAGTTGACTGATTTTCCTCCCCTCTCAGATGGCAGCTAAAATACTGACAACTGAGACTATTGCACTTACTGAGAAGAAAATGGACATGACATTAGGTAAGCATGCCAGCTATATATGTTTTATGTCTTTTCGTTTGCTTCCTTTTTTGCTGATAATCGCTTGATGGTTGCAGACGATATCATCAAGATGTCCAAGACAAACACAACCAAAACTAAGAAGCAAAGAGTTTCGGTAAGAACACCATTGTCTTGACCATTTAGTGTTTATTTCTGCTTTTGTCAACTTGACAAGGAATATTTTTAAACATCTGTTGTCTGCCACTCTGCAGAATAGAAGCCAAAAGTTTTCTAATAACCTGGCTCAGGATAAATCTGCTAAGATACAAAGGTTTATGGACACAAGATCATCTATGAGACAGGTACTCTTCACAATTGGTGCAACCTATGAAAATTTTGATGGATTCTTTTTCATATATGTGAATGTTGAACACTTAAGACACTGTTTTGTTGATATTCTTCTTCTTAGGGGGCTCTTGCTCAAAGAAGATCTAATTTTCAGGGAGACCAGTTCCCTTTGGCAACTGAGGCTGCCAGAAGGGCAGCAGTTGCTCCTATTCGCAATAGGGCTTTCAATCGAAGCCAGGCAGTGAATGTAAATAAACAGAGGTGTGTATTGAATTGTGAAGTCAATATACGATTAAGTTTGTTGTTTGTTAGTTCCCTGGACAGGCTCATGTCAAATCTGGAGTAACAATTGAACTCTCATTTGATGCAGGTAAATTGTGGTCCTATTTATTGTAGATGAATTTGCCATGTGTCTCTCCTTCATTTTATATACTTCAAAAGCATGCTGTTCCCTGTTAATCCGGTTGGGAGATATTGAAGTTGCAGTCTTTGGAAGTTTGTTCAAGTGTCAAATGATGGTTATTTTACCTCAGAAAAGTTACATCCTTCTACAACATGTTGGTTGACCAGTTTGTTGTGCATGTATTGTATTTGAGTTTCACTCTTTTTAAGTTGGTATCAGGACACTACAAGATGTGGACTCTTAATGTGGATTTGAAGTGCATCTGGGAGCTGGCATAAAGATATGTTATAATGAGATTTTCCCTGTGTTGTGGTAACTGCATAGTTTCCAAGGATTTGTCTGGTAGAGAACATGGGGTATACTATGACTTGTTAGTTTGAGGTTTTGGAATGGTGGCTTCATATGAATGGATGCCCTTGGATAAATTTGCCCCATGGCAACTCAATTCTTTGGAAATTGATTATCAGTGATTTTTTTTTGGGTACAGAAAGTATGTCCTGATGGAAGATTCTGTTTGAAGTGACTCAACTATTTCACAAGGAATTGTCCTTGAATTCCCCCCGGGATTTGGATTATCAATCTTTCTCATTTTCTTTCCTCTTCAAAGTGCCAAATGTTTTGTTGATAAGAAGTTCGGGGAGACTTGGAGACGAATGTCTTTGAATTTCTTTTTGGGATATTAATAAGCAGTTTTCCTCATTTTCTTTCCGCTGCCCAACCATCAAAATTTATGTTGATGAGAAGTTTGGGAATGCATGGAGCATGACACATGGCATTCATCAGATTTCTTGCAGCAATGAGTTCGCGAGGCTGCTGTGCATTTTAAGTTTTGCCTTCTACACCTTACAGAAACATTTTGTATTATTTTGTGGGTGTTATGGTATTATTGATTTTTGAAATTGCTGTTGCGGGTCACGTAAATGGTGATGCTTCTCTTTGTGTGGGCGTGTATCCAACTCTTGTTTGTGCCGTAACCTTGTGGCAGTGTTTTGGAGGATAGAGATTGCATGTTGTACTTAAGCTCTTTAACAGAAACAGTTAGGTTTGTGGGACGTGTGGGGGGCTTTACATTTTGTGTTGAATTATGTTATGTTGGGAAGTTTCCTGCAACTCTATTGAAGCAGTTCTAGTTTCGTGGTGAAAGCCGTTCTGCTGAAGTTGGGCATATTATTGGATATATGACTGATGAAAGTTGTCCAAAAGCCCAAGAAGACATTTCTTCCACATTTGTGTTTCTGTTAGTTCTAGTTTGGACTTACCTTCTGGTGGGGGGTGAGCTGAAAGCTATCGATTTTTGTGTGGGATGCTGCTACTGTTTTTAAGGTTTGGCCAGTTGAGAAGTTTTAATTTAAGGACCGATGGTAAGTTGGAAGTAAAAAAACTACGTGCATAATGATCTCACTGGGAATTTCCTCTTCATCTTGGTGCTGCTCACCTTTAGTAAGTAATCTGCGGATAAGCACTTCTCCCTACAGTCTCTTTAATTCTCTTTTTGTTATTTTGCAGGTTTAGGGCTCCTCCAGTTCAGAAGAGTGCTGCAAATGGTGGCAGGTTTATTGCTAAGGTGAGAAAAGGTTTAACAGTAACTTGTATGAATTCTTCCTTTATAACTTATGAAGGTCCTCTGTTATCTATTTCCTCCCATTGGAAGCGTTGATTTTGTGTTGAGTTTTTCAGCTAGTGCTGTATTACTGAAGGTGTTCCAATTTTTTGTCCATCTAATTCATCAGTTCTTACGTCCTGCATTGCATGTTATGTCATTGATCTTGTAGACAGCTAGCATAGAGAACTTGGTAAGTTCTGGGAAAAATTTAACAAGGTTTGTGTTTTGTTTGTAGCAACAAAAGCAGGAAGGACGTCAGCCCCAGTGTCAAAGCAGGCCTCAGAACATTAGTTCTCTATTCTGAAACATATGAAGAAAAAGGATTTGAAAATGCAAATCTCCCAAGGGCCAGAACAACATGCCAAAGAGAAGTGGAGGTGGTCAGCATGTAGCGCCATGGGCTAGGGGTCGTTTTGGCAAGTGAGGAGTAGACCGGTGCTTAAGCTGTGGATCCATATGTCGTTGCAACATAATATTTTAGGTTACTTTGTGAAGAAGTGATAGCATGTTACCTTTTCTGGAAGAATGATGACAACTGTTTGGAACATGCGATTCCATTTCGCTTTGTTCTTTCCATATTAGGAACTTGTACAGCATTTCTAGTTTTGGAGTCTGTTTGGATGAACTAATTTTTGGTTCTTTTTAGCATGATAGTTTCAAAGTTGGTCAAATAAGAAAATGTTGATAAAAACTTGTATTCCTTATTAATTTCTTCCCACATTATTTGATAGTACGTAGGAGGTTGTAGCTGAAAGAAGGTGAAACTATTTTTGAGTCGCAGCAAGTTATGTTACTTGAAATTTTGATATGATGGAGCCCTCGCGATTCTCTGCACCTTCATTCGAGTCATTTTAGTCATTCCATCGGATGTTCAATATCCTATTATACGAGACCTAATTAATTTAACATTCCTATTATATGAGGCCTAATTAATTTAACATTCCTATTGTATGAGGTCTAATAATTTGATAAGTATTGCTATGTTGCCACTTTTATAACTCAGAAATCTTTGTAAACTTCATCAGTCTTTTGTGTATTTACATGAAATGTATTTGTGTTATCCCTGAGAAATAATGAAATTCAAAATTTAGTAGAATGATCATTAATTTAATAAAGCAATTAGAAGTAGCTTTCACTTGCTACTTTTCAGTCATGGTTTTTTTTTTTATTTAGAAATTTTCAATTACATAAGCAAAATTTTAAGACAATTTAAAATATCACGATAGCTATTATATATGTCAATCATCCCGCACCAAAAAATTGACTTTTCTTTCATTTGTATTCTCTGAGCATTAGAGACAGTTCTATTTAATTTAACATGACAAAAGCAATAATTTCATGACTTAATTGTTACCAGGGAAAAAGACTCGAATATGCCGCCAAACTTTCAGAAAAGATTCATTTATATCATCAGTTAAAAGTTTTGCTCATTTATGTCATTACCGTTAAAGAAAAGACTTATTCATGTCATTATTTTTTAACAATGATTTTGAAAAACTATTTTTGATACGTGGCCAATTATAATCGGTCACGTCATCATTTTACGAAATCAAAATTCTCTGAATAAAAATTGAATAATTTTTTAAAAAAGATTTTTCATTAAAAAAATTAAATGACTGACCGAGATTTTTCATTTGTGATCAGGTGTCAAAAACTGGTTTTGCAAAACAATTGTTCAAAAATATGCATGAAATGAGTCTTTTCTTTAACGGTAATGACAATAAATGAGCCCCCAACTTTTAAACTGATGGCATATAATTAGTTCTTTTCTTTACGGTTGGTGTGATGATGGCATAAAATGAGCAAATTAACTGATATAAAATAAATGAGCCTTTTTTGAAAGTTTAATGACATATTATAATAGCAAAATTTACTTACTTTTAGTGTGATGATAAATATATTTTTGTAATTTTACTGTTATGAAGGGTGAAATTTACTTACTTTTAATGTGATGATAAATATATTTTTGTAATTTTACTGTTATGAAGGGTGAAATTTACTTACTTCTAATGTGATGATAAATATATTTTTGTAATTTTTCTGTTGTAATGGTTAAAGCATATTTAGTGGAAGATTAGAGATTTACTTGAGATATGGAATTGTCATATTTTTCAACAAAGATGGATTATGAGCTACAAAATTATTCCACTCTTTTATATCTATCTTTACATCCCCTTTAGAATCTGCCTCTTCAATTGTCTTCATCGGAAAAAAATTTAATTAGCACTAAATATGGGTTAGTTAAGAGTAAAAATATATGTTAATGACAATATTTTGTGTACACATAATTATTTAGTCGCACTAAATGTTTATATCAAACTAAATAATTTAATATTTATAGTTAAAAAAAGATTAGCAACAAATTTGTTCCATACCTTGTTGATAATTACTTCAATTATATCATCAGTGAGTATCAATTCTGACTCATATAATAGCCCAAATATAAGCTCCTTCACCTAAAATATGACTTATTTTTTTGTTTTTTCAGTATTTCGTTAAATAGAGAAAATATTATTTTTTGAAAAAACGTTTGTTATAGATAGTGTTTGCCGTTTGGTGAAACTTTTGAGTACTTTTAAAGATCAATAATGATATGAAAGCGCTAGTAAAAACAATGTATTGTCAAGAATTATAACTTCCGTCCTCCAAAAGTAAAAGTTTTGTGAAAAACGATTTCCTAAAAATTATTTTTTAATATTCATAACATTAAAAAATAGCATTTTTCAAAAAATATTTTCCTTTACCACCAACTTTTTCTGCTAGTGTACGGATAAACTCCCCAACATCAATTAGCCTATCCTTGTTGGAGTCAAACAAGTTGAACATCTACACGTAATACATGAGCTTTACGAATTTAATTTAATTAATTATTTTCAAAAATTCGAGTTATATATACATTTATGACAAAAACTTATAATGTGTTTGGGATAATAAGATCACATTCATTAATCTAAACACACCGACTCTATAGTATATGTACTACGACAAAATAACTTTTAGCGTCATTAAATATTGATGTTAATAAAGAGTGCTAATGCTTTTACTGGCATTAGTTAAGTGTTATTAGAATCATTGTCGCTAAAGGCTTTAGAGTGACAATTACCGCTAAAAATATATATCTAGCGGCAATTAAGAATTAAATATCGTTAATGATCATTTTTGTTATAGTGATACACGAAAAAAAAATTAAAATATATTACATACTAACTCTAAATTATGAATTCATCTCTATTGTACAATAATATTTTCTCGTTAAACCAAAGGCCTTGAAAAGAAGTAGAAAATGAAAGAATGAATGTCGTTACAGAATAGAGTCGGATGTAAGACAAATTCTCCATATTCAAATGAATTTATTACTTTTCATTCGAATTATTTATATATATACAACAACAACAACAAAAAGTAAAAAAAGAAAACATGTTATATCATTGAATTCACTACTGAAATCTAAAGTGATTCTATGCCCTAAAAAAAATCCCTATACTAAAATGAGCTTATGTTTGTTGTCTGAAAACAAAGAATGTTTCCTGTTATCTCTGAATAATCCAAGCTGGAACTCTTCCTGTAACAAAAATAATATTAATTGTTAACCATTTTTTTTAAAAAAAAATTGGAATTAAGACTTTTAATTAGGGAATTCACTAAATATTACTTAAACTATATAAAAGTAATTAAATGTATAATTTAGGAAAAAATTATAAGAAAGAAATTAGAATTACTACTAGTACTTTGCTAATAAAGGCATCATTGCAAATTGAACAACTTAATTATATGAAGAGTTCAGTTAATGATTTCACATCTTCCAAAGAAACTGCAACTTACAAAATAATTATTTTTTAATGAAATGAAGATCAAGCTTTACTAGTAGCACAAACACATTGTAATTTTCTTCTTCTTTTTATTTTTATTTTATTATTATTATTTAACACATACTAACACATAAATAAATAAATAAAATAAAATAAATATAATTTATGACATAGCACTGACGTAATGTTGATATGGCAGCGAGTATAATACACCACATAATGTGAGAGTGGTGTTACACGTTTCAGGATGAAATAAGTCGCTTTTACTTGTGAATAATTAATAATCATTATGATAATGTAAAACGGTTTTTGTAAACTGATTTTTGTATAAGTTCAATGAAAAATTTATGTCTTTTCCTAAATATTAAGGAATATAAATTGAATAGTGAAGGAAAGACGGTATATCAGGATAAGGTACAAGTATTCCCTACAATTATAATCGAAATTTTAGAGATATATTTTAATTAACCAGCTAAGGTACTATTACCCCTTTCTCCTGAATCATTTTTTTTTTGTAACTTTGTACACATTTTTTATTTACGTGGTATCCAAATATCTTCCACACGCCTAAATTGCGAGAAGTTGCAAAGTGTGTCACGTAAGTCAAAAGATGTATAAAACTACAAAGAAAATGAGTTTTGAGGTAATAAAACCTTAGTTAATTAAGATATATCACTAGATTCGATTAGAGATACTTATATATTATACATATATATTATATACAAATACCTAAATTTAGCCATTTATATAATTTATCAGTAAATTTCAAATGTCGTATGATTAAATAAAATATACAACTATCTAGCTAATTGAACTATTTATATAGATAGTAGGTAAATTTCAATTATCAAATGATTAAATGAAAAATAAATTTAAACAATTTATATGGAAATAAAAGAACAAGCTAAATACAACTCACTCCCCAATAGCAAAATATATATTCATCATGATTCATACAAAGAGGCATAACATATGCCACTTAAATTCCTATAAACATAGAAATGAGAATATCTAAGATGACAACGTTTCCCTCATTAGATCAGGGCTCATCACTTTTCTAGGGCTTTCAAATAGGGACGGAGCTAGAAGGTCGGAAAATCACAAAAATTTCAAATTATATATAGTAGATGTTTATTCGTTTAGGTGAGAATCACGTTCGTGTTATTGTTGTGTCAATCAATTATAGTAAGATCAGAATACTTAGTAATCTTATATGTAGTCAAATCTAGTCTACCTTTTATGATGATCCATTTTTTCGCTACTCCACTTCTCTTCATCTTGAAATATACTTGAAATTCATTGTATGACTAATTCAAATTCGAGGCACGTGAATCCAAACCATCATCTAAGGCTCAGAAATCAATATATTAACAACATAGTAAAAGATACTTGTACATACTAGGACGGTCCATTTTTTTGGCTACTCCACTTCTCAATCATTTCGATATATAATTAAAAAATTTTCTAATTAATTCAAATTCGTGTCACGTGGAGCCCATGTCATGATCTAGGGCTGCTAGTGGAAGATTGATCCAATGCAAGTATTTTATTTTGCTTTTCATTGGACAATTTATATACACTAGGAAGAGTTGATTTCCAATTTACTCCACAAGAGGTACTTCTTGTATGCTTTGCAATTGAACTTGTATTTGCAGCTATTCTCATTTGTTCAATTAAGGCTTCAGTATTCCCTTCCTCTGAAAAGATTTCCTCTAGTTGTTGAGGATTGATAATTAATTTGACTCTCCAAACACCTATATATATATATATGAAATAGAAAATCAAAACAAAAATATTAATTAGGCTTTGAAGCGGGAGAATAACTTTTCTTAAAGAGATATTGCTAATATATATTATAATTATTTGCTATGTTATTCAGACGTGTGTCTAACTCTTTAAAAATAGTTTATTTTTCGAAAGATCAATATAAATTTGATAATATTTTTGAAGAATCTGAACAACATTTATATTATTTGAGGAAATTCACTAAAGTCATTGTATACATTGATTTTTTATTGGACTTAATTACGAGAAAGAAAAAGAAAAACAAAAATTTAAAAAATTGTAGTCTTAAAAATGTCATAATACACAGGCAACCCTAGAAGTTGGTTAAATATTATTCGAACTCTCTGAAAAAAATATAATCGAATGCATGTTGAATCCTATAAATATTATTTTTCTAATTATCTATGTTCCTCATTCCTCAAACCCTTCTAAACAAGTGCATGCCAGATCCGTCAAAAGTAACATCTTTTTGGTGGATTTACTAAACACAAATTTTGAAAGTCCGAGCAAAAGCCAGTTAGTTCCCCTAATTATAGTACGGTATCGGCTTTCTGAAAATATCATTGAGTGCATATCAAATCATCCAACAAGTAACACATATTATGTAAAACACAATAACGACATTATATTTTCAAAAATTTCGAACAACAATAGTAAAATTATAAAATAATAAGGTTTCTCTAAGTTATCTATATTACTCGAACTCTTTTTAAAAATGTAATAAAGTCAAATACTCCAAAATAAACATAAACTTCATAACATTTTTGAAAAAAGTCCGAGCAACAATTAATAGAAAAAGAAACAGAGTGTCACGTAAAATGAAACAAACGAGTACACGAACCTTCTCGTTGAGCAGGCAAAACTTCCATGGCTGACCCTTTCGTCAAGCTGGACGAAACTCGAATATGCTCTGTTTTTTCTTCTTCTTCTTCAACTAAAATGGGCTCTGTTTTTTCTTGAATTACAGGTTGAAGATAGTAAAATTGCCCATCAAGGAGCAATTCTTGATTATGTAATGGAGAAGACAAACAATTCGAACTGAAAATGTTGTAACCTGGAAATTCATTTAGAACTGTCAAATAATTTCGGGCCTTTTAAGATTAATATTTCACTGAATTGTTCCATAAAACGAGGAGAAATTTAATCTGCGATTTCTTGAATCTTACTGATTCATTGAACAATTGCAGTTCCCCATTGATGCACAAAGTTCAAGAATCTTTTTTTTTTGGGGTGTGTTTGTGTTCAATTAATGAAAGAGAATTACTTTTGTTTGTGAGAATACGTGTATATATATATTAAATATTGTTTCGATTTTAAATTGAATGTTTATTGAAAATAATTTTTTTATATATATTAATGTAGAAATAAGATTGATTTTATCTTGTGAAGTTATATGAAATATGTTATTGTGGATATTATAATTTTAAAGTTTGAAGAGATAATTTTTTTTTTTTTTCACGTGAATTAAGATTGCACTGTGTTTTGGTTAATTATTATTATTTTATTGTTATCGTTGAATTTCCTAACGGTTGTGTCAATTTATTTGTGTATTTCCTTTTTGAGAGTCAATTTTTTTTACCATTCCATTTGGAATTTAGCTGTGTTTTTGTGCTCTAATTAATTATCTCATTATTTTGTTGTTTTTATTGTTCTTTCTTCTATTTGTTATTATTTTTTTTATGCTTGTATTTCCTTGTTTAAATTGTTTGAATATATTTTATCAAAAACATCTTTATGGAAGGGTAACATTAAATAGGTTGTATTTAGACATATACTCAATCTTTAAATTATTGCATCGAAATTTACAAAAATTAAAAAATATTGAAAAATATATAAGTAAATCACAATAAAAAAATGTCATATTTAACTTGGGGAAAATGCACAAGTACTCCTCAACCTATATCTGAAATCTCAGATACATATTTCACTATACTTAAGGGTCCTTATTATATCCTCTCCCCCCCCCAAAAATAAAAAAATCTTATTTTTTAAGAAATTTCTTACCTTTTTGGGTTATACGGGGCAACTAGCTTTTTTAAAAAAAAAGTCCATAGTATTGCGGATCCACAAAATAGTGTTCACGTAGGCGAAAAAGGTGTAAAAAATTTATTAAAAATAAGTTCAGAAAAATAAATAAGGACCTTCTTAATATAAAAAGAAGGATCTAAAATTCAAACATTTGATGCTAAAAAATACTCCGTACTTATCCTTTTTTACTTTTGGAAAATTTGAACTATATATCATGTGAATATAAACAAAAGAAATAGTACAAATAGTTAGTGTGAGAAGAATCTTTTAGCTAAATTCAAGGGAGTCACGGATTTAGATGGACAAGGAGACAAGGGAATGAGGAGTAGGTGTACTCAAGAAAAATTAATTAGTACTAATATATTTACTTTTTTTATAATCGAGATGAATGTAATGAGATGAATAAAATTTATTTTTTATTAATAAAAAGCTTTTGATTCGAGTTATAAAAATGATTTTTTTTATAGCTAGTAACATTTTTGGGTAAAATCGAAAAAGATGATTTTCGCTTTTTTGAATTAAAAAAATGATTATATTATGCAATTTAAAATTTCACAAGTAACAACACTTACACTGTTGGATCATTGTTATTCATATTTATAGAATTGTTATCTCTTGTACTGTATGTAAATAAGATACAAGATTTGGTTGGATGTATTAATTGTTGTTTGTGTTTTTTAAAGACATTTAATTATTTGGTTTGATTGATCATACCTAGATTGTATTATAAATTTGCGAAACTATCCTTAATTATTCTAAGATAGGTGGTTTGACTAGATTTAAATAATTAAAGTAAAGGGTAAAATAATCTTTTAAAATATGATGTAAGAATATATTTAAAAAAAGAAATTAAGTAACAATTTTTGAAACACACCAAATCGATTGTTATATAGAATAGGGGTTCTCATTGTTAGGTAACAACGAAATTTAACAATACAATATAATATATTTTAAGTAACGATCAAAACAAATATTATAGATATAGTAACGATACAATATAATATAATAAGTAACAATAATCCAAACATAATGTTAATCGTCTTTTAGAAAAAATTCACAAAATATAAATTTTCGATCCTTATAAATGAAAAATAACCATTTCTCATCTAGCATTTTCAAATAAGAAAGCTTTGAGTAATACAAATTTAAATTAATCAATCGATAAATATACTCAGCACGTTATTTTATCTTTTTGAAAATTTGAATTGCAAAATTTAATTGATTAGACCGTTGGAATAATTATGCATTAATAATGGATGAAGTACATGCATATGATCCTAGGCCTTGGAATCTCATATTTTCTGTCTATATTAGATATGGACATTTTTTATTTTACAGAATATTTAAAAAAAATTATTAATATATTAATTAATTTTATTTTTTTCCTTTTATTTACATTAACTAATCTCTAGAAAAAGATAAAATGAATCTTTAAAATTTGTTTAAGTTTTCGAAATTTCATATTAATTATAGATGTAAAATACTAAATAATGAATTATTAAATCTATCTGAATTTTAGTGGTTAGTTGGATCAAATAATATAAAATAAATAATTTTTAGTCCAAGACATATTAATATGGAATAGAAAGGGGAGTATAAATGGGAGGTTTATACTACATTCATTAAAAGATAATTATAAATAATGTTACGGTGTTTTAAATTAGATTATTAAATTTAGAATATCATAAAAAAATTAACATGCTATTAAAAATTAAAATATGTGACATTTTTTTATAAATTATTTACACGTATTTTCAGATATATATCATTAGAATATATATATCTAGATATATATATTATATAATATAAGAAGAACTTTGAAATCAGGACAATAATATATTCCATGATTTTTAGAAATTTGAGTCTTCAATAAGTTATGAAAAATATTTTAATAATTTTTTAAAAAAATATTCTTGTATAGAGTTCTGCTTCATCACTAACACAGTGTAAATATACTCCATTGTCCGAAATTATTTGTCATTTATAGCGCTTACGAAAGTTAATTTGACTAATTTTTTTTAAAAGGTAAATTCGATTACATTTAAGTTATAATTTAAACAAAAAAATTAGATATTCTTAACAACTATATGAAAAAGTACTATAAATACAATTGGTTGGCATATCAAAAAGGCATGAAAAAATTCATTTAAAAGTTAGTCAAGTTTTATAGTTTGACTCTAAAAATAGAAATCATGACAAACAATATCAAACGGAGAGAAAATAACATTTTAAAATATGTTCTAACGTGGCATTTAATTAGTTCTAGGGGGAGTGTATACATATATATCCCAATAAAAACAACAACATGTGAAGAACAAAGTCAAAAAGTGGATTGACTCAAATATTTTTAGTTGATTTGAAGTAAAACAAAATCATTAACGGCTAATCATATATTTAAACTAAACCACACCATTAAGGGAAGATAAAATTGATAATTGCTTGAAGTAATATATGTGATAAACAAAAATGTAAAAATAGAAGGTATAATTCTATCATACTGATTGTATATTGAGTATACATCGATAACAATTATAACCTGTTACGATGAAAATCAAAATATTTTTGATGATCAGCTAAAAATGTCAAGATCCCAAATAATAATGGGAATGGAAACAATAAGGTTCTAACTGGGCTACTTTCTAGTACAGCCCACTAGCCAGCCCAATTTGTAAATTTTCTTAACTTTGAGAAATTATTTTGAAAAAATTAGCAATTAAGTCATAATTTAAGGGCAAATTACAGAAATAACATATTTTTTAAAGAAAAATATGATTATTCCTAAAAGTTTATATTACAAAAATCTCAAAAGGAATCAATACTATAAGCGCTGATAGATACTTGTAATGCGGGGGGGGGAGCTCAATTAATCCTTAAGTAAGATACATTACATTTATTACATGATACACTAATCTGATGTCATTTTATACATAATACACTAACTTGATGCGTGAGATACACTAATTTGATGCGGAAGGTACATTTTATACATGATACACTGATTTGATGCGCGAGATACACTTATGTGATATGCGAGTTATATTAATTTGATGCGCGAGATACACTAATTTGATGTGCGAAAACGAGGAATTTTGAAAAATTGAAAATCTTATAGAGGATAATGGTAATAAGTAAACTAAAAGGTAGGATTTCCATAATTAATCCTTAAAATATTTAGTTAAAATGTCAAAATGACAATATTTTAGAAAATAATATGTACTCAGATTTTAATATTTAATAATAACTTTTTTTATGAAAACAATCCTATGTTGGATCCAATTCCAACCAATCAGTTACAAATACCCATTAACCTTTATTCTTCATCTTTCACGTTTCTACCCCACCTTTCACATTTCTACCCCTTTTTTCACGTTTGCAGATTTTCTTTCTCCAAAGTGCTCACAAATTGTTCATCGAAATATATTTTTTTAATTCAAAAAATTTTCTCTTATGTTAAACAAAATCTATTAATTGAATTCAAGTAGATTTCTCGATTGGCACGATAATTTCGTTATTTATTTATATTTATTTTAATTTGTTGTTTAAAATTACTGATAATGGTGTATATTTCAAATTCTATATATTACAGATTTCAATATCGTCGTTTAGGATTTATATTTCGCATTGTACATATTACAAATTTTCTTCTTCATTTTTTATGCAAGTTGTTGACATATCAAACTAATTTTATTGGATCTCAGATTTTAGCGATTATTAAATAAGTTTTATAATTTTTCTTTCCTCTTCAATTTTAATATTTCAGGTGTATTAGAATCTACAAAATTATTCATATGTTATTTGTTTGATTTTAAACATTATATTTGCTATTTAGGGTGTAGATTCAGGAAAAGCATTTGTGTGTCTACAATGACCTTTAAGTTTATTGTGTATTCTTCTCAACTAGTAGATAATCATGTTTGTATTTCCTCTTAATTTCTTATCCAAACTGTATGCATAACAATTTTGTATTTATGGATTTTCATTCTGTATTTCAATCTCAATTTTTATTGTAACAAGTTGTATGTCTCTTTATTTTGTGTTCAATCTAATTGTATGTCTACACGTCTGTTTTTATGTGCCTACTTACTTTAAATAGGGTGGGAAAACACCGAAAAACGAAACACCGAACCGAACCGAATTTTTCAAAATTCGATTCCGGGTATTTGGTTTTGCGCGTTCGGATGCGGTTTAATTTTTTTTTATTTTCGGTATTCGGTTCGGTTTTGAGGTACTATACTTTGGAATTCGGTTATTTCGGTTTAACCCGAAATATTATTTTAAGTTATAACTTTATATTATATTAATAATTATTATATTAAATAATTTTTTAAAAAAACTAAAAAACCCTAAAATCCCATAATACCCTATCCTCTCATCTCAGCACAACTTCTTCAACTTCATCACTCTCTTCAACTCTCTCTCTTCACGTATCCTCTCCTCTTCATCTTCAGCAACAACTTTGGTCTTCCTTTCTCCTATCCTTTTTGACTCCAGCGGCGTCCACGCCACTCGGCGAGCCAAGCCGCGTCCTCGAGCAGGCAACCAGCGCCGACAGCAGCAGCAAGCCAGCCGCAGCAGCCAGTTCAGGTAGCAGGCCGCCCGCGAGCCGCGACAGCGGTGCAGAGCCAGCAGGTCAGCGCAGCCAGCCGCCGGCGACAGCAGGTTAGAAGCAGCCCGCCACCAGCCACCCCAGGCCCATTAAAAAACCGCCATAAAAACCGATCGAATTAATAAAAAACCGAACCGAATTACATAAATCGTCATCCGCCCACCCCCCCCGAAAATTTCGTCGTATTCGGTCACTTAATGAACAACCCGAAAATCAAACCAAAGCGACGAAAAAAGCACCACCGAACCCCGGAACCGAGGTAGCCGCGACCATTCGCCCTGTGCAGCAGCCCCCGTCACTCGGAGCCCACCCATCCACTCACGCCCCCAGCGCAGACACAGGACGGTGCCCAGGCTACGGGAGGCAGAGCGCAAACAAACTGGGACAGAACGGGCCGAGCGGCGGGATCGCCCATCCGGCGCGAGAGGAAAACGTTGTATGATTTTCAAATGGGGATAAGAGATAGGGAACGGGAGGCGAGCCGAGAACTTTGACGAACTGTCGGATAGGTAGTGTTTGTACTTTGTATTTTAGTACACTTTTGTATTCTAAATTGTGGAAGAAAGATTGTGATCACCATATAGTTCATGGATGATTGTTTGCATTTCACCTTTCAAAGCACTTTGTATGTCAAATTAAACGCAAGGGCATTTTTTTTAGTATTCACAACGGATAATTTGCAATAGGTCACTTTGCCCGATTTTCAATAGACGGTTGGGGAAGACAGGAAGAGGACGAAGCAGAAGGGCACGCGCCGACAACCCGCCGCGCGCCCGCCTCCCCTCGAGCGTGCACCACGGCCCCGCCCGCGACCCGGACAGGCACGCCTGGAGCAGCCACCGCGGTTCGAGCTTCCGACCGCCCACGACCGACATTTAACTTAAGGGGATAACAACAGTGCCGCGTAGCTTGGTAGAAGCGGAATTGTCACCCCGAGCCAGAAAAAAAACAATTTTTTTTTTTTTTTTTTGTTTTCCACGACAAACTAAAATAGCAATTTCATTCGTTATACATCATAATTTGGATACAAAATATATAAACTAAACTAACAAAGATTTCATTGATACAATCAGAAAAAAAACTAACACTCTTGTACTCGACATAAACGAATATCTCATCCAAATAAATAAATAAATCATACCTGATTGTTTTTCGATTATTCACTGGATGCGATAAATTTATAGTTGTTAATTTTGAATTATTTTTTTTTGAAAAATATATCGTATTCAACATGAAGAAGCTTTGAAAGTTATCACATGTTATGTTTTTAAACAGAAAGTAAAAAAACGCTCGATAGAAAGATCACTATTTATGTTCTTTTCAAAATATAACTAATTTGTATTAAAAATCTTTTTTACCTTTTTGAATATTTGGTTCCATGAGTTCTCTGTGTTATTAATGATTTGTTATTCTTTCAAATTAATCAAAATAAAAATAAATACAAAACTGAATTCCTTAGTAAACTAAAATAAGGATTTTAATAAAGATGAAAGTATTGTTAGGAAGGAGACCCACTAAAGAATAAAAGATTTGTATGTTTTGAAAAAAAAAATTCCAACTTTTTACTGTTTCAATAGAGAAAAAACGTGCGGGTGAGATTATGGCAATTGAAGGACCGTTAATTAGAAGGCGAAGTTAAATTCGGCTTATAGATGATAAAACTATTAGTTTTGGCCCAAAAGTTATATTATATTTAAAATTCACTAAACGTCAGAATATCATTCTATAACTTAATAAGTTGTCACTTTTTGAGAACGAAAAGGGCCCCTAGAATATCCTTAAAGTATTGGAAAATAGTACAAAAATCCTCCAAAAACTACCCTCTCACTCACCTATTGGTCCAAAATCCCTGTCATCAACTTGTTATTCAAAATGACCACTATTTAAACGGTTTTATGATTTAAAAACTAGTTAAATATTTTTTTAAATACGTGGCGCTCAAACATTTTGTTATAATTTAATTATTAGTAGCATAGAAATTAATCCACTACTAACCATTAATTAAACCCCTCCAAATTAATAAAAATTGTCACAGTATAATGCAACAACAGAAAAATATTGCCACAATGAGTGTTTTTAAAAATTTGAGGCGGGAAAATAATCTATAGAAGTTAAAGTATCATACATTCAAGTGTTAAAAAAAATTATCGATTAAAACTTAAAGTCAGACTATGTCGCATCTTAATATTCTGACGTCTCAATATGTGATGTTATTCATAGGTACTTTTTTCAAGATAATATATTAAAGGTTTAAACAAATCATAAAAGATGATAGAATTGATTCTTAAAAAAAGTGCATGAATTAATTCGGGATGTATTATCTGACCTTTATTAGATTAAATTTAATCATCAATCCTATTGAAGTGTCCTCCTAAATAAGCAAACTCAGTCTAAATTATATTGGGACGTCGATTTGGAACTCGAATAATTGGGATGTATTTTCAGGAATATTAATTTCATTGTGCTTTATAGTGTTGGTGACGAATTTTATATTATAGTTGGATTATTACTGGTGGGGTTTAGTTAGTAATGAGGGGGTAGTGAATTGGGTTTTAAAATATATTACTAAATAATTATAACAAAAGTGAGTGCAAGTATTTTAAAAACAAATTAAAGAATTTAATTTTAAACAATAAAAAGTGTCAATTAGAACAAAGGTGGATGACAAGGGTATTTCGACCTATAAGTGGATGAAATGGATTTTAGAGCCAATCCAAAAATGGCATGAATGGTAATTCTCATACTATTTTCAGATACTTAAGGGATAATTTTAAGCCTTTTTCATTTTTTTAGATTAACAACTAAGACAGATAAAATAAAAAGAAACAAAAAAGGCCGTCCTTATGAGATCACCAAGGGTTCGAACCGGTGACCTTCGTGATCTGGCAGTCAAATGCTCTACCACTGAGCGTATGGACCCTAGTTATTTGTTGAGATGTTCGTACATTGATTTTAAAATATTATTTATTTGCATCTGGTTTTTATTTTAAATTAATAAATGCTAGATATTTGTCTTTTATACAATATTCGGGCACTACGGTTAAAATGATGTGCTATCTGCTTGAAAAATAGTATACCGATAAAGTTAAATTATTTGATTTTGATGTAATTAAGTGATGCACGTAATATAGAAGTAAACGATTTTTGAAACTTATGTTTGAGATATATAGTAAAGTTATACGACTATAACATTTGTGTGTTATACGACTATAACATTTGTGTTACTATAAAATTTCCTTTTTGATACTAAACTATGAGGGTCAATTTAAATAACTCTTTAAAAGTTTTAAATATATTATTCTTTTTAAAATAGACGGATAAAAATATAATTAATATCCTTCGCTTTAAAAATTCAGAAGATTGCTCTATCTTCTGAATTTCCACTTATAAAGAAAAATTAAAATCTTACTTATTTGAAATTGAGACGTAACTACTGACTTGTACAAGTAAAGACACAATTAACAAAGAGAAGAAATAACACAAGAACTTTACGACATTAAACTAACCCTACGTCTTAGAGAGGAAGAAGAAAAAAGTTTTTTGAGACAAAGTCAATATTATTGATTTGTCGCAAGTCAGAATTTCTACAATTTTAATTAAAAGTTAGATTAGGTGAGCTCACAACCATCACCTTCTTACACAAATTTCAAACACTAATCGAACAAACAATGAAAACACTAAGTCTTCTATGATGATGTCAAAATCATCTCTTATTTGTATTCATTTAGCAATAAATTCATCATTCGATCTTTCTTTCTTATTATTTTCAAGTAGTTCTACTTAAAAAAGAATTTATTGATCTACGGATATATATCCTTTTAATGATGTCGTAAGTTGGTTCGACCATTTTATTTATCATTACTAGATAACTTTTTTTACCGAAGCTCTTTTCCAATTTTGATGCTAGAAGTATTTTTTAAATGGATTGGGATAACTTTCTCCGTTTTAATCTTTATTAAAAAGGTTTACTATTTAGAGATAAAATAATCTTTCTTCGATTGTAATATCTCAATTTTTAAAGATTTTGTAAAGCCTGTGTATTCATTTGATAAGTTTATAATAGAAATGATACATGTCTCTAATAAAATTATTTATACAATTTAGGAAAATACGATTTTATATATAATGATATGACACAGAAGATAGCTTACATACTACCAAAAACATTAAGTTGATTAAATCAAAAGTGATGTGCCCAACTACTAACTCATCAACAAACTTGTTCCAATTTTGTAAGATAAACAGTTCAACAATTCTGCTAGCTACTTTCCAACTACTTTCTTTGAATACTCCTTCTAGAAACATGAGAAAATGTTCAATCCACATATCACGCGTTATGTTCTGAATTAAGATAATTTGAGGCATTTATCAACATAGGTTATGGTGCACTGATGAAAGTGTTTTATCCTTAATCAGAAGTCTCGAACTTGAGACCTGGAGAAAATTTTGTGGAGAACATCACCCCCGAATGAACCCTATAGAGTGTGATCCAAATTTTGTCGAGGTTATGATGCATGATGGAAGTGTTTCACCCTTAACCAAAAGTCTCGAACTTGCGACCTGGAGAAAATTGTGGGAAACATCACCCCCGATTGAATCCTATAGAGCGTTATTCAAATTTTGTCGAAGCTTCAAATACCGACTGAATGAATAAAATAAAAAGAGGACTTTGGCCATGTTCCAATTTTACTTTGGAGTTTGTTCTGACTAAACAATTATGTCTAACAATGATTACGGAATTTAATCTCAAGCAAAAAGAGAAAAAGAGAAACACATCCAGAGCACAAACTTAAACAAAATTTAACTACTCATAACTTTTACTATATGTAACAAAACCTGTTGGATTACACAATAGTTATTAATCTGCAAAATTAAAAAGCGCTAATAATTGTATAATATCACATATATGCCTATGTACAATAGGACTTTTCATTAATCAAAATGTTCAGTATATTTTCTCAGCAATATATCCAGCAGAGAGAGGGCCTGCAAAACAAAAAATTTACTTTCATGTTAAACAAAAGTTCATATCCACACTATCATAAATGGTACAATTGTGCTGGTTGTCTCGAAAATATTGTAGGTGTGTGTCAGGATCTCCGAAAACTGTGCATTTTTTTTAGGAGGATAGACACGGAGGAGGCAACATTGTTTGGAGGATCCAAGCAACCTTAGTTATACAATCTCTGGTTCGATTTTTTTTCTTTTCAAGGAGATAATAATCACCTCTGGAATGTTTAGTTCAAGGCGAAACTTAGGACCGTCATAATGGTGAAGAATTGGCCTGAATGAGTCCTCTTCAAGTGGTTCGCAAATTTTCCTTGTCACGACGCGCACCTATACACGGAAATGAAATAAATATGATAAGTCTCGATTCGTTGTGACCAATGTAATAGGTCTCCATGAACAAACAGAAACCTTATTCAGTTTGATTTCAATTCATTTCCCAGTTAAATTAGATATATGTCCATAAGTAATCTGGTAAATGAAATAAATATGATATGCGGCGAGATATTATTAGAGGGGCGACTTGGCGCAACGAATAAAATCCAGCATGGGTTGGAGCTACTGATTTTGCGTCGGGTTAGAAAGTCTACATCACACCAACACCCTCAAGTGAAGGCCCGTCAAGAGAGGGCTGCCCCTTTTCTTGGTGACGGGATTTTTAATCTTGACAATGGCATTCAAATATCTGAAGGAAATTCGGCAAAAAAACTGACAGTTTTCTTTAACTTGTCTTACCTGAGCAGGAAAGCGCGATTCACCAGCGTTCTTCTTGTCCTCCCAAGCTGTAGGATCAATGTTAGACCCACCGAAGCTTGCAGCCTACAAAACCAATCCATTTATTGAGTTAAGTGACCAATCAAACAAAAGAGGAATATATTCTAATCCAACGAATTCAAAGATTTACGACATGGTAAAATAGAGACACAAACCTCAAAAATTCCGTGAAGCTGGTGAGTCGAGTAGTTGTAGAGGAAAAGAGGCAAACCGGGTGTTATTTGGCGAACTGAATCCCTGTAACGAGGTGGCAAGCCTGAAATATAACACGATCAGAGATCAGAAAAATTGCCGATTACTATTTTTGGTTGTGGGAGCGAAGAATAAACTAGAATGCTAATGCTAAGACAAACAAACGAATTCAACACACCTAATCCAAATTAGTTAACCCCCCCAAAGGTGACTATATAATACCATATATACACACCATTTATAGTATTCGGAGATTCATCTTAGTTAAACTATTTACTAAATCAAGCAAAGTTGGGATCGGTTATATTAATCATTCCATTCTATTCTATGTAGGTCCATTTACTAAATCAAGTAAAGTATCCAATTAACATAACTTATTGCAGCCATTTCCAAATACCACTACTTTAAGTCTTTAACCAACAACTAAAGTTCAACTGATTATAACATTTAAGAACAATCTAGAAATACAGTCAAACCTCTCTATAACTACACATTCGTCTAAATATTTTTTGGCTAGCAAAAGCTTGTTATAGTAAAAGGAGAACTGTTATAAAGGGATATGACCGTAAAAGCTCAAAACAACAACATCAAACATATCCCGTGTAATCCCACATCCCACAAGTGAAGTCTGAGACAATAGTGTGTGCAAACCTTACCCTTACCTCATAGAGTATAGATGCAGTTTCTTAAAGACCCTCGGTTCAAATGCAACAAATATTAAAGTAGTTACGGCAGTAGAGCAAACAGGTCAATTAATACGAAAAGCACAACGAAATAATGCAGTAACTGAAACACAAAAGATTGAGAAAACTCACCAAAGAGCTCCCTTTTGAGATTCTCATGCATAGTATCATTGTTGCAAACAAAAATATATCCACCAACAGTTTCATTTTTTGGTAAAGATTCTGATGCTGGCAAAGTCTTGTGAACTTTTTATCGCACTATGCTTTATGAGCACCCAAAGCCTTATTATCTCTCTATGCATCTTGGATTTTTACTTTCCAAATTAGTACAAATCCAATTCATCCTCAAAAATACCATTTTTCCCATTTCTCTTGTTATTAACCCCTTTTGAGTTCACCATAATATTGTTAAAATTCATAGGGTTTGTGTAAACCCCTTTATTAAATCCACCATTTAAACCAACCCCACCACCACCTTTCACGGCTGAGCCACCACCAGCTGCCGCTGCCGCCGCCGTCATGTCAGCAATCTTCCAACCATCATTACTAAAAAGATTGTAATTTGAATTTAAATTTTTTGATGGATTTAAAGAAGTAACAGAGTTAATCATACCGCCAACTCTAATATCAAAGTTTCTTCTTTCTTCAGGCCTTTTAGATACATAATTGTTACTCCAAATTGAATCATTTGAAGACAAATTTACTAAGTTGTTTGTCTGTAAACGAAGATTATCACTGAATTGGTAGAAAGATGACTGATTATTCTCCATCTTTTCCTCTTTTTGCTAAACCCTAGATGATTTTTTTTTCTATAAAGATTGAATCTTGGCCTAAAACAACAACAGAAAAGGCTGTTTCAGTAAACCCCAGATGATAATTTCTCTGTAAAGATTCAATTTTGGACTAAAACAACAATGGAAAAGGCTAGTTTACTAAACCCCAGATGATAATTTGTCTGAAAGGACTCAATTTTGGACTGAAAGAGTGAAATTTACAGATGAACAAGGCTCAAAGAAGAGATTTTTTTGTTACAAAAAACTCTAGACTAGTGGTTGGGTTTTATAAAGAAGGGTGGAGTGAGTAACGCTGGGGTCAGGTAGAGAATGAAAATTTCGTAGAAATGAGAGGAATTAGAGTGGCAAAAACTGAGTCGTGTCAAATCGTAGTAATGGGCTAGTTATTCATAAATTAGGATCTCGATTGAGGTTAAGATCGAAAATTTTTTATTGAGTGTTAATACTGAATGGCTTATTATTGTGAATCTGAAAATTTTATTAGGAGTTAGTATTTTGAATAAATTGTGTAGTGTGTGTGCGATATGAAATAATGAGGGTTTTAATGTAGGTTTTGAACACCGATGAGAATTAAAAAAGAAAATTTTACACTATTACTTGTCCATCTTTATTTGTTTACGGTTATTATTTTTAAAATGTCTACAAACTGTATAGTTTAGAAATTAATGACACAATTTTTTATCGGGCTCTAATTTTGCCCTACTCGTGTATATTATTCATTTTCAATGTTTAGGAATGACTATATTAAAGAAAATGATTAAATACACAACTTATTTTACTTTGAAATAACCTATCATTTGAAAAATTACTACTCTCTCATATTCTCGGATACATCACTTTACGTGATATATCAAAATGTACGCGATGTACGGAATATTATGTGATGTATTTGAAATCAAGACGCGATGCATCAAAAAATATTGAGCGGTGTATCGGGTCATTTTGAGATATATCTCAATTTCATATTAACTTAATTTTTGAGGCATTTTTCATTTTTCAAATTAATTTACTTGTTCAGTTTTCAAGACTATTTTTAGAGTTTTCTTTCAATTTTACTCTTCATTAGTTAATATTAAAATTAGTGATTAATTAATATTTAATTATTCAAATCAGAAATTTGACAATAATTAATAAGAATAAAAATAGAAAAGTAAATCCAATTTTTATTTTAATCTACTTTCTTAAAAGAGTATTGAAACACTAAAAAGTTAAATAATATGAAATAGAGGGAGTAATGAATAATACTTTTTGTAATATAATTATATTAATCTGTTAAATAGGTAATATAATACTAACATGTGCCTCTAGCATAAAATTATTATCGGTAGTAGAAATAAATGATTGTATTGTTCCACTTTGATCTAAAGCTGCCAAAATTTAATTTTAAATATAAGAAAATCACTCAACTCGGGATTGTTATAAAGTCCGTTTATTTTCTTTCCCATTTGTCTAAGAAGGACGTATCCGAAACTGATTACAGTTGATTTTTTTATATGAATTTAAAAAATTCTTACTTATATGTGCTAGTTGTTAAGATTAAATTAGATCCAAATTCATTTTATCTCGTAATATCATAATCGGTTCTACTTTTTCCCTTTTCTCTTTCTTGTCTAGCGCAAAATATTTTTTTCTTTCATATTCTAAACCTATGTAGCCCGACATATCTTACAAAAAAATTTCCTTGAATTACATTATTATCAAACTTAAAAACATGTGTAATAAGTAAATTTATGATATAATTTATAAGATTATTTATGTTTTCTCTTATTCATATCTAAAATATCATATGCATTCATCTTTTCAAAATATATCAAATAAACAGTATATATTGTTTTTTAATTTAACATTATCTAGACGAAACGACTAAAAAGTATATTTGGTGAAAAAGGAAAAATAAAAGAAATTTTGATGAAAGCAAAAGAAGGAAGTAGTGATTTAGGGGAGCTAAAATCAAAGAGTGAATGGTGACATAAAAACACGGTTTAGAAGAAAAAGACATTAAAGTGAGTTTTGATGTACTCATTCTCAAGAGAGGAAAAAGAAAAAACTAAATCAAAACGTCATAATTAATAATTAGTGTATGTATAAGTAGTTAAATTATACCATCAAACTATTATTATTTTTTTGAAATTACTATGTGATCAAACAATTGGTGTAGAGAATTTTTTGTAATGTCTTCTATGATTTGTGAGGTTATACTCAGGTTTATGCCGAAAAGGGGTAAAAATTTACTCATAAAATAAGTTCAGGGGGTAATAGAACCTTAGTATAGTATAAGTGTGTCTTTGACATTTCGGACATAGATTGAGGAGGTACTTGTGCATTTTTCCAAAAAAACAACTAACTAGATTGAGTGAATTTTTATGGAATAAATTGATAGTTAAGTGACTTTTGAGTTGAAAATGAAAATTAAGTGAATTTCCGTGAAAATAATTGTTAGTCGAAAGAACTTAGTGTTTGAAGTTAGCTTTGTAAGAGTTGAACTTAATGTCTATTTAGGGTTAGGTGACAATTAGGAGATAATTAGAAGAGAACTAGAATATATTTAGTTTAGAAAAAAAAAAGTACAATTATTTAAAAATATTATTAAAATAAATCAATTATTTTGATTAATCCAAGTAAATAATCTTTTATTAGGTATAATAATATATGATTTTGACTAATTAAGCTTTTAAATTAATTTTTTCTTGAAAATGCCTACTTTTTATGCTCTGAAAAACCAAGGTGGATATTATAACAAATATATCTATAGCTCAAACACTTCAATAATTCAGTACTTTTTAAAATAACCCTTTTTTCCAAAAATAAGTATTTTATTTTTCAAAACAATTGACCAAATAAGTGGTATACTATTCACATCTTCTACCATCCATCTAGCCGATCATATTATTCTATCTTATTAGGTTGGGCTTCACTATCAGAACAACAGCAAATGGGTGCGGTCATCTTCCTTATTTATCCATTTTATATGTATTTATTGTTTATTGATTGTTTGATTAGTTGCTCACGTTACGTTCCCTCCCTTTGGCTTGAACCCAACTTATTCGCCTTAATGTTTCTTTCCATTACTTTTGATTTTTCTTATTAAACTTTACTCCAGTAAATCTCCCTCATATCACCACACCACACTATGCACTCCCCAGACACAAGTTCGTCCATTTCCAGACTCTTTATACCTCTGTACTACTAAACATTGAGTATCTCCACCCACCATC